>CM062795.1:2500-7500 GCA_031770325.1 Bolboschoenus planiculmis | reverse complement strand
TAGGGTTTAGGGTTTAGGGTTTAGGGTTTAGGGTTTAGGGTTTAGGGTTTAGGGTTTAGGGTTTAGGGTTTAGGGTTTAGGGTTTAGGGTTTAGGGTTTAGGGTTTAGGGTTTAGGGTTTAGGGTTTAGGGTTTAGGGTTTAGGGTTTAGGGTTTAGGGTTTAGGGTTTAGGGTTTAGGGTTTAGGGTTTAGGGTTTAGGGTTTAGGGTTTAGGGTTTAGGGTTTAGGGTTTAGGGTTTAGGGTTTAGGGTTTAGGGTTTAGGGTTTAGGGTTTAGGGTTTAGGGTTTAGGGTTTAGGGTTTAGGGTTTAGGGTTTAGGGTTTAGGGTTTAGGGTTTAGGGTTTAGGGTTTAGGGTTTAGGGTTTAGGGTTTAGGGTTTAGGGTTTAGGGTTTAGGGTTTAGGGTTTAGGGTTTAGGGTTTAGGGTTTAGGGTTTAGGGTTTAGGGTTTAGGGTTTAGGGTTTAGGGTTTAGGGTTTAGGGTTTAGGGTTTAGGGTTTAGGGTTTAGGGTTTAGGGTTTAGGGTTTAGGGTTTAGGGTTTAGGGTTTAGGGTTTAGGGTTTAGGGTTTAGGGTTTAGGGTTTAGGGTTTAGGGTTTAGGGTTTAGGGTTTAGGGTTTAGGGTTTAGGGTTTAGGGTTTAGGGTTTAGGGTTTAGGGTTTAGGGTTTAGGGTTTAGGGTTTAGGGTTTAGGGTTTAGGGTTTAGGGTTTAGGGTTTAGGGTTTAGGGTTTAGGGTTTAGGGTTTAGGGTTTAGGGTTTAGGGTTTAGGGTTTAGGGTTTAGGGTTTAGGGTTTAGGGTTTAGGGTTTAGGGTTTAGGGTTTAGGGTTTAGGGTTTAGGGTTTAGGGTTTAGGGTTTAGGGTTTAGGGTTTAGGGTTTAGGGTTTAGGGTTTAGGGTTTAGGGTTTAGGGTTTAGGGTTTAGGGTTTAGGGTTTAGGGTTTAGGGTTTAGGGTTTAGGGTTTAGGGTTTAGGGTTTAGGGTTTAGGGTTTAGGGTTTAGGGTTTAGGGTTTAGGGTTTAGGGTTTAGGGTTTAGGGTTTAGGGTTTAGGGTTTAGGGTTTAGGGTTTAGGGTTTAGGGTTTAGGGTTTAGGGTTTAGGGTTTAGGGTTTAGGGTTTAGGGTTTAGGGTTTAGGGTTTAGGGTTTAGGGTTTAGGGTTTAGGGTTTAGGGTTTAGGGTTTAGGGTTTAGGGTTTAGGGTTTAGGGTTTAGGGTTTAGGGTTTAGGGTTTAGGGTTTAGGGTTTAGGGTTTAGGGTTTAGGGTTTAGGGTTTAGGGTTTAGGGTTTAGGGTTTAGGGTTTAGGGTTTAGGGTTTAGGGTTTAGGGTTTAGGGTTTAGGGTTTAGGGTTTAGGGTTTAGGGTTTAGGGTTTAGGGTTTAGGGTTTAGGGTTTAGGGTTTAGGGTTTAGGGTTTAGGGTTTAGGGTTTAGGGTTTAGGGTTTAGGGTTTAGGGTTTAGGGTTTAGGGTTTAGGGTTTAGGGTTTAGGGTTTAGGGTTTAGGGTTTAGGGTTTAGGGTTTAGGGTTTAGGGTTTAGGGTTTAGGGTTTAGGGTTTAGGGTTTAGGGTTTAGGGTTTAGGGTTTAGGGTTTAGGGTTTAGGGTTTAGGGTTTAGGGTTTAGGGTTTAGGGTTTAGGGTTTAGGGTTTAGGGTTTAGGGTTTAGGGTTTAGGGTTTAGGGTTTAGGGTTTAGGGTTTAGGGTTTAGGGTTTAGGGTTTAGGGTTTAGGGTTTAGGGTTTAGGGTTTAGGGTTTAGGGTTTAGGGTTTAGGGTTTAGGGTTTAGGGTTTAGGGTTTAGGGTTTAGGGTTTAGGGTTTAGGGTTTAGGGTTTAGGGTTTAGGGTTTAGGGTTTAGGGTTTAGGGTTTAGGGTTTAGGGTTTAGGGTTTAGGGTTTAGGGTTTAGGGTTTAGGGTTTAGGGTTTAGGGTTTAGGGTTTAGGGTTTAGGGTTTAGGGTTTAGGGTTTAGGGTTTAGGGTTTAGGGTTTAGGGTTTAGGGTTTAGGGTTTAGGGTTTAGGGTTTAGGGTTTAGGGTTTAGGGTTTAGGGTTTAGGGTTTAGGGTTTAGGGTTTAGGGTTTAGGGTTTAGGGTTTAGGGTTTAGGGTTTAGGGTTTAGGGTTTAGGGTTTAGGGTTTAGGGTTTAGGGTTTAGGGTTTAGGGTTTAGGGTTTAGGGTTTAGGGTTTAGGGTTTAGGGTTTAGGGTTTAGGGTTTAGGGTTTAGGGTTTAGGGTTTAGGGTTTAGGGTTTAGGGTTTAGGGTTTAGGGTTTAGGGTTTAGGGTTTAGGGTTTAGGGTTTAGGGTTTAGGGTTTAGGGTTTAGGGTTTAGGGTTTAGGGTTTAGGGTTTAGGGTTTAGGGTTTAGGGTTTAGGGTTTAGGGTTTAGGGTTTAGGGTTTAGGGTTTAGGGTTTAGGGTTTAGGGTTTAGGGTTTAGGGTTTAGGGTTTAGGGTTTAGGGTTTAGGGTTTAGGGTTTAGGGTTTAGGGTTTAGGGTTTAGGGTTTAGGGTTTAGGGTTTAGGGTTTAGGGTTTAGGGTTTAGGGTTTAGGGTTTAGGGTTTAGGGTTTAGGGTTTAGGGTTTAGGGTTTAGGGTTTAGGGTTTAGGGTTTAGGGTTTAGGGTTTAGGGTTTAGGGTTTAGGGTTTAGGGTTTAGGGTTTAGGGTTTAGGGTTTAGGGTTTAGGGTTTAGGGTTTAGGGTTTAGGGTTTAGGGTTTAGGGTTTAGGGTTTAGGGTTTAGGGTTTAGGGTTTAGGGTTTAGGGTTTAGGGTTTAGGGTTTAGGGTTTAGGGTTTAGGGTTTAGGGTTTAGGGTTTAGGGTTTAGGGTTTAGGGTTTAGGGTTTAGGGTTTAGGGTTTAGGGTTTAGGGTTTAGGGTTTAGGGTTTAGGGTTTAGGGTTTAGGGTTTAGGGTTTAGGGTTTAGGGTTTAGGGTTTAGGGTTTAGGGTTTAGGGTTTAGGGTTTAGGGTTTAGGGTTTAGGGTTTAGGGTTTAGGGTTTAGGGTTTAGGGTTTAGGGTTTAGGGTTTAGGGTTTAGGGTTTAGGGTTTAGGGTTTAGGGTTTAGGGTTTAGGGTTTAGGGTTTAGGGTTTAGGGTTTAGGGTTTAGGGTTTAGGGTTTAGGGTTTAGGGTTTAGGGTTTAGGGTTTAGGGTTTAGGGTTTAGGGTTTAGGGTTTAGGGTTTAGGGTTTAGGGTTTAGGGTTTAGGGTTTAGGGTTTAGGGTTTAGGGTTTAGGGTTTAGGGTTTAGGGTTTAGGGTTTAGGGTTTAGGGTTTAGGGTTTAGGGTTTAGGGTTTAGGGTTTAGGGTTTAGGGTTTAGGGTTTAGGGTTTAGGGTTTAGGGTTTAGGGTTTAGGGTTTAGGGTTTAGGGTTTAGGGTTTAGGGTTTAGGGTTTAGGGTTTAGGGTTTAGGGTTTAGGGTTTAGGGTTTAGGGTTTAGGGTTTAGGGTTTAGGGTTTAGGGTTTAGGGTTTAGGGTTTAGGGTTTAGGGTTTAGGGTTTAGGGTTTAGGGTTTAGGGTTTAGGGTTTAGGGTTTAGGGTTTAGGGTTTAGGGTTTAGGGTTTAGGGTTTAGGGTTTAGGGTTTAGGGTTTAGGGTTTAGGGTTTAGGGTTTAGGGTTTAGGGTTTAGGGTTTAGGGTTTAGGGTTTAGGGTTTAGGGTTTAGGGTTTAGGGTTTAGGGTTTAGGGTTTAGGGTTTAGGGTTTAGGGTTTAGGGTTTAGGGTTTAGGGTTTAGGGTTTAGGGTTTAGGGTTTAGGGTTTAGGGTTTAGGGTTTAGGGTTTAGGGTTTAGGGTTTAGGGTTTAGGGTTTAGGGTTTAGGGTTTAGGGTTTAGGGTTTAGGGTTTAGGGTTTAGGGTTTAGGGTTTAGGGTTTAGGGTTTAGGGTTTAGGGTTTAGGGTTTAGGGTTTAGGGTTTAGGGTTTAGGGTTTAGGGTTTAGGGTTTAGGGTTTAGGGTTTAGGGTTTAGGGTTTAGGGTTTAGGGTTTAGGGTTTAGGGTTTAGGGTTTAGGGTTTAGGGTTTAGGGTTTAGGGTTTAGGGTTTAGGGTTTAGGGTTTAGGGTTTAGGGTTTAGGGTTTAGGGTTTAGGGTTTAGGGTTTAGGGTTTAGGGTTTAGGGTTTAGGGTTTAGGGTTTAGGGTTTAGGGTTTAGGGTTTAGGGTTTAGGGTTTAGGGTTTAGGGTTTAGGGTTTAGGGTTTAGGGTTTAGGGTTTAGGGTTTAGGGTTTAGGGTTTAGGGTTTAGGGTTTAGGGTTTAGGGTTTAGGGTTTAGGGTTTAGGGTTTAGGGTTTAGGGTTTAGGGTTTAGGGTTTAGGGTTTAGGGTTTAGGGTTTAGGGTTTAGGGTTTAGGGTTTAGGGTTTAGGGTTTAGGGTTTAGGGTTTAGGGTTTAGGGTTTAGGGTTTAGGGTTTAGGGTTTAGGGTTTAGGGTTTAGGGTTTAGGGTTTAGGGTTTAGGGTTTAGGGTTTAGGGTTTAGGGTTTAGGGTTTAGGGTTTAGGGTTTAGGGTTTAGGGTTTAGGGTTTAGGGTTTAGGGTTTAGGGTTTAGGGTTTAGGGTTTAGGGTTTAGGGTTTAGGGTTTAGGGTTTAGGGTTTAGGGTTTAGGGTTTAGGGTTTAGGGTTTAGGGTTTAGGGTTTAGGGTTTAGGGTTTAGGGTTTAGGGTTTAGGGTTTAGGGTTTAGGGTTTAGGGTTTAGGGTTTAGGGTTTAGGGTTTAGGGTTTAGGGTTTAGGGTTTAGGGTTTAGGGTTTAGGGTTTAGGGTTTAGGGTTTAGGGTTTAGGGTTTAGGGTTTAGGGTTTAGGGTTTAGGGTTTAGGGTTTAGGGTTTAGGGTTTAGGGTTTAGGGTTTAGGGTTTAGGGTTTAGGGTTTAGGGTTTAGGGTTTAGGGTTTAGGGTTTAGGGTTTAGGGTTTAGGGTTTAGGGTTTAGGGTTTAGGGTTTAGGGTTTAGGGTTTAGGGTTTAGGGTTTAGGGTTTAGGGTTTAGGGTTTAGGGTTTAGGGTTTAGGGTTTAGGGTTTAGGGTTTAGGGTTTAGGGTTTA
>CM062794.1:3000000-3410339 GCA_031770325.1 Bolboschoenus planiculmis | reverse complement strand
CCTCATTTCTCATTCAAATATCGTCCAAATATACAAATAAGCCACCAAAAATGGTTATTTAATGTTTATGAGTATTTTTGGAGTGGTATTTGCATTTTATGACCATATTTCACGTCAAATGACATTAAAATGCATTAAAAACGAGTTTTAGCATGTTTATGCACATTTTTAATCAATTTGGCCTCATTTCTAAATCAAATATCGTCCAAATACACAAATAAGTCACCAAAAATGTTTATTTAATGTTTATGAGTGTTTTTGGAGCGGTATTTGCATTTTATGACCTATATTTCACGTCAAATGGCATTAAAATGCATTAAAAAGGAGTTTGAGCATGTTTATGCACATTTTTAACCAATTTGGCCTCATTTCTCATTCAAATATCGTCCAAATACACAAATAAGCCACCAAAAATGGTTATTTAATGTTTATGAGTGTTTTTGGAGCGGTATTTGTATTTTATGTCCAATATTTCACGTCAAATGACATTAAAATGCATTAAAAACGAGTTTGAGCATGTTTATGCACATTTTTAATCAATTTGGCCTCATTTCTCATTCAAATATCGTCCAAATACACAAATAAGCCACCAAAAATGGTTATTTAATGTTTATGAGTGTATTTGGAGCGGTATTTGCATTTTATGACCTATATTTCACGTCAAATGGCATTAAAATGCATTAAAAACGAGTTTGAGCATGTTTATGCACATTTTTAACCAATTTGGCCTCATTTCTAATTCAAATATCGTCCAAATACACAAATAAGCCACCAAAAATGGTTATTTAATGTTTATGAGTGTTTTTGGAGCGGTATTTGCATTTTATGACCTATATTTCACGTCAAATGCCATTAAAATGCATTAAAAACGAGTTTGAGCATGTTTATGCACATTTTTAATCAATTTGGCCTCATTTCTAATTCAAATATCGTCCAAATACACAAATAATCTACCAAAAATATTTATTTAATGTTTACGAGTGTTTTTGCACTTATATTCGCAAGTTACGACCTATATTTCACGTTAAATCGCATTAAAATGAACAAAAACGTTTTTAAGCATGTTTATGCACATTTTTAACCAATTTGGCCTCATTTCTCATTCAAATATCGTCCAAATACACAAATAAGCCCCCAAAAATAGTTATTTAATGTTTATGAGTATTTTTGGAGCGGTATTTGCATTTTATGACCTATATTTCACGTCAAATCGCATTAAAATGCAACAAAAACTTTTGTGAGCATGTTTATGCACATTTTTAACCAATTTGGCCTCATTTCTCATTCAAATATCGTCCAAATATACAAATAAGCCACCAAAAATGGTTATTTAATGTTTATGAGTATTTTTGGAGCGGTATTTGCATTTTATGACCATATTTCACGTCAAATGACATTAAAATGCATTAAAAACGAGTTTTAGCATGTTTATGCAAATTTTTAATCAATTTGGCCTCATTTCTAAATCAAATATCGTCCAAATACACAAAAAAGACACCAAAAATATTTATTTAATGTTTATGAGTGTTTTTGGAGCGGTATTTGCATTTTATGACCTATATTTCACGTCAAATGGCATTAAAATGCATTAAAAAGGAGTTTGAGCATGTCTATGCACATTTTTAACCAATTTGGCCTCATTTCTCATTCAAATATCGTCCAAATACACAAATAAGCCACCAAAAATGGTTATTTAATGTTTATGAGTGTTTTTGGAGCGGTATTTGCATTTTATGTCCAATATTTCACCTCAAATGACATTAAATTGTATTAAAAACGAGTTTGAGCATGTTTATGCACATTTTTAATCAATTTGGCCTCATTTCTCATTCAAATATCGTCCAAATACACAAATAAGCCACCAAAAATGGTTATTTAATGTTTATGAGTGTTTTTGGAGCGGTATTTGCATTTTATGACCTATATTTCACGTCAAATGGCATTAAAAACGAGTTTGAGCATGTTTATGCACATTTTTAACCAATTTGGCCTCATTTCTAATTCAAATATCGTCCAAATACACAAATAAGCCACCAAAAATGGTTATTTAATGTTTATGAGTGTTTTTGGAGCGGTATTTGCAATTTAGGACCTATATTTCACGTCAAATGACATTAAAAGGCATTAAAAACGAGTTTGAGCATGTTTATGCACATTTTTAACCAATTCGGCCTCATTTCTCATTCAAATATCGTCCAAATACACAAATAAGCTACCAAAAATATTTATTTAATGTTTACGAGTGTTTTTGCACTTATATTCGCAAGTTACGACCTATATTTCACGTTAAATCGCATTAAAATGCAACAAAAACGTTTTTAAGCATGTTTATGCACATTTTTAACCAATTTGGCCTCATTTCTCAATCAAATATCGTCCACATACATAAATAAGTCACCAAAAATGTTTATTTAATGTTTATGAGTGTTTTTGGAGCGGTATTTGTATTTTATGACCTATATTTCACGTCAAATCGCATTAAAATGCAACAAAAACTTTTGTGAGCATGTTTATGCACATTTTTAGCCAATTTGGCCTACTTTCTCATTCAAATATCGTCCAAATATACAAATAAGCCACCAAAAATGGTTATTTAATGTTTATGAGTATTTTTGGAGCGGTATTTGCATTTTATGACCATATTTCACGTCAAATGACATTAAAATGCATTAAAAACGAGTTTAAGCATGTTTATGCACATTTTTAATCAATTTGGCCTCATTTCTCAATCAAATATCGTCCAAATACACAAATAAGTCACCAAAAATGGATATTTAATGTTTATGAGTGTTTTTGGAGCGGTATTTGCATTTTATGACCATATTTCACGTCAAATGGCATTAAAATGCATTAAAAAGGAGTTTGAGCATGTTTATGCACATTTTTAACCAATTTGGCCTCATTTCTAATTCAAATATCGTCCAAATACACAAATAAGCCACCAAAAATGGTTATTTAATGTTTATGAGTGTTTTTGGAGTGGTATTTGCAATTTATGACCTATATTTCACGTCAAATGACTTTAAAAGGCATTAAAAACGAGTTTGAGCATGTTTATGCACATTTTTAACCAATTTGGCCTCATTTCTCATTCAAATATCGTCCAAATACACAAATAAGCTACCAAAAATATTTATTTAATGTTTACGAGTGTTTTTGCACTTATATTTGCAAGTTATGACCTATATTTCACGTCAAATAACATTAAAAGGCATTAAAAACGAGTTTGAGCATGTTTATGCACATTTTTAGTCAATTTGGCCTCATTTCTCATTCAAATATCGTCCAAATACACAAATATGCTACCAAAAATATTTATTTAATGTTTGCGAGTGTTTTTGCACTTATATTTGCAAGTTATGACCTATATTTCACGTCAAATCGCATTAAAATGCAACAAAAACGTTTTTGAGCATATTTATGCACATTTTTAACCAATTTGGCCTAATTTCTCATTCAAATAACGTCCAAATATACAAATAAGCCACCAAAAATGGTTATTTAATGTTTATGAGTATTTTTGGAGCGGTATTTGCATTTTATGACCATATTTCACGTCAAATGACATTAAAATGCATTAAAAACGAGTTTGAGCATGTTTATGCACATTTTTAATCAATTTGGCCTCATTTCTCAATCAAATATCGTCCAAATACATAAATAAGTCACCAAAAATGTTTATTTAATATTTATGAGTGTTTTTGGAGCGGTATTTGCATTTTATGACCTATATTTCACGTCAAATCGCATTAAAATGCAACAAAAACTTTTGTGAGCATGTTTATGCACATTTTTAGCCAATTTGGCCTCATTTCTCATTCAAATATCGTCCAAATATACAAATAAGCCACCAAAAATGGTTATTTAATGTTTATGAGTATTTTTGGAGCGGTATTTGCATTTTATAACCATATTTCACGTCAAATGACATTAAAATGCATTAAAAACGAGTTTTAGCATGTTTATGCACATTTTTAATCAATTTGGCCTCATTTCTCAATCAAATATCGTCCAAATACACAAATAAGTCACCAAAAATGGATATTTAATGTTTATGAGTGTTTTTGGAGCGGTATTTGCATTTTATGACCATATTTCACGTCAAATGGCATTAAAATGCATTAAAAAGGAGTTTGAGCATGTTTATGCACATTTTTAATCAATTTGGCCTCATTTCTAATTCAAATATCGTCCAAATACACAAATAAGCCACCAAAAATGGTTATTTAATGTTTATGAGTGTTTTTGGAGCGGTATTTGCAATTTAGGACCTATATTTCACGTCAAATGACATTAAAAGGCATTAAAAACGAGTTTGAGCATGTTTATGCACATTTTTAACCAATTCGGCCTCATTTCTCATTCAAATATCGTCCAAATACACAAATAAGCTACCAAAAATATTTATTTAATGTTTACGAGTGTTTTTGCACTTATATTCGCAAGTTACGACCTATATTTCACGTTAAATCGCATTAAAATGCAACAAAAACGTTTTTAAGCATGTTTATGCACATTTTTAACCAATTTGGCCTCATTTCTCAATCAAATATCGTCCACATACATAAATAAGTCACCAAAAATGTTTATTTAATGTTTATGAGTGTTTTTGGAGCGGTATTTGTATTTTATGACCTATATTTCACGTCAAATCGCATTAAAATGCAACAAAAACTTTTGTGAGCATGTTTATGCACATTTTTAGCCAATTTGGCCTACTTTCTCATTCAAATATCGTCCAAATATACAAATAAGCCACCAAAAATGGTTATTTAATGTTTATGAGTATTTTTGGAGCGGTATTTGCATTTTATGACCATATTTCACGTCAAATGACATTAAAATGCATTAAAAACGAGTTTAAGCATGTTTATGCACATTTTTAATCAATTTGGCCTCATTTCTCAATCAAATATCGTCCAAATACACAAATAAGTCACCAAAAATGGATATTTAATGTTTATGAGTGTTTTTGGAGCGGTATTTGCATTTTATGACCATATTTCACGTCAAATGGCATTAAAATGCATTAAAAAGGAGTTTGAGCATGTTTATGCACATTTTTAACCAATTTGGCCTCATTTCTAATTCAAATATCGTCCAAATACACAAATAAGCCACCAAAAATGGTTATTTAATGTTTATGAGTGTTTTTGGAGTGGTATTTGCAATTTATGACCTATATTTCACGTCAAATGACTTTAAAAGGCATTAAAAACGAGTTTGAGCATGTTTATGCACATTTTTAACCAATTTGGCCTCATTTCTCATTCAAATATCGTCCAAATACACAAATAAGCTACCAAAAATATTTATTTAATGTTTACGAGTGTTTTTGCACTTATATTTGCAAGTTATGACCTATATTTCACGTCAAATAACATTAAAAGGCATTAAAAACGAGTTTGAGCATGTTTATGCACATTTTTAGTCAATTTGGCCTCATTTCTCATTCAAATATCGTCCAAATACACAAATATGCTACCAAAAATATTTATTTAATGTTTGCGAGTGTTTTTGCACTTATATTTGCAAGTTATGACCTATATTTCACGTCAAATCGCATTAAAATGCAACAAAAACGTTTTTGAGCATATTTATGCACATTTTTAACCAATTTGGCCTAATTTCTCATTCAAATAACGTCCAAATATACAAATAAGCCACCAAAAATGGTTATTTAATGTTTATGAGTATTTTTGGAGCGGTATTTGCATTTTATGACCATATTTCACGTCAAATGACATTAAAATGCATTAAAAACGAGTTTGAGCATGTTTATGCACATTTTTAATCAATTTGGCCTCATTTCTCAATCAAATATCGTCCAAATACATAAATAAGTCACCAAAAATGTTTATTTAATATTTATGAGTGTTTTTGGAGCGGTATTTGCATTTTATGACCTATATTTCACGTCAAATCGCATTAAAATGCAACAAAAACTTTTGTGAGCATGTTTATGCACATTTTTAGCCAATTTGGCCTCATTTCTCATTCAAATATCGTCCAAATATACAAATAAGCCACCAAAAATGGTTATTTAATGTTTATGAGTATTTTTGGAGCGGTATTTGCATTTTATGACCATATTTCACGTCAAATGACATTAAAATGCATTAAAAACGAGTTTTAGCATGTTTATGCACATTTTTAATCAATTTGGCCTCATTTCTCAATCAAATATCGTCCAAATACACAAATAAGTCACCAAAAATGGATATTGAATGTTTATGAGTGTTTTTGGAGCGGTATTTGCATTTTATGACCTATATTTCACGTCAAATGGCATTAAAATGCATTAAAAAGGAGTTTGAGCATGTTCATCCCAGAACTCATCTCCTTCATCTGTGGTTTCGTCTTCATCAACTATACCCAGCAACTTGTTGAGGATTCGTTTAGGAATGAAGTCTCGAAGCATGGCCGGTATCGGTTGACCTTGTTCATATTCTTCGAGCGCATCAATGTACTTCTGGAGTTCTGACTTTTCCGGATACTCCTGTGGCTTTACTGGCTTCTTGTCCCGCTTGCGGCTGCCATTTTTGTTCGCCTTCTTGTAGAAAGCCACCGATTTTCTTGGTGGTCCAGGGATAATGGGAGTCACTTCATTTTTCCACAAAATACCTGGTTCTTTCCGGATGGACTTGAGAAGCTTCTTTGCTTTACGGGACAGATGGATACTCCAAGGTTCCGCCGAAGAATCCTCAATATTGATCTCTATATGAGAGACCGCATTCACCTGCTCATGCGGGGCTGGCGTTTGGAGGATACTATCAGCCAGAGTTATCTCGCCATTCTTATACCTCCTTTCTATCCAGTCCTTGAACACCCAACAATCTTCTATGGGGTGCCCAAGTACTCTGTGATATGGACAGTAGTTCGGGTCACTGGATTTTTCCATATCAGCGGGCCGTTTACATTTAGGTAATTGGAGCCCGTCTTTCAAAGCATCTTTGAAAAGTCGCGCGACCTTATCCCTTTTAAATGAATAAGGCTTGCCCTTCAATTCCTCCAGACTTTTAAGAGGCTGCCCGCTTCCATATACGGGTTTTGCACTGCTGCCGCCGTCATTTTTATTTGACGAGCCACCATTATTTACAGTGTTGACATTAGCGGCCGCGTTTTTGCCGCCGGACTTGCTTGTACTGGCTACCTTGGCCTCGGCTTTCCCTCCTCTTTGGAATCTCTGAACCGAGTAGTTGGGCCATGAATTTGGAGGTGCATTTTCAAGCCTGGACACACAGTTTATCAAATCCTGATATGTCGTAATCTTGGCTATCCCTAAGAACGGCGTCATCCAGTTGTCAACGTTCCTGAGTATTAGTTCGACCGCCTCCCTTTGGGTTATTGGGCGATCACACCTGATGCTGAGGTTTCGCCAGCGACTAATGTACTCCAGAACTTTTTCATTCTTCTGGGGCCTGGTATTGGCCAAGTCCGCAATGCTGATTTTGTCAGTCATGACCGCGAACTTTGCCCTGAATGCATCGGTCATATCATCCCACGTTTTAATACTCCCATTTTCTAATGAGTAGTACCATTCAAAGGCGGGACCCGTTAGACTTTGCGGGAATTGACGCAGCAACAAGGCATCATTGCTCCCTGTATTCCCACACGAGGCCATGAAATGGGCCAAGTGTTGATCTGGGTTTGTGTCTTTTACACCCTCTCCCGAGAAGGATTTAAACTTCGGGACTATATACCCCTTTGGGTAAGGTATAGCGTCGTAATCGGCTGGATACGGCCTCCCCGTTCGTTTCAAGGGTGAGACGGTAAATCCTGCGCCCGCTATTTGAAGTTGTTGACTAATTATCTCTTGGATCTCCTTCTTAGTCAATCCTTGATTCTCGTTGGTATATATACGAGTGTTGGAGCACCGAGCAATATTGACTCGAGAGCTCTCTCCTCCACATGGGAGGTCTTCTTTGTGACCGTCGGGGTCTCTGAAGCTTGGATGTTGCGATGGTTGAGGTCCCGTATGTTTGGAGGGTCCTTCATCTTCCACCCTTTCATTTGTGATCCCCTTCTTGGTCAGAAAGTCACTTAAGGACTTGATCAGGCTTAAAGCCTCTTGATTTTGCTTTCTGAGCTCTCCCATTTCTTGCTCATTTCTCTGTCTATACTCCTCCATTTCTCGTTCTCGTATAGACAGTTGTCGTTTTAATTGGGCGACGAAATCATTCGCGGAGCCACCAGTGTCTTCCATTTCTGCCTCATTGTGGGCTGATTCGTCGTCAGTTGGAGGGCCCCCTTTTTGCCCTCTTTTGGTCCTGGCCGCATGAGCGTTCTCGACGTCTCGACCAGGCGGTGGGTCATTGGATGGGCCCACTTCTTCATCATCAGCCATATATGTGGCGTGACGTTCTTCTTGATCGTCAGAGGAGCTTTCGTCATACGCCCCCACAGTATAGACTGTGAAGTGTTCTTCTTCGTCATCAGCGTAGGGTGCTGGACGAGAGACCCGCCTCTTCTTTCGGGCCTGATCAGGAACAGTGATAACCAGTCCTTTGCTTGACTTTAATGGCTTAGGGTTTAGTTTTGGCCCTAGCCTGTCAAATACAGTTGTGCTTGAGGCTTGGGGTTTTATCTTTGACCCCAGCCTATTAAACACATTTTCACTCTCGATATTTTTCGAGAGAGCGGTGGTTTTGACCGTATCGTCCAAATACACAAATAAGCCACCAAAAATGGTTATTTAATGTTTATGAGTGTTTTTGGAGCGGTATTTGTATTTTATGACCTATATTTCACGTCAAATGGCATTAAAATGCATTAAAAAGGAGTTTCAGCATGTTTATGCACATTTTTAACCAATTTGGCCTCATTTCTCATTCAAATATCGTCCAAATACACAAATAAGCCACCAAAAATGGTTATTTAATGTTTATGAGTGTTTTTGGAGCGGTATTTGCATTTTATGACCTATATTTCACGTCAAATGGCATTAAAATGCATTAAAAAGGAGTTTGAGTATGTTTATGCACATTTTTAACCAATTTGGCCTCATTTCTCATTCAAATATCGTCCAAATACACAAATAAGCCACCAAAAATGGTTATCTAATGTTTATGAGTGTTTTTGGAGCGGTATTTGCATTTTATGACCTATATTTCACGTCAAATGACATTAAAATGCATTAAAACACACGCGAGACAGATTTATGCACATTTTTAATCAATTTGGCCTCATTTCTCCTTCAACTATCATCCAAATACACAAATAATCTACCAAAAATATTTATTTAATGTTTACGAGTGTTTTTGCACTTATATTTGCAAGTTACGACCTATATTTCACGTCAAATCGCATTAAAATGCAACAAAAACGTTTTTAAGCATGTTTATGCACATTTTTAACCAATTTGGCCTCATTTCTCATTCAAATACCGTCCGAATACACAAATAAGCAACCAAAAATGATTATTTAATGGTTATGAGTATTTTAGGAGCGGTATTTGCATTTTTGACCTATATTTCACGTTAAATGGCATTAAAATGAATTAAAAACGAGTTTGAGCATGTTTATGCACATTTTTAACCAATTTGGCCTCATTTCTCATTCAAATATAGTCCAAATACATAGATAAGCCACCAAAAATGGATATTTAATGTTTATGAGTGTTTTTGGAGCGGTATTTGTATTTTATGACCTATATTTCACGTCAAATGACATTAAAATGCATTAAAAACGAGTTTGAGCATGTTTATGCACATTTTTAATCAATTTGGCCTCATTACTCATTCAAATATCGTCCAAATACACAAATAAGCTACCAAAAATATTTATTTAATGTTTACGAGTGTTTTTGCACTTATATTTGCAAGTTACGACCTATATTTCACGTCAAATCGAATTAAAATGCAACAAAAACGTTTTTAAGCATGTTTATGCACATTTTTAACCAATTTGGCCTCATTTCTCATTCAAATATCGTCAAATACATAAATAAGCCACCAAAAATGGTTATTTAATGTTTATGAGTATTTTTGGAGCGGTATTTGCCTTTTATGACCTATATTTCACGTCAAATGGCATTAAAATGCATTAAAAACGAGTTTGAACATGTTTATGTACATTTTTAACCAATTTGGCCTCATTTCTCATTCAAATACCGTCCAAATACACAAATAAGCCACCAAAAATGATTATTTAATGTTTATGAGTGTTTTTGGAGCGGTATTTGCATTTTATGACCTATATTTCACGTCAAATGACATTAAATTGTATTGAAAACGAGTTTAAGCATGTTTATGCACATCTTTAACCAATTTGGCCTCATTTCTCATTCAAATATCGTCCAAACACACAAATAAGCCACGAAAAATGGTTAATTAATGTTTATGAGTATTTTTGGAGCGGTATTTGCATTTTATGACCTATATTTCACGTCAAATCGCATTAAAATGCATTAAAAATGAGTTTGAGCGTGTTTATGCACATTTTTAATCAATTTGGCCTCATTTCTCATTCAAATATCGTCCAAATACACAAATAAGCTACCAAAAATATTTATTTAATGTTTATGAGTGTTTTTGCACTTATATTTGCAAGTTATGACCTATATTTCACGTCAAATGACATTAAAAGGCATTAAAAACGAGTTTGAGCATGTTTATGCACATTTTTAGTCAATTTGGCATCATTTCTCATTCAAATATCGTCCAAACACACAAATAAGCCACCAAAAATGGTTATTTAATGTTTATGAGTATTTTTGGAGCGGTATTCGCACGTTATGACCTATATTTCACGTCAAATCGCATTAAAATGCAACAAAAACGTTTTTGAGCATGTTTGTGTACATTTTTAACCAATTTGGCCTCATTTCTCATTCAAATATCGTCCAAATACACAAATAAGCCACCAAAAATGGTTATCTAATGTTTATGAGTGTTTTTGGAGCGGTATTTGCATTTTATGACCTATATTTCACGTCAAATGGCATTAAAATACATTAAAAAGGAGTTTGAGCATGTTTATGCACATTTTTAACCAATTTGGCCTCATTTCTCATTCAAATATCGTCCAAATACACAAATAAGCCATCAAAAATGGTTATTTAATGTTTATGAGTGTTTTTGGAGCGGGATTTGCATTTTACGACCTATATTTCACATCAAATGACATTAAAATGCATTAAAAACGAGTTTGAGCATGTTTATGCACATTTTTAATCAATTTGGCCTCATTTCATAATCAAATATCGTCTAAATACACAAATAAGTCACCAAAAATGTTTATTTAATGTTTATGAGTGTTTTTGGAGCGGTAGTTGCATTTTATGACCTATATTTCACGTCAAATAGCAGTAAAATGCATTACCAAAGAGTTTGAGCATGTTTATGCACATTTTAACCAATTTAGCCTCATTTCTCATTCAAATATCGTCCAAACACACAAATAAGCCACCAAAAATGGTTAATTAATGTTTAAGAGTATTTTTGGAGCGGTATTCGCACGTTATGACCTATATTTCACGTCAAATCGCATTAAAATGCAACAAAAACGTTTTTGAGCATGTTTATGTACATTTTTAACCAATTTGGCCTCATTTCTCATTCAAATATCGTCCAAATACACAAATAAGCCACCAAAAATGGTTATTTATGAGTGTTTTTGGAGCGGTATTTGCATTTTATGACCTATATTTCACGTCAAATGGCATTAAAATACATTAAAAACGAGTTTGAGCATGTTTATGCACATTTTTAACCAATTTGGCCTCATTTCTCATTCAAATATCGTCCAAATACACAAATAAGCCACCAAAAATGGTTATTTAATGTTTATGAGTGTTTTTGGAGCGGTATTTGCATTTTACGACCTATATTTCACGTCAAATGACATTAAAATGCATTAAAAAGGAGTTTGAGCATGTTTATGCACATTTTTAACCAATTTGGCCTCATTTCTCATTCAAATATCATCCAAATACACAAATAAGCCACCAAAAATGGTTATTTAATGTTTATGAGTGTTTTTGGAGCGGTATTTGCATTTTACGACCTATATTTCACGTCAAATGACATTAAAATGCATTAAAAACGAGTTTGAGCATGTTTATGCACATTTTTAACCAATTTGGCCTCATTTCTGATTCAAATATAGTCCAAATAGACAAATAAGCCACCAAAAATAGATATTTAATGTTTATGAGTGTTTTTGGAATGGTATTTGCATTTTAGGACCTATATTTCACGTCAAATGACATTAAAATGCATTAAAAACGAGTTTGAGCATGTTTATGCACATTTTTAATCAATTTGGCCTCATTTCTGATTCAAATATAGTCCAAATAGACAAATAAGCCACCAAAAATGGATATTTAATGTTTATGAGTGTTTTTGGAATGGTATTTGCATTTTATGACCTATATTTCACGTCAAATGACATTAAAATGCATTAAAAAGGAGTTTGAGCATGTTTATGCACATTTTTAACCAATTTGGCCTCATTTCTCATTCAAATATCGTCCAAATACACAAATAAGCCACCAAAAATGGTTATTTAATGTTTATGAGTGTTTTTGGAGCGGTATTTGCATTTTATGACCTATATTTCACGTCAAATGACATTAAAATGCATTAAAAACGAGTTTGAGCATGTTTATGCACATTTTTAATCAATTTGGCCTCATTTCTCATTCAAATATCGTCCAAATACACAAATAAGCCACCAAAAATATTTATTTAATGTTTATGAGTATTTTTGGAGCGGTATTTGCATTTTAGGACCTATATTTCACGTCAAATGACATTAAAATGCATTAAAAACGATTTTGAGCATGTTTATGCACATTTTTAATCAATTTGGCCTCATTTCTCATTCAAATATCGTCCAAATACACAAATAAGCTACCAAAAATATTTATTTACTGTTTACGAGTGTTTTTGCACTGATATTTGCAAGTTACGACCTATATTTCACGTGAAATCGCATTAAAATGAAACAAAAACGTTTTTAAGCATGTTTATGCACATTTTTAACCAATTTGGCCTCATTTCTCATTCTAATATCGTCAAATACATAAATAAGCCACCAAAAATGGTTATTTAATGTTTATGAGTATTTTTGGAGCGGTATTTGAATTTTATGACCTATATTTCACGTCAAATGACATTAAAAATGCATTAAAAACGAGTTTGAGCATGTTTATGTACATTTTTAACCAATTTGGCCTCATTTCTCATTCAAATACCGTCCAAATACACAAATAAGCCACCAAAAATGATTATTTAATGTTTATGAGTATTTTTGGAGCGGTATTTGCATTTTATGACCTATATTTCACGTCAAATGACATTAAAATGCATTAAAAACGAGTTTGAGCATGTTTATGCACATTTTTAATCAATTTGGCCTCATTTCTCATTCAAATATCGTCCAAATACACAAATAAGTCATCAAAAATGTTTATTTAATGTTTATGAGTGTTTTTGGACCGGTAGTTGCATTTTATAACCTATATTTCACGTCAAATAGCATTAAAATGCATTAAAAAGGAGTTTGAGCATGTTTATGCACATTTTTAACCAATTTGGCCTCATTTCTCATTCAAATATCGTCCAAATACACAAATAAGCCACCAAAAATGGTTATTTAATGTTTATGAGTGTTTTTGGAGCGGTATTTGCATTTTACGACCTATATTTCACGTCAAATGACATTAAAATGCATTAAAAACGAGTTTGAGCATGTTTATGCACATTTTTAATCAATTTGGCCTCATTTCTCAATCAAATATCGTCTAAATACACAAATAAGTCACCAAAAATGTTTATTTAATGTTTATGAGTGTTTTTGGAGCGGTATTTGTATTTTATGACCTATATTTCACGTCAAATGGCATTAAAATGCATTAAAAAGGAGTTTCAGCATGTTTATGCACATTTTTAACCAATTTGGCCTCATTTCTCATTCAAATATCGTCCAAATACACAAATAAGCCACCAAAAATGGTTATTTAATGTTTATGAGTGTTTTTGGAGCGGTATTTGCATTTTATGACCTATATTTCACGTCAAATGGCATTAAAATGCATTAAAAAGGAGTTTGAGTATGTTTATGCACATTTTTAACCAATTTGGCCTCATTTCTCATTCAAATATCGTCCAAATACACAAATAAGCCACCAAAAATGGTTATCTAATGTTTATGAGTGTTTTTGGAGCGGTATTTGCATTTTATGACCTATATTTCACGTCAAATGACATTAAAATGCATTAAAAACGAGTTTGAGCATGTTTATGCACATTTTTAATCAATTTGGCCTCATTTCTCCTTCAACTATCATCCAAATACACAAATAATCTACCAAAAATATTTATTTAATGTTTACGAGTGTTTTTGCACTTATATTTGCAAGTTACGACCTATATTTCACGTCAAATCGCATTAAAATGCAACAAAAACGTTTTTAAGCATGTTTATGCACATTTTTAACCAATTTGGCCTCATTTCTCATTCAAATACCGTCCGAATACACAAATAAGCAACCAAAAATGATTATTTAATGGTTATGAGTATTTTAGGAGCGGTATTTGCATTTTTGACCTATATTTCACGTTAAATGGCATTAAAATGAATTAAAAACGAGTTTGAGCATGTTTATGCACATTTTTAACCAATTTGGCCTCATTTCTCATTCAAATATAGTCCAAATACATAGATAAGCCACCAAAAATGGATATTTAATGTTTATGAGTGTTTTTGGAGCGGTATTTGTATTTTATGACCTATATTTCACGTCAAATGACATTAAAATGCATTAAAAACGAGTTTGAGCATGTTTATGCACATTTTTAATCAATTTGGCCTCATTACTCATTCAAATATCGTCCAAATACACAAATAAGCTACCAAAAATATTTATTTAATGTTTACGAGTGTTTTTGCACTTATATTTGCAAGTTACGACCTATATTTCACGTCAAATCGAATTAAAATGCAACAAAAACGTTTTTAAGCATGTTTATGCACATTTTTAACCAATTTGGCCTCATTTCTCATTCAAATATCGTCAAATACATAAATAAGCCACCAAAAATGGTTATTTAATGTTTATGAGTATTTTTGGAGCGGTATTTGCCTTTTATGACCTATATTTCACGTCAAATGGCATTAAAATGCATTAAAAACGAGTTTGAACATGTTTATGTACATTTTTAACCAATTTGGCCTCATTTCTCATTCAAATACCGTCCAAATACACAAATAAGCCACCAAAAATGATTATTTAATGTTTATGAGTGTTTTTGGAGCGGTATTTGCATTTTATGACCTATATTTCACGTCAAATGACATTAAATTGTATTGAAAACGAGTTTAAGCATGTTTATGCACATCTTTAACCAATTTGGCCTCATTTCTCATTCAAATATCGTCCAAACACACAAATAAGCCACGAAAAATGGTTAATTAATGTTTATGAGTATTTTTGGAGCGGTATTTGCATTTTATGACCTATATTTCACGTCAAATCGCATTAAAATGCATTAAAAATGAGTTTGAGCGTGTTTATGCACATTTTTAATCAATTTGGCCTCATTTCTCATTCAAATATCGTCCAAATACACAAATAAGCTACCAAAAATATTTATTTAATGTTTATGAGTGTTTTTGCACTTATATTTGCAAGTTATGACCTATATTTCACGTCAAATGACATTAAAAGGCATTAAAAACGAGTTTGAGCATGTTTATGCACATTTTTAGTCAATTTGGCATCATTTCTCATTCAAATATCGTCCAAACACACAAATAAGCCACCAAAAATGGTTATTTAATGTTTATGAGTATTTTTGGAGCGGTATTCGCACGTTATGACCTATATTTCACGTCAAATCGCATTAAAATGCAACAAAAACGTTTTTGAGCATGTTTGTGTACATTTTTAACCAATTTGGCCTCATTTCTCATTCAAATATCGTCCAAATACACAAATAAGCCACCAAAAATGGTTATCTAATGTTTATGAGTGTTTTTGGAGCGGTATTTGCATTTTATGACCTATATTTCACGTCAAATGGCATTAAAATACATTAAAAAGGAGTTTGAGCATGTTTATGCACATTTTTAACCAATTTGGCCTCATTTCTCATTCAAATATCGTCCAAATACACAAATAAGCCATCAAAAATGGTTATTTAATGTTTATGAGTGTTTTTGGAGCGGGATTTGCATTTTACGACCTATATTTCACATCAAATGACATTAAAATGCATTAAAAACGAGTTTGAGCATGTTTATGCACATTTTTAATCAATTTGGCCTCATTTCATAATCAAATATCGTCTAAATACACAAATAAGTCACCAAAAATGTTTATTTAATGTTTATGAGTGTTTTTGGAGCGGTAGTTGCATTTTATGACCTATATTTCACGTCAAATAGCAGTAAAATGCATTACCAAAGAGTTTGAGCATGTTTATGCACATTTTTAACCAATTTAGCCTCATTTCTCATTCAAATATCGTCCAAACACACAAATAAGCCACCAAAAATGGTTAATTAATGTTTAAGAGTATTTTTGGAGCGGTATTCGCACGTTATGACCTATATTTCACGTCAAATCGCATTAAAATGCAACAAAAACGTTTTTGAGCATGTTTATGTACATTTTTAACCAATTTGGCCTCATTTCTCATTCAAATATCGTCCAAATACACAAATAAGCCACCAAAAATGGTGATTTATGAGTGTTTTTGGAGCGGTATTTGCATTTTATGACCTATATTTCACGTCAAATGGCATTAAAATACATTAAAAACGAGTTTGAGCATGTTTATGCACATTTTTAACCAATTTGGCCTCATTTCTCATTCAAATATCGTCCAAATACACAAATAAGCCACCAAAAATGGTTATTTAATGTTTATGAGTGTTTTTGGAGCGGTATTTGCATTTTACGACCTATATTTCACGTCAAATGACATTAAAATGCATTAAAAAGGAGTTTGAGCATGTTTATGCACATTTTTAACCAATTTGGCCTCATTTCTCATTCAAATATCATCCAAATACACAAATAAGCCACCAAAAATGGTTATTTAATGTTTATGAGTGTTTTTGGAGCGGTATTTGCATTTTACGACCTATATTTCACGTCAAATGACATTAAAATGCATTAAAAACGAGTTTGAGCATGTTTATGCACATTTTTAACCAATTTGGCCTCATTTCTGATTCAAATATAGTCCAAATAGACAAATAAGCCACCAAAAATAGATATTTAATGTTTATGAGTGTTTTTGGAATGGTATTTGCATTTTAGGACCTATATTTCACGTCAAATGACATTAAAATGCATTAAAAACGAGTTTGAGCATGTTTATGCACATTTTTAATCAATTTGGCCTCATTTCTGATTCAAATATAGTCCAAATAGACAAATAAGCCACCAAAAATGGATATTTAATGTTTATGAGTGTTTTTGGAATGGTATTTGCATTTTATGACCTATATTTCACGTCAAATGACATTAAAATGCATTAAAAAGGAGTTTGAGCATGTTTATGCACATTTTTAACCAATTTGGCCTCATTTCTCATTCAAATATCGTCCAAATACACAAATAAGCCACCAAAAATGGTTATTTAATGTTTATGAGTGTTTTTGGAGCGGTATTTGCATTTTATGACCTATATTTCACGTCAAATGACATTAAAATGCATTAAAAACGAGTTTGAGCATGTTTATGCACATTTTTAATCAATTTGGCCTCATTTCTCATTCAAATATCGTCCAAATACACAAATAAGCCACCAAAAATATTTATTTAATGTTTATGAGTATTTTTGGAGCGGTATTTGCATTTTAGGACCTATATTTCACGTCAAATGACATTAAAATGCATTAAAAACGATTTTGAGCATGTTTATGCACATTTTTAATCAATTTGGCCTCATTTCTCATTCAAATATCGTCCAAATACACAAATAAGCTACCAAAAATATTTATTTACTGTTTACGAGTGTTTTTGCACTGATATTTGCAAGTTACGACCTATATTTCACGTGAAATCGCATTAAAATGAAACAAAAACGTTTTTAAGCATGTTTATGCACATTTTTAACCAATTTGGCCTCATTTCTCATTCAAATATCGTCAAATACATAAATAAGCCACCAAAAATGGTTATTTAATGTTTATGAGTATTTTTGGAGCGGTATTTGAATTTTATGACCTATATTTCACGTCAAATGACATTAAAAATGCATTAAAAACGAGTTTGAGCATGTTTATGTACATTTTTAACCAATTTGGCCTCATTTCTCATTCAAATACCGTCCAAATACACAAATAAGCCACCAAAAATGATTATTTATTGTTTATGAGTATTTTTGGAGCGGTATTTGCATTTTATGACCTATATTTCACGTCAAATGACATTAAAATGCATTAAAAACGAGTTTGAGCATGTTTATGCACATTTTTAATCAATTTGGCCTCATTTCTCATTCAAATATCGTCCAAATACACAAATAAGTCATCAAAAATGTTTATTTAATGTTTATGAGTGTTTTTGGACCGGTAGTTGCATTTTATAACCTATATTTCACGTCAAATAGCATTAAAATGCATTAAAAAGGAGTTTGAGCATGTTTATGCACATTTTTAACCAATTTGGCCTCATTTCTCATTCAAATATCGTCCAAATACACAAATAAGCCACCAAAAATGGTTATTTAATGTTTATGAGTGTTTTTGGAGCGGTATTTGCATTTTACGACCTATATTTCACGTCAAATGACATTAAAATGCATTAAAAACGAGTTTGAGCATGTTTATGCACATTTTTAATCAATTTGGCCTCATTTCTCAATCAAATATCGTCTAAATACACAAATAAGTCACCAAAAATGTTTATTTAATGTTTATGAGTGTTTTTGGAGCGGTAGTTGCATTTTATGACCTATATTTCACGTCAAATAGCAGTAAAATGCATTACAAAAGAGTTTGAGCATGTTTATGCACATTTTTAACCAATTTGGCCTCATTTCTCATTCAAATATCGTCCAAACACACAAATAAGCCACCAAAAATGGTTAATTAATGTTTATGAGTATTTTTGGAGCGGTATTCGCACGTTATGACCTATATTTCACGTCAAATCGCATTAAAATGCAACAAAAATGTTTTTGAACATGTTTATGTACATTTTTAACCAATTTGGCCTAATTTCTCATTCAAATATCGTCCAAATACACAAATAAGCCACCAAAAATGGTTATTTATGAGTGTTTTTGGAGCGGTATTTGCATTTTATGATCTATATGTCACGTCAAATGGCATTAAAATACATTAAAAACGAGTTTGAGCATGTTTATGCACATTTTTAACCAATTTGGCCTCATTTCTCATTCAAATATCGTCCAAATACACAAATAAGCCACCAAAAATGGTTATTTAATGTTTATGAGTGTTTTTGGAGTGGTATTTGCATTTTACGACCTATATTTCACGTCAAATGACATTAAAATGCATTAAAAACGAGTTTGAGCATGTTTATGCACATTTTTAACCAATTTGGCCTCATTTCTTATTCAAATATAGTCCAAATAGACAAATAAGCCACCAAAAATGGATATTTAATGTTTATGAGTGTTTTTGGAGCGGTATTTGCATTTTATGACCTATATTTCACGTCAAATGACATTAAAATGCATTAAAAACGAGTTTGAGCATGTTTATGCACATTTTTAACCAATTTGGCCTCATTTCTCATTCAAATATCGTCCAAATACACAAATAAGCCACCAAAAATGGTTATTTAATGTTTATGAGTGTTTTTGGAGCGGTATTTGCATTTTACGACCTATATTTCACGTCAAATGACATTAAAATGCATTAAAAACGAGTTTGAGCATGTTTATGCACATTTTTAATCAATTTGGCCTCATTTCTCAATCAAATATCGTCTAAATACACAAATAAGTCACCAAAAATGTTTATTTAATGTTTATGAGTGTTTTTGGAGCGGTAGTTGCATTTTATGACCTATATTTCACGTCAAATAGCAGTAAAATGCATTACAAAAGAGTTTGAGCATGTTTATGCACATTTTTAACCAATTTGGCCTCATTTCTCATTCAAATATCGTCCAAACACACAAATAAGCCACCAAAAATGGTTAATTAATGTTTATGAGTATTTTTGGAGCGGTATTCGCACGTTATGACCTATATTTCACGTCAAATCGCATTAAAATGCAACAAAAATGTTTTTGAACATGTTTATGTACATTTTTAACCAATTTGGCCTAATTTCTCATTCAAATATCGTCCAAATACACAAATAAGCCACCAAAAATGGTTATTTATGAGTGTTTTTGGAGCGGTATTTGCATTTTATGATCTATATGTCACGTCAAATGGCATTAAAATACATTAAAAACGAGTTTGAGCATGTTTATGCACATTTTTAACCAATTTGGCCTCATTTCTCATTCAAATATCGTCCAAATACACAAATAAGCCACCAAAAATGGTTATTTAATGTTTATGAGTGTTTTTGGAGTGGTATTTGCATTTTACGACCTATATTTCACGTCAAATGACATTAAAATGCATTAAAAACGAGTTTGAGCATGTTTATGCACATTTTTAACCAATTTGGCCTCATTTCTTATTCAAATATAGTCCAAATAGACAAATAAGCCACCAAAAATGGATATTTAATGTTTATGAGTGTTTTTGGAGCGGTATTTGCATTTTATGACCTATATTTCACGTCAAATGACATTAAAATGCATTAAAAAGGAGTTTGAGCATGTTTATGCACATTTTTAACCAATTTGGCCTCATTTCTCATTCAAATATCGTCCAAATACACAAATAAGCCACCAAAAATGGTTATTTAATATTTACGAGTGTTTTTGGAGCGGTATTTGCACGTTATGACCTATATTTCACGACAAATGACATTAAAATGCATTAAAAACGAGTTTGAGCATGTTTATGCACATTTTTAATCAATTTGGCCTCTTTTCTCATTCAAATATCGTCCAAATACACAAATAAGCCACCAAAAATATTTATTTAATGTTTATGAGTATTTTTGGAGCGGTATTTGTATTTTAGGACCTATATTTCTAGCAATTACTGTCATTACAAAGACCACCCACCAAAGCGGGTTATGAGATTTTCTAATAATCGAATAATCCACTTTGGTGTCTACACCTAGTGTTATCCTTTGCATTTCTTGTAATCTTTGCTTATGCGGTGTCATTTGTGCAGGTTGATCTGTGACTGAGAGGGACACATCTTGATTACATCTTCCCCTTCTCCAGGTACGCGTTGTGTCTCACATTATTTCCTTCACATTACTTTGCTAGTTTTGTTGTTTTTTACTTTGATGTGACATGGTGATTTTATTTTGTCGCGCTGTCAGACACTATGTCTCTTCGACACAATCTCATTCCATACGTGCCCAAGGGTTCTTCTACTCCTATGTTGGACACCCCTTCTTGTTGGACCCCTTAGGACCGTATTCAGATTGCCGACGCATGGTGTGGGTGGAAGGAACTTCCATTCGGAGAGTACCGTGAGTGCGAGGCGAGACTGTTGCACCCCCGTGCTCGATCTCTTTCCCATCCTACGATCCACCTTTCTTGCTTGGAGATGATGGCGGGTCGTGTCCTTCCTTGGGACAATCGTGATCTCAAGAATGTTCTTCAGAGGAACCCTCGCCAAGTGGAGTGGACCCACCATATGTTGATTTGCGAGTCAGACACACTAAGACGTGTTGACATTTACGAGGCGGTCTACCTTTCTTTGTTTGACAACCAGTTTGACCTCTCTCTGCTTCGAGCCTTTGTAGAGCGGTGGAGCTATGCGACGAACACCCTCTACACCAGCGATAAAGAGATGATGTTGACTCTCTGGGAGTTGAGGCAGTTGTCGGTTTTGTCTATTTTTGGGACCACTTATGATGAGTTCATCCTGAGGGATGAGGATTTTTCAAGATTTCTTGGTCCTTTAGAGCAGGTATTTCGGTTACCGGGAACTTTGTGACAATAGATCTGTAGTCACTTGGAAATCTTGGTTATCTTGCTTCGCTGCGAGAGTGGAGGAGCCCATGTCTCAGTTTGCCGATCCCCAAGACCCCCTCGGTACGGGATAGCCTGAGGTCTGCTATACAGGGCCTGCTTATACTAGAGTGTCACTTGACTTGGGGGGTTTGGATAGGGAGGTCGTGTTGACCGCTTTC
Source organism: Bolboschoenus planiculmis (assembly GCA_031770325.1). Taxonomy (NCBI): domain Eukaryota; kingdom Viridiplantae; phylum Streptophyta; class Magnoliopsida; order Poales; family Cyperaceae; genus Bolboschoenus; species Bolboschoenus planiculmis. The sequence continues at coordinate 3,388,130 of CM062794.1, read as the reverse complement.
TTGGCATGGTGGTTGAGTTATTTTGTCGTGCCTGGTCATCCAATAGGCAAGATTAGGCCCTCCACTTTTGTGGCGGCCAATAGATTGGCACGAGGAGAGAGACTCGCATTGGACATTCCAGCATTGGTCAACATCTATAGGACCCTACGGTTTTCTTCTTCTGACCCTTCTTCTTGTGGGGAGACCATACCCTTTCACTTTATATGCGGATGGTTACATATGCATTGGGCGAGTGCATATGCACCTGCCTTAACCGAGATTCTACGAGCGAGGCTGCCTCTCATGGCCGATATTGCCGGCGGTGTTTCTACCCACTTTCGCCTCTTGATGTGCGGGAGCATTTTGTTCGGATTGATAAGCACTTCATGGATTCTTACCGGAGGCTGGCTTCTCAATCTTCCACTTCTGGTGTGGATGTCCTGATTGTGGACAGGCCATCTGATCTTACCGAGCGGGACCACTATGAGTTCATGATCAGTCTACGCTATGCTCTTCTGCTCCTTTAGGTCTGGGGTTCGTCCGAGGGGTTTATTTCTTTGGAGCCTAACTTTCTGTATCGGTGTGTTACACCCTTTATCTTTTTAGGGGTAAACATCAAGAAAAATAATAATTGTGTCCGGAATACCAAAAACTAGTTTTGCGTCACGAAAAACTAGAATCGAGTCTGAAATACCAAAAACTAATTTTCGATCAAGAAAGATAAGAAATTAGTCCGGAATACAAAAAGTTCATGTTGAATCAAGAAAATCAAGAATTGTGATCAGAAAACCAAAGAATAGTTTTTCATCAAGAAAAATAAGAATCGAGTCCGGAATACCAAAGACTTGTTTTCGATTAAGAAAAATAAGAAGTTAGTCCGGATTACAAAAAGTTCGTCCGGAATAGAAAATATTAGTTTTGGATCAAGAAAACAAGAATCGTGTCCGGAATACCAAAGACCAGTTTTGGATCAAGAAAAATAAGAATCAAGTCCAGAATACCAAAAACTAATTTTCGATCAAGAAAAGCAAGAAGTTAGTCCGAAATACAAAAAGTTTGTGTTGTATCAAGAAAATCAAGAACCGTGACTGGAATGGCAAAGAATAGTATTGCATCAAGAAAAATAAGAATCGAGTCCGGAATACCAAAAAGTAGTTTTCGATCAAGAAAAAATAAGAAATTAGTCCAGAATATGAAAGGTTCGATTTGCATCAAGAAAAATAAGAATTGAGTCCGGAATACCAAAAAACTAGTTTTCGATCAAGAAATATAAGAGATTGGTCCGGAATACAAAAACTTCGTTTTGCATCAAGAAAATAAAGAAATTGTGTCCATAATAAGGAAAACTAGTTTTGGATCATCAAAAACAAGAATTATATCCGGAATACCAAAGACCAGTTTTGGATCAAGAAAAATAAGAATCGAGTCCGGAATACCAAAAACTAATTTTCGATCAAGAAAAGCAAGAAGTTAGTCCGGAATACAAAAAGTTTGTGTTGTATCAAGAAAATCAAGAACTGTGGCTGGAATGGCAAAGAACGTTCTTGCATCAAGAAAAATAAGAATCGAGTCCGGAATACCAAAAAGTAGTTTTCGATCAAGAAAAAATAAGAAATTAGTCCAGAATATGAAAGGTTCGATTTGCATCAAGAAAAATAAGAATTGAGTCCGGAATACCAAAAAACTAGTTTTCGATCAAGAAATATAAGAGATTGGTCCGGAATACAAAAAGTTCGTTTTGCATCAAGAAAATAAAGAATTGAGTCCATAATAAGGAAAACTAATTTTGCATCACGAAAAACTAGAATGGAGTTCGGAATATCAAAAACTAGTTTTACATCACGAAAACTACTATAGAGTCCGGAACATGAAAAACTAGTTTTGCATCAAGAAAAAAAAGAATCGAATTCGGAATACCAAAGACTAATTTTCGATCAAGAAAAATAAGAAGTTAGTCCGAAATACAAAAAGTTTGTCCCGAATAGAAAATATTAGTTTTGGATCAAGAAAACAATAATCGTGTTCGGAATAGTTTTGGATCAAGAAAAAATAATTTTGGCCCTCAAAACAAGTTAGTTCGTGGTATCGAAAACTAACTTGTTGTATTTGGCACTCAAAAAATAGTTTTGGATCAAGAAAAATAAGAATTGAGTGCCGGGTATAAATCGGCCTTGTCGCCTTGAGCCGTTAATCAAGGGACATGGAAGGTGTCCATTGAAGAAATACCACAAACCAGGCTGTCCCACCAGGTATAAATCGGCCTTGATGCCTTGAGCCGTTAATTAAGGGACTTGGATGGTGTCCACTGAAGAAATACCACGAACCAGGCTACCCCGCTGGGTATAAATCAGCCTTGTCGCTTGAGCCGTTAATCAAGGGACGTGGATGGTGTCCACTGAAGAAATATCACGAACCAGGCTGTCCCGCCGGGTATAAATCGGCCTTGTCGCCTTGAGCCGTTAATCAAGGAATGCATACGGTGGTACAATAAAAGCTACCAAAATCTCAGACAAGCCAAAGGGGAAATGCTCTTGTCTATATCGCTGGATGAAGTCTGCACCCGTATCCTGGGGTCATTAAAGCAGGGGTAAAGCTACACCGATAAATGGTCTTAGTATTTGTGCCTTTAATATAATTACTGTTGTGTTTGCCCGTTTGATACATAATAAATACGAAAATGGATAGCGTTATGATTTGTCGCTATAACAAATCACTGTTGGATAAAACGTTGTCTTATTAACAAATAATAAGGCAGAGTATTGAAAGCATAAATAAAAAAGCCCTATGATAAATAAAATCGTCTTATCCCTATGGTAGGGCCGGCTAAATTTTAAGGGCAAAATTCCACTCAAAATAAATAAATATGCGTGGAGAATGAGCGAAATGTGAGGACTCTACACTTAGTATAAATGAGTGGAGAGAATGGGAGAATCCATGTTAAGAAATGTTTTGCCAATTTGTACCATAAACAATTGACACTGGTATGTTCATCTGACCAGTAATAAAGAGATGAATGGGGTTTTTATTTTGTGCCTGACAAAATAACAAAGTATCAAAAATGCAAAAAAAATACTAATAGTAATATAAACTTTCCCAAAATACATATCCAATCCATACATCACACCAAAAAATATAAACTCTTCAAAATAAGTGACTACGAAAGGCAGAAAAGGCGGTATCCACCAAACCCTCCATGACCTTGATCTCACTTCTGAGCGACTGGGTCTGATCAGCCAAATGGCTAGAAGCCCTGTAATCAACACCAGAAGCTAGCATGCCTGCACTAAAGGCCAGGTGGCCCGTGAGCTGGTCCCGAAGACCCCTGAGGCGATGACGGAAAGAGAATAACTCTGACTCAGCACAGGATACCGATGTCACAAGGGTCAAGTGAGTCTCGCGCCTCTCGCCAAAGGCCCAAGCCAGACGATCGCGAGATATGCAAGACAAATGCTCCTGACAGGGGACAATCAAGTTGTCTATCACCCCCTGGAAATCGGGAACGTCCCCGGACACAGGAACCAAATCTGACGCGTGGAGATCCAAAGAACGGTGAACTCAAGTGGAACTGCTAAGGGTACATAGCCTCTCCAACAGGTGCCGCATCTCCGACACATAGGGACCTACAAACCGAACCAAAGTCATCACATGCGATGCAAATATAAAATATAGAGCAAGGGAATATGAGAGTGCATACCATCGGGGGAAACGTCGCTCGAGAGTCCCTCCTCCTCAGGATCCATCTCAAAGTCCTCCTCGAGCACAACATCAAACCATGTCCCGAGTCAGACCTCTGGCTCTGCCTCGATCTCCTCATCAGGCTCTTCCTCGATCTTATCGTCATACTCGACACTGTATCTATCACCGAGCTCTGTACCGTTCGCCTCAGCAACGATAAAATCCTCCAGTTCTAAATTGTAAAGATAAGCATAAGACCCATGGGGGAAGATGAAGGAAATAAAGTCTCATGAGGTAATAAAACAAAATGGAAATTGTACCTGAGTCACTTATCATAATGGGCTCCTGAAAAATAGTCAAACCTTCTACCTCCGTAAGTGAGGAAACTCTCACAAGAGAAGCAAATTCTCCACCAAATGCTGGCACTAATGGGCTTCCAACGTTCCCTTCTGTTTCAAAGAAGAATGAAACAAGGAAACTTATGTGAGAAATGATTAATAAGGGATTATAAAACAAAGCCATACCTATGAACGCCTCGCCCCCGAGGGTACCGGGTGATTTCTCCTTGGCCTCTGTACGGGAGGGCCGGTACTTTCAAAGCCTGAAAGTGGACCAAAAAAATATGAAGGAAGAATGACCATATCTTTATATGAATAAGGGAAATCATGCAAGCATAAATACCTGGCAAACTCGCCTGGAAGATGAAGAGCTCCTCCAAAACGGGGTCAAGCACCTCCTTGTTGGTCGACCCTCCTGAGGTTTTCCCCGTATTAGCAAATTATAATGAAGTCAAATAAAAACTTCATGAATATAAATATAATAGATAAAACGCAATGTGAACGTGATTACCTGTCTGGAAAGCGATAGGAGAGTCTGATGGCACCTTGCTGTCAAAACCCTGAAAATCGAGCAAAGTGCGAGAGGAAGAAGAGGGAGATCTCCGCCGCTTCTTCTTGTTCTTCTTTTTGTCCGGTAATGGACAAGCCACACGTGCCATATCAACAGGAGTAGGTATGCAGATATCGTACGGGTGTACACCTATGATACATGGCGGTAAATGTCACCTCTGAGCGTGAAGTCCGAGGCATGACAAACTGGGAACCTGTACCCACATGGAGTATGGAAGACCAACACCTACTCAGACTCTCCAAATCTGCAGAAAGCGACTCGGGATGAGAAAACATCTCAGGAATGCCTTGGTCATATCCGAACTGATGGGCACAACGATGAGGAGAGTATGGCTCCATGATAATGTGCTCGCCAATACGTAAAGGCCACATCGAATACTGATGAGGTACTCGGTAGCCACTAAGTCTCCCAAGATCCCCTGAACCAACCGAGACCGTGGAGTGTCCACAACAAGCTTGTCTGAACCTCCAGGCATCTTACGTGAAAAGACGCGTGCCTCAGACCTTTGGAGCACCCCTCGCGAGCGGAAGAAACAATAGCGGGCATCCTTGAGTGAAAGAGATGATGCCAAAACGTAGGCTATATCAAACAAATAAGGTAATAAAACTCGTACCTCCTAGGAGAGGACCGGGATATAGAAACTCATCCAATGTGCATGAAGCCCGCCGCTAATGAAATGAAAGGGAATGACCTCCCCACTGAAAGACGAGTCGCGGGAGGAGACCAATCTGCGAAGCGATCGGTAAATGTTGGCCAATGTCGGGATAGCCAGGGAAACCCTATGTCCCTGAGCCAAGATGCTAGCCATGACGAAGGAAGAAGGCCTGATCCTGCCAACAGGGGAGCTAGGCAAGGCGAAGTAACACAGCCACCACGATAGGAAGGCGGTCAATAATGTCTCTTCGTCAACACCCTTGGTCGTAATGGACCCCAAACGTGGTCTAGACACTTTATGCATAATACCGGTCAATAACCCTACTCCCAAAGGATCACGAGGATCGACAAAAGAGGTACGAGGCTGCTTCGGGGCATCGGCAAAATAGGAAACCCACTGACCTAGTGACACACCCTCTCGGTCCCCTAAAATCTCATAATAAATCTCATATACCTAACGGAGAGACGCTGGATACATCGGAGTCCCGTCAGGCCTCGGACAGAGAAGATCTGTCCCACTGGGACAGTGCTCATCATATGGGAGGCCATAATCGGCCTGACAACTGGGAGAGGTCCCATAAACTCAGAGTCATCTCACAATCCTCTGTGAATAAGGTGTTAGCGACATAGTTCCAACGCTCCGCAAATGCTCAGAATAAGGATATGTCCTGGTTGTACCCGAATAATGAAAGGTACACCACCTCATAAATCCTTGCTTGCTTAAGCATATTTTCCTCTGTAAGCAGGGCGAACTGAACCCATTCCACTTGACGGGGACGCCTGTCCAAAGCCCCGTGAAGCACGCGCTTGTCATCCCAATGACACGCCCGATTTGAAGTCATTTCTATGCCTAATAAATGCGAAGGGGGCGGGTTAGTTGTCCCGACACTCGGTCTCGACACCCTCACAGTACACGGGGTATACTCCGTCATGACGAAGTTGTTTTCTATCATGTTATATGTGCCGGTGTGGTCAGAGCCTTGAGGTGTCCAATCAATTGGATCCTCCATAAGGGGAGAAAAATGACCTGACGAAAACAAAGCCATGGGATCATGAAGGGAAGCCATGATGTCATGTGAAAAACACAAAATAAAGGGCAATAAGCACATGAGTTTAATAAAAAGAACTCTGCAAAAAGAGATAAGAAAAATCCGACAGCATTTCCCCCGTACCAGGGGCAGTCCTAATTTTTCAGAGAAGTAACAGGACATGTGCCCAGCGCTTTAACAAGAGAAGAAGCATGTGCCCAATCTCATTTTTCCAAAAAAAAATAACAAAACAAGAGACAGGAAGGCACATGTGCACCAATCCCTAACTTAAAGAACAGGGACACACTCTTGTTTCCTCAAGGCTCTTCAAAAAAAAAAAAGAGGGATTAGCACCAGAACAGGCTTTTCGCCCAGCAAAGCCTCATGAACAGTTCTGGCGGGTGGCTCTTTGTTTGCCATTAAAAAAATTGCCAGAGGATACACACAAATTAAATTATATGAAATTAACAGTGTAATTTCATATGCTTTTCATGCCAAAAACCTAAACCTATGAAATTATGCCCAATTTCATAATTTACCACATGTGAAACTTATTTCTTGAAATTAAAAAGAAATAATTTCATTAAATAATCATGTCAAATATTAAGTCATGAAATTATGTTCAATCTCATGATTTATTACATCTCAAAATTATTTCTTGAAATTAAAAATAATTTCATGAAATAATCATGCCAAAAACCGCTTCAAAAAATGTGCAAAAAAAAATATATATGCACAAAACCCTAATTATATGAAATAAAAAAACAATTTCATATAATTAACCATGCTAAATCCAAAATCATGAAGTTTATTCATGAAAAATGTCCCAAATATTATTTCTTGGAATCAAGAAATAATTCTTTGGAATAATCATGCCAAACATTAATTGTATAAGATTAATATGCCTAATCATGTGCAATTAATGAATTAAGTGAAATTAATGCTTAATTTCACACCTAAAAATACCAAAAATATTACCTAAAAATAATAAAATCATAGAATATATTTTCTATCATTTTTCAGTAATTTTTCATGGATTTTTACATGAAAAATAAAATAAAAAGGGAAAAAGAATAAAGAAAATATAAAAATCAGAGTTGGAGGTAATTCTGTGTGCAATTTGGGAATATACAACATTCTGGGTACAAACTGGGGCTCTCAAATGGTTGGATAAGTCCTCAGCCCCACCTGTCATACACACAAGATGCCCATTAAGATTTGAATGAACACAGCACACATGAACCGACTCACTAATGTTGTGTTTCGGCTCATGTGAACCACGCTCATGAGCTCACCCTCAGTTTTTCGCTGAGGGATGAGTCTCATTAAACCTGATGACTGGGCCCCGCTCCTTTACTCCCTCTGCATATGGGCCCCAGCGCTCAGGCACGCCTCGTCAGCAATGGAAAAGGAAAGAGAGAAAAGGATGAGCTCGGTGCACACACTCCTTCCCTCTGACAATTTCAAAATCAAAGAATGGTGCATGTGAACCGAGCTCAAACAAACATAATCCCGGATTTAAACCTCTCCCCCTCTCTTCTTCTTCCCTGAGCTCTGAAGCTCTCCGAGGGACAAAAATGGAGAAATGGTGTACAATGCGAGTTGGTTCAAACCGTTTTGGGGACTTAATCTACACCTTGAGGAGAGTTCAATGCCACAAACATAATTGAAAATAGTAAATTGAGCAAAGAGAAAATCGAAGGAGAAATTACCTCGGCCTTGAAATCGACTGGACAATTGAGAGCTCGAGAGGCCAAACCAACAATTGGAAAAACTTCAAAACACCTCCACAATGTTGTTTGAGGTGTCAATTTAGTGTGAGAGGCACTCAATTGATGGGTTCACCACTTGGTGCTCCGGTCCGACTCGGGTGTGGTCAATTGGCATGGCCCGATGCTCAAGTGATCAAATTAATGCCTTGAACATATTTAGTGGTATTCTAATAGCATGTCAGACGCCAGCAAGGTAAGGGAATGTTCGAGAAATACCCTCACCCGAAAGGCATGGTGAACCAGCCCAAGAAGAAGACAAAGCCAACGGTTTTCTTCTCTCTCTCCGAGTCTGCGCACAAGGACACGTGTGGGCATCTCATGGATGACCTGGGCACTAATTAGCTGGAGGAATCTCGCAAGGACGAGCCACAGGCCAGCTGTTGCCTGCCGGACTCCATCTCGGCCATTTGATCAAACCAAGAGTTGGGATGTTGCCAGCTCAGCTCTCAAGCCCAAACCATGCTCTCTAAGCTATAAATAGACCCCCAGAAAAGAAAATTGAAGAAGAAAGACCCCCCATAAGCTTAAGCCCTACCAAAACCGAAACTCAACCCAAATTCCACAAAGAAAAGCTCAATTAAGAAGAAGCCAGTTCGTATAGTTAGGTAAGGGACATAGGAGCCAAGCCTTGAACTCGGTCTCACCTTGACGGGTGAGATGGCTAAACCTTCTGGTTTGAGAGGTGCACATGTGCCTCTTCCTTTACAGAGCACAATTGGTGCCTAAGCTGGGTCTCAAGTGCTCAATTGGGTATGTTCCCTCTGAAATTTGACAAGCATATACCAACCAATTGGCACGTGCTAATTTGGTTCAATAGGGATGGGCACATGTTGATACCCTTCTCTCAAGCCATGTGCACATGTGCAGTGGCAATATAAAGCTTAAAAATGGCTTTATACAAGCTGTTATGCTGTCAAATTTCATGGAAAATCAAGGCTCCATGTTTTTTGTAATAATGTATTTTGATTAGTTATAATATATGAAATTTTGATCCAATTTGGCTTTGTTTCTCTCCTTGGTCTTTTATTTTACATTTTTAACATGTTTGAATACTCAAAATCATATTTGAGCAACAGAAAAGCAATAAACATTCATGCTGATCTGGGACCAGCAAATGTCATTTTCTGTCCAGCAAATGTCATTTTCTGTCCAGTTGAGAGATCAATTCATATCTCTCAATCTGGTTGTCCATTTTTTTATAAAATTTCACAAACATGTATAGTAGGTTTATATTAACTTACAGTTTAAATTTTATAATTTTTAGAATTTTCTGTGAATTGTTATGAATTTTCAAATCTCATTAGTCTAAAAACTAAAAAAAGTCAATTTCTGGTCAAACTGAGAATTCATTTTCTCTTCTAAATGCAAAATCCAAGATTTCTCGATGAACTCACCTTTATAACATCTCATGTGATGTTTTAAAGGGGTTTAAAATAATTAAACCAGGCTTTAACATATGGGTTAAGCTAAATCTGGTTTTCAGCACAAATCTAGCAGTGGCATTTCTGTCTAGTTCAATAAAAATTCAAAGGCATATACCTTCTGTTAATCTAATTAATTTGAAATTTTATGGGCATTTATAATGGGTTTTAATGCATCTAATCACAAATTTTTATAATTTTTGGGATTTTCTGTGATTTTATATGAATTCTTGAAACTGGGTCTATCAAAATCAAAATTGAGCCAATTCTGAAATAATACCAGAAAAGTAAAAAAAAATGAAATTGACTTATGTAAAAATGAAATACATGTGCAAAATTGATGTAGAACCATTCTAGAACATGCTATTGACTCCATTGAATACATTTCAATATGTAATTCAAGAAAAATGTGACAAAAATCAAAAGAAAACCAAATTGAAATCAATGCTCGAAATGGTCCAGTGTGTATAAAGGACAATGCACACCTAAATTGATGAAATTGATCATTCAAACATGCTCAAATACACTCAAGGAGGCTCTTGAAAGAGTTAATTGGGAAAAAATTACAAGAAAAATGCACGAAACACAATTTGGTACCGAACTCCCCAAAACCAGTTCGATACCGAACGGTAAAAATCACAAATTTGATGATTTAAACTCAAATTAAACTTCAAAGACTTGTTAAACATGTCTAAACGATGCTATATGCCAAAGGAATTGAATCAATTTGCTTAAAATTAGCTCAAATCCATTAAAAATTCCATCTCAGCAAACACCTCGACCAAAACCGAGGTGGCTACCCTCATCTCCGGCGATCTAGGCCGTCGCCGACGACGAGACTACCACCGTTGGACTCCTTGTGCTCCGGCGACGTCAACCATGCTAGCTGATCGGAGAAGAGAAGTGCGAATATTAATGCACTTCAAAGTACGAATCTTGATGAAATTCAAACAACCCAGCGCATGCCTGATGCGCGCCTTTAATCTAACGGTCCAATTCAAAAGCTGCTTTAAAAATCGAACTAAAGTCCAGATCTTGATACATGGGCTCAAATCCAGCGGCCCATATTAATTTGTTCTGAAAATAAACTTTAAGCATTAAATAAAAATATTTTCTTAAGCCCAATAATCGTGAAAATATACTAAAAATCATGGTTTCATTTAAATATATTTTTGAGACAATAAAATATCAATTTTGATTTTATTTTATTTTAAAGAAAATTCAAAACATATATTATGCATATTATTTTATACAAATAAATAAATTGACATAAGAACAAAATTATATTTTTGTTAATGATGTGATTTCGTCAAAAATGCAAATATACCCAAATCCTTAATCAAACATGTCAAATATGTAAATATATCCAAATCCTTGACAAACATGTCAAAAATGCAAATATACCTAAATCCTTGATCAAACATATCAAATATGCAAATATACTCAAATCCTTGACCAACATGTCAAAAATGCAAATATACCCAAATCCTTGACCAAACATGTCAAATATGCAAATATGTCTAAATTTTGATCAAATATGCCATATATACAAATATGTCCATATCATGATGAAATATGCAAGTCATATTATATTTTGATAAAATAAATTAAAATATTCAAAATCATGTTATATTTTGATGAAACAATTCAAAATATTCAAAATGATCAAGATTTGTGTATTTTTGATAAAACAAATTAAAAATGTTCAAAATATCAAAATTATGTTAAAGTAAATTAAACATGTTAAGAATGTCAAAACGTTCAAATCATACTTAAATTGACTAAATATGTCAAAATCTTGACCAAACATGTCAGTATGGGTAAATATGCAAAACCCACTTAAAACTTGATCAAGCTTGCCATTTTCTCAAAATGTACAAAATACAATTAAATATTGACCAAACATCATTATATCCATATATGCAGAACATGCTCAAATGTCGACCAAAATTCTCAGAATGCCCCCGGAAAGCCAAACATTGACCAAAATCATGCAAAACCTTAGTAAAACATACCCACATATCAAATCATATCAAATCATGTTTTGAGAACGTTAAATTGACAGTGCGCTTCAGATTTAATGTTTCTCGTCTTGGAAATCGATAAAGAATTATATGTTCCCGATTCTCCAATTTTCCCAGGTTTTCAATTGACATAGCGCTTCAGATTCGGGATTTGAAAGGTCAATAGACTGTTTAGGACAAGACACCCTTGTCTTTGGCATGAACTTCTTTAGAGATTAAACATCTCTTGTTCCTTGAGTATCGAGTTGGCAGTGCGCTTCATATTTGAACTCTGTGAGATCAATAGGATTATACGTCCTCGATCTCTGATTTTTGAGAGATTATGCGTTTCTCTGACTTTAGATTATACGTCTTTAGTCTAATTATTAAAAATTATATGTTCTGGTCACTTCAGTCCTTTGAGGTGTACCATTAAGTATAACATAAAATAAGTAAAAAAAAAAAGTTAAATAGCTATGCTAATAAATAAACTACTTTTACACAATTTTGCCAAAGAAATAAAATAAATTTGAAGTGAGAAACAGAGCCATGAATCCGATCCATATATCTTAATTATTTTAGCCCATTAATTAGAGATTCCCGAGGCGAGACCCAGGGTAATTAACGACGAGAGCTTGCGTCCGTCTGATAATAAAAATTCCCACAATCACCTAATAATAAGTCCTTGAACGCACAAACACGCGCAGTGGGCCGAGGATACCGATGCCCCGCACGTGGGCCGCGAAAAAGGGCCGCACAATAGTATGCATTCTTTTTTTTCAGAAGTTTTCTTTCGAGATTATTCTAAATTAATTTTTTTTTTATATTAGGCTTTGTGCTTAGTTTAGGATTATGAGGATTTATCCCCAAGCAGATGTATCAAACTAGCTTATGTTCTTAGGCTTTCAAAAGAGGGGGGAAAAACAGAAGTCGGTGCTTCTTTTTTTCCTAAAAAAAATTAAACAATCCGGTTTTCTTTTAATTTATTCAGTTCAGAATGAAAATGTTATTGAGCTGCTCATCAAGCATATGTTAAGCTTAATATGAAAAACTATTAATTCAGCTTTGCAAAATTTTCAAACTTACATTTAATAAGTAATGATATAAAAAATCATTACAAATGAATGCACTAGGATAATTTTTCTCTTTAACCAGCTAATCTCGTATAAAACAAATTCAAAAGTTAATACTTGAATGAAATATTTGACTCATTTTTACTTGTAAAAATTTGATCTCAAACATTATCAAAATCAATGGACCGGTCGTTGAAATAGATTTTATAACTTTTACTTTGTTCAGTGACACCGGATAAGCATTTGACATCAAACATTAAGCAAACAAAAATCACAACTGAAATGCAAGAAAAAATTACAAAACATACAGGCCGGTTTGCAACTCATATGATCTTTCAAATGCACCTTTATCAAAATCATCTCCGTGCTTACAATTATAAAAATTTGACCGTAGAAATCAAATATACAAGATTTACAGAAATTTTCTGAAAAAGAAAGGATTTATTGAGTGAGCATTATACAAACTAAATATCATCTCCATCATTCATTCCTTAATACCTGAATAAAAATTAAAGTTATTGAAGTGAGAACCAGCCCTCAGCTTGAAGACTGTGATGAATAAATTTTATTACGGAGTTTTCACTAAAGAAATTACATTAATTCTTATCGTACGTCCACTTGAATAAATTATACACACAAATGATTAATCTTAGTTTTCCCTAAAGCCATTCGTCAGTACACCCTGCCCTTTTCCCAATTTATCAGAAGCAGTCCTCAAATTGCAAGGGGGGTTACTTCCTACAGACCAAAAATGGCGACAATAAAGCATCGATAGGAATTTAACAATTGCATGATTGAGTACTCAATTTGTTCTTACCTTAGAGGGATTCTTCGGTGGTGCAGAGAGACCGCTTCCCTTCCTATTCCTCGAAAGCAGCTTCTTTAATTTCCTATTCTTCGAAACAGGGGGTATGAGCAGATCCGTTGGGCTCATACATCTTTAATTTCCGGGGGGGAAAGAAAAAGAAACATCATAAAACATCAACATGAAGAGATATAATAAAATCTTAGTCATTCGTCTGCATCGAGAGTCGTGCAAGAACGTAATTCGCAGCAGGTCAGACTTATTCTATAGGTGCCTATGAAGTAACGGTCAATTGGTGCTTGAAAACGGAAGAAAAAAGAACAAAATAGTTGGCGGAATGCCGTGCCATGACCTATTGATATCATCGTTGGCGGATTTATGTATTAGAAATCCATTAGTTTCCAGCTTTATTTTGAAATTGAGAACTGCTTTTTCATTGAACGAGAATGGGATCCGTGCATGCCTACTGATATAATGGATCTAATTAGAAATACGGGCCGAACCCAGGTCCAATATGGCCTTGTTAAATGCGTGCCCTACTGCCCGCTGCATCCATCCGTGTTGTTCCTCAGGCACATCAGAACAAAAAGAAAATCCGAGGAAGGAAAAATATCTCCGTCCCTCCTTGGCGATGGATATTCCCGTTTTTATCCAACGACTATTATTTCCTTGGCCTCTAATGGACGGACACGATTGAGAGGCGGCAGCGCAGATGAGACGAGCACTTTCTTCGGCAGGACGCCAAATTTACTATTTTAGAGGGTACAAGTGCAAAAGAGCACGGTCTTAAGTCTTAAACCCTCGTTCCTCTTCCTACCGCGAGAGAAGGCTCCTTTTTCTTCTACGAGCTCCGAAGAGAAGCGACGCAGAAATTAAAAGGTATGGATCCAATCCCTGACCTCATGAATGGATCTTCTATATTCAATTACCTGTATCGCTTAACCTTGTTAGTTAGGTTTTATCTGTAAACCTTCTTGCGGAGTCGCGTCGGGAGATCGAGGTTTTTCTATTTTTATGGATGATTTCACTCTCTTGCTGAATTTGTAGTCCCGATATACTGTCTGGATTTTGACAAATGATGACCTAATTCCGTTCTGGTGGGAAGAAATGGAAGATCTATCTAGGTTTTGAGGAACTCGCTTTATTACCCTATCGATAGAAAAGGCATCGCAAAGTTAGAGCAGCTACGAGACTCGACCCCAATTTTTTATTTCAACCTGGTTGGTGGTTGATCTTTTGTAAAAGTTTGCCACTTTTCAAAAGTAATCAAATTACCTCAAAATTTCCTGTGGCTTCCTACAAGCAGCAGTGATATTTGTTATTTAGTGAATACCTTCTAGCCGTTTCTTTTATTTATTTATTCTGGTTCCTGGCGTGCTTTTTTCTATCTGTCATTCTTCCTTATACTTTCCAGTTCATGATGAGCGGCTCAGTTTGAGCACCTGGACTTAACGCAAATGAAATATTTATATTTTGATTTTGCTTTTCAGGTTGCACCAAAATGGCATTCGCCAATAAGATCGGCAATCTTGTGAAGAAGGTTACCTCTTCAAATCCTTCAGTTTTCCAATCCATAAGATGCATGTCTTCCTCAAAACTATTTGTTGGAGGTCTTGAAAACCACTTTTATTTCTATTTGTTTTCATATTTGCTTATCTAACGTGAAGCTTTATTGAAGGTACTTTTTTTTTTTTGCTCATCGTTATATTACTACCTTTTAGGTCTCCCTTGGGGCACTGATGATCAAAGTTTAAAAGAGGCTTTTAATAACTATGGTGAAGTTGTTGAAGGCAAGCAACTTTTCCTTGTTTTTTCATTTCTTTGCTGCTTTCAAAGTGCTGAGATATGAAGAAGGATAAATTGTTTTAATCAAATTTATGATTATCTATCCTTGAAGAAACTCTTGGATTGCTTTGCCATGTTGGATTAAATTTTTTGGTGTGAGTCCTGGGTATGTTATGCCATTGTTATTCAACATCACTGCAACTTATCTAGAAAATGTGTTTTCATAAATTTCAATTGTGTATATTTTATCTTAGAGAAGGAATGTATTGATAACCATATATAGTTGACAACCGACAAATGGTTATCAAAATTTTAACAAAGTTGTAGATATGTTCTCTATAGTATAAGTAGGTTCCCTATGAAATGGTGCTAGGTAAAAATTGTTTGGTCATCAATGGAGTGCTGATAAAACTAAATTGTTTATTTTTCCAATTGCTCTATGGATAACTAATTGGTTTTCAAATTGAATGAAATTTGATATACAATATATCTAATCAACAGAAAAGATATCTGTAATTTTACTTATTTTATAATGATAAGGGGTTATCGAACAAATTGTAGTCAATTTATCTATCCCATTAACTAATTGCTGTTTTTGCGCCATTCAGCCCGAGTCATTACTGACCGTGACACAGGAAGGTCAAGGGGATTTGGTTTTGTGACCTTCACATCAAACGAAGAGGCTTCAGCTGCAATGAGTGCTATGGATGGCAAGGTTTGTGCTTTTGTTATTCTTAAGTTGATAAGTGTTACATTTCAGATTGTTCATTCTTGGTGCCACTGACTGGATGTCGTTCAATTGCAATAGCTAGTCTCTGGTTATGGGGATCATAGGAAATATATGATTTTGTAACAATGGGTATTCCTTAGCTAAACCAAGAATTTATAGTCTGTTTGTGATTCATTGTGGACAGGTATGTCTTTTCTTTTCTTATTTGGATAGTATGTGCAGCCGTACATAACGTTAGATCACCATACAGATCCTCTTATCTGAGACTGTCTTAAAATTTGAAATTACAAATATGCACTTATTTCCTAAATATTTGGAATTGTCAGAATGCCCCTATTTTCTCCTTTGTTTTTTGTAGCCATGTACTGTAGTATATGCACATTATTTTCTACTTTGTGGGGTTATATTCTGGATATTCCTCTTTAGCGCCCATCAAGTTCCCCCTTTGCATGATTACTTACCATTACAATTGCACGTCTGTTTTGTCACCTACTACTGAAGAAGTACACATCAGGCTCTGATTATAACAAATGATTTTTTTTACATGTTGCATGCTACCAGTTAACTTGCTAGTTTTTCTTCAACATAAATATAGGATCTTCAAGGTCGGATGATACGGGTTAATTATGCCAACGAACGGCCCCGTGGTGGTTTTGGTGGCGGATTTGGTGCTGGTGGCGGTGGCTATGGTGGAGGTGGAGGGTATGGTGGCGGCGGCTATGGCAGCCGTGGTGGTGGTTATGGCGGTGGAGCAGGTGGTTATGGCGGTGGAGCAGGTGGTTATGGCGGTGGAGCAGGTGGTTATGGCGGTGATTCTGGTGGTTATGGAGGTGGAGGCAATTATGGGGCCAGGAGTGGTGGAGCAAATTATGGTGTAGCTGGAGGTGCTGGTGGGAGCGATAGTTTCAGAAACAGTGGGGGGTTCGGTAACGTTGCAAGTAATTTTGGTGCCAGTGGGGGTTTTGATGCCAACCCCCCTACTGGGGCAGACGCTGGTGGAGGTTTTGGCAGTGGTAATCTCTCTGCTGATAGTTTATTTGGAAATCAAGGTAATGCTGCTGGTCCGGGTGATGAATTTGGGAGCATCAAGGATGATGAAGTGGCTGCTTCAGGTGATGAATTCGAGAGCATCAAGGACGATGAAGTGGCTGCTGATGAGCTTCTAGAAGATGATGTAAAGGACAATGACAACGAAGAGCCCAAGGACTATGCCAATAAGCAGGGCTAGATTGCCTAATCTGCTTGAGAGTTCTCTTTTTCGGGGTGTTGGAATCATAAAGAGAGTTCTGCTGTTGTTGAACAAGCACTATGAAACTGTTCGGGTTTGATATCTTGTTAGAACGATTTTTTTCATCTGCCTTTTTGGGTTTTACTTGTTGGTTTTGGAAATATTGGACGGTACATGGGTGCTGCTAGATATAACTTTCACTGCGAATAATTTGTTTTAGGAATTTTACCATCTTTTAGTATTAGGATTAATCGTGCATGTTTGGCATGTATGCATTTTGTTATGCTTTCGATGCATTTTGTTATGCTTTTGATGCATTTTGTTATGCTTTTGATGCATTTTGTAGTTTTCCCCGCCGTTTTGCTCAATTTATAACTAGAGAAATTTTTTGTATTAATAGTTAATTTATGTACGGTGGGGATGTTCTGGGGTCCGGATCCTCTCCAATTTATACGGAATAATGGGAGAGGCTCTGCATACTTGTGATTTTGACGCGTGGCCAGTACAGTAGCGCCACGGCGGTAGAGTTTCACCACCAAATTCGAGAACACGACTTTTTCGCTTTTCCATCGTCCTTTGTGTTAATATAAAAACCATAAATTTCTTATATGTTTCCATAGCATTGAAAGGTCTTCATCACATTGAAACGTAGTTTTGTGCTTTTTATATTGGAATGGAGGACAACGAAAAAGGCCAAAAAGCTAGGCTGCCTCTTCAGCTTTCAGGCTAAACCCTCGGATGAAAATTTCGTCCACGTGTCCAAATCGCAAGTATGCATAGCCTCTCCAACTATTCCTTACAATTGGAGAGGAGCCGGACCCATTTTTTGACGGTTATTATTTTGACAATTTTAATAATTATCATATAAATAAAAATACAGTTTATAAATTTTATAATACTAATAAAGTAAAATATAAATATTTTTAAAAAAATATATATTTAAAGTATAATTAAAAGTACATTTATTATTCCTCTTACAAAACAAGTATTAACTATTTAGAGAAAAACACGACAATGGAAACGAAAGTGATAATTTTCTGGTAGGGACTTTGGTGCGCTTGTTAAGATCAACATTTTATGTATGAAGCATGGATTGGCATGTGCGCGGACAGTGGGAATTTTGGCAATCTGATTAAACAAGATGGTGCCACTCTAATCAAAATTCCACCTAAATTGTAGGTGTTGAAGTTTGCTAAAATAGACATTTTAGTTTTCCCTCCACATTAAGGATAGCAAATATCCGAGTATAATTTTTCTGCCATAAAAATTGTGACATGTGTCCATCTTAAATGAACAGTGCAGACGAAACTTTTGCTGGACTATCGCATTTTAAAACAATAACATTAATATCCCAGATCTCAAGCATCTGACAACATCAGCGTAGACTTGAAGGCATGTGTATAAACATCTAAATGAGCATCCCCATTTGTTCTAAAATTCATCCTGGATGCATTTAGGCAGTCCCCAGAAGCATGTGATCAGTTTGATTCCTTCTTGTAAGTTTGTTCAAAATGCAGGATATTAATGTAATTCTTTAAAAATGAAGGATAGACATAAAAGTTCCCGGCGGACACAGAATCCCATTTTAAAAAGCCAAGGTGGTACTAGGGCAACTGCCAACAGTGCAAGCGAGAATGTCACGGTAATCACGAGATATTGTAAAATGATCATACACCTTCCCATCACTACTCTTCTTGTATTCCAACAGAAGTGTAGAATGGTTAAATGCCGTCAATTTCACAAAGCCATAGTCACGGTCCCGGAAATAGCTCCATTTGGGCCGTGTGGCTGCATAGCCTGTCAGGCTTGCACCACCACCTCCTACAACCACGTGTGTGGTCGCATTGAATGGGCCAGTATAGTGGTCGGATCCTTTTTGCACGCATTGATTCTGTATAGTAGTACATCAGATGGAGTAATCAGTTCACTACTGTTCACATTTCTTTTGACAGTACAATGCAAAGTATTTAACTGTGCATACAAGTAACACCTATCAACTCTTTTATTTCCACTTGAGTTTTATTTTCACTTAACTGTCAGAATCTAGGTTAGGTTTACTAGTTTCTTTATAACTAAATTTTATGGGATTAAGTCAACATATCAAGCAGGTTGGGTTGTACTTTCAGTCAATTTGAGATAGGCAATAGATAACCTACTGCAATAGTGAGTTTAACAGGAAATTTTACCATTCAGACCAATGTCTTGTGGGGTTATTGGCATCATTTTGGTACAAATGCAAGCATGAGAGATTCTGGGTGTTCTTTGCAAAATTATGAGAACTTGGATTTCATTTGCAAAGAGCCTGTTTGATAAGACCTAGTAAATGGAATATATACAAAGAGACATCTGTTTCCTCCGGTAATTTTCCATTAAATTAGCAGGCAGTTCAGTATGAATTGCTGTACTCCATGTAATCAACTATTTAAAACAGAGAGATTACCTCATAAACAGGGCAAGTTCTCTCGTAGTTATGTGCATGGCCGTAAAGGGCAATATCGACCTTATATTTCTGCCAGAGGTCTTGAAGGCTCTCTCTCCCCATTGGTTCTCCAGTGGTCCCTTCATCTCCATAAAAATCAGTTGACGAGTAACCCAGTACACGATGTGCCAGAAAAATAAGCCATGGTTGTTTTTGCCTTATTTCAAGTACAAAGATGTTAACTTTATTTGAAAAATAGGTTGTCTAGAGGAATAACACACTAGAAGAAAGGGAAAAAAAGAAGTAACAATGTTTGGTACCCAAACTGGCTTTCTGTATAAGCACTGAACCAGTAATTGTATAGAATGAATAACAACCCTAATAGGCATTTCTTCTTTTACCTGTCAACTGATGAGAGACAGTGCTCAATGAAATTGTATTGTTCAGTGCCTGGCCTCCAGTCATACTCTGTATTGGCAATACAAAACCGAAACATTCCAAAATCTGTTGAATACCTGTGACATTTAATTTAATTTAATTTAATTTAATTTAATTAATTAATTAAAAAAATTCTATTACATCTTGCTGAACTTCTTTTATTGTTATTTTTTTTTTGTAGTTGGCAAATTGCCTACTATGACTTGCTGAACTTCTTATATTCTTACTTTTGCCAACTATGATTCTATTTAAAGGTACAAGGGTAATATTGCAATAAATTGTGCTTTATATGATATTACATAGTAAGTTGTAGTACCAGAACTTATCAGGGTTTTCAGCTGGGGAATAAAACATTGTCTTGGCTAACACGCCACATTCACCACCAGAGTCCAAATTGCCGTAGAAGGATCCAGAATCAGGCCAATCTCTTTCATGATTTCCACTAAAACATATGCACAGAACATCAAAAGAATTTCATAAAGAAATTTTTACTAACGATTCATAGTGCATAAATATCCTTATCTAGAACTTCAATTTAATTTGTAGGGACCCACATTCACACTTTGTGAAGCTGCTTTCATTTAGCACATATTAATTGAATATTATGTGGGAATTATGCATTATTCTTTTTGTTTTCTAAAGTAATATGCATAATTAATGTTTTTAAAACAATACTTTTCCTTTACGGGGAGATTACCTCAGATATATTCACAATTAATTTTAGAGTCATTCAGTTATATTGCATGTTGCGCACATGCAATATAACTGGGGTTTTCATATGGCAAAACCATTAGGATAGGTAATTCACATACAAGGGATGGTAAATTAAATTAAACAAAACAGATAAATAGAAAAACTGTAATTCACATACATGCCAATCATATAAGGGACGGTTGAGGCAATAGGTTCAATCTGAGCTGTAAATTGGTCCCACTGGGATAGGTAACCATTCGCATAGCATATATCTCCAATATGAATAACCATGCCTATGTTTTTCAAATCCTTTGCAACTTGGTAAGTTGTGTTCAGTGAACCAGGTTCAAAGTCATTGTACTCATTTGACCTATCAGCTTCAGCCTGATAAAAATAAGAGACTAATTAAGAATATGTTTCATTGGGGATAAGAAAACCAGTAAAAGAAAGTTGACAATATTGAATAATTCAAAGAATGAGTAGCCCTATTACATACTTACTGTATACAGATTCAGTATTTATTGATACCCAGAAATGAATTTCCTGTCAAATGAACAGAAAAAAAAATGTTTCTGATTTTGTAGTTGATTTTCATGTTTATTTGAGGTATGTACTTGAAAAGGGCCTTGGTGAGGCTCCTTTCCTGGCATTCCAGATCTTACACTGGTACAGACTGGCTAGTTTCTGAGAGTAGGATCTTCAATCTAAAGCTATAATTATCAATGGAATTGTTTTGCAGAATTGTGAAAATCAAGATCCTTCTTGCACCCCATGCATAGGGACTGCTTTCAATTTTTCATTAAAAAGGAGAAAGTGAATGATGACTGACCTTACCCAAATCCCCAAAAATAACAACTCTCTGTACAGAGTCTTGACCGGGGTAGGGGGATGCTTTAAAGCTATAAGATTTACTCCAAACAATGGAGCCATTGGATAACCGGTGCCCCATTTGATAGGAGTACCTGAAATATCAGTTCAGTGCGTGCCTGTAAGAAGGTTTTATGTTGTCCTTTATATTTAAATTGATTGAAGTTGAAGAGTTTCATGCAAATGTGCTCATTTTGAATATTACCAACATATCTCATATTTGCCCAGCTTTACACCAGACTTAGATTTATGTGATATAAGAGGTATAAGCTGTCAAATGTTGACAATTTTCCTCTTTGTCTATTACGCATATTTTACTCGAGGAAAAACTAAAACAAAATCACATGAATTGTTTGAGCGGCTGAGAATGCAGAGGCAATTTAACAATTTTATTAATTTAAAATTTCTTATAGCCTTTGGGCTTGGGAACAATTTGCAAATGACACAGGAAAAGTTTCAGGTACAAGAAGTGCTGGTATTACTTTCAAAAACTGTTGGCACAATTAGCCAATAAACCCACTTAATCAAGATCAAGGAAAAATACATATATGCTCACATCACATTGGGCCATAGCTCCTTCAAAAAGCTAGTATGTATAAATCCAGGATTGCGCCACCCAACAGTTCTTGCAGGTGATCCTAAATAAAGTTAGAAAATATAGTAATTAAAGTCCAATGTTATTATATCTACAGATGTATTGGTTTCAGTAAGGTGTATTTTGATATATTGGCCCGATGCCTAAAGCAGTAGGAGATATCTTATTCGTTTACACTCCTCACTTCTGATTTGGTCATACTTGTTTTTTCTTAAGGTTTGTGGAGGAAGTTTAACCAGGTTCCCAAAATAAATAATTTGGTAAAAACCCAAAAAAGATTACTTCAGGAAAGAGTGCACATAGTCCAAACAAAAACAGGTTAAGTTGGCAGTCAATTAGTTTTAGTTTCAAGTCTCCACAACACTCTAACAAGGACCAGCATTATTATGTCAAAGCTGACAAATAAAATTCAAGCCTATATGCTTGTCTAGAAAGAGGAACAATTTAGAATGATAAAGAGAGAAGGAGAGTGACAAACCACACATGCTTTCCCGAGTCAATGTAATTGTCCCAGCTGGCGATCGGGTCTTGATCTCACCTCGGGGTCCCCACTCGACAAAAGGGGAGGCCTCATTTAAGCTGTATCCACTTGTCCATGTCACTGTCATCTGACATTATTTTCACATCAGAGTTATGACGTGTTTGATTTGCATGAACGATACAATAGATCCATAATGGAACAAAAAAGGTTTAATTAGCAGATAAATCTGGTGTTGTTCCAGTGAAGACAGTGCTGGTAATTAGGTGACCAATTGAGCAGAACAGAATGAATTTTTCATCATTTCTCTTTCTTTATTAACAATACTAACCTTTTATTCTGTAAATATAACTGCTACATTGTTATGCCATGTAGTAGACATAGGATCGTTCCTAAAGCCCAGAAGGCACTACTATTCACTCTTCTTAAATTTTGCAAGTAATGAAATGCTAAAAAGAAAATCTTACTTCATCCCAAGATTTGCCTTGTGCCAATCGAGGATAGAGAGGAGCCTTTGGGCTTGCAAAGGTCACTTTATTTGACACAGCTACAAGCTTTGGCTGTTATTTTACCACAAAAGTAATACATATACTCAAGTTAGCATTTATAACTGCAAAAGGAATTTGCAAAAATAAAAAAAAGCGCCCTGCACAATAACAAATTTTGAACAATGTCCTTGACTTTTGAGAATTTGCAAAGTCCCACTAGTGTGACTAGTTTCTGAAAAATTCAAATAAAGGCCCTTAACTTCTTTATGATTATTATTTATTAGAACATGAAAAAATAAATAGCTTTATAAACCATAATAATTTGCCCTTAAAAACCATATAATAGCTTATATCTAATTTTCTTGAGTTATTTTATGGTGCATGTTGGAAGTTATGTTTAACAATTAACAGACATTTTGTTGTTGCACTATGTTATCCTTTGTTAAAGTCATATAGTAGGAAAATGAGACAAAGATCAACTAGCAGAAGAGATTTATCTTTCAGTTTCTCCAATAAGAGGAAACAAGAGCAGCAGTTTGCAAAACTTGAAAAATGGGATACTTATTTGCCATTCTGGATATACAGGGGCTTTGTGCAATTTAAATTTTTTTTTTTAATAAGACAACTAAAAGATTTTAAGAAGTAACAAATTAGACTCCTTTGTTAAATACCTTCAATAGGCCCCCGGAAAACAGTGCAAATGAGAAATCTTCTCTCTGGTTTATTAACTGAAGCCTCAGTGTACCTTTCCCTGTTATGTTGTAGTCGGCATTTAGATAGTTTGCAAATTGGTACTGCAAAAATTGTGAAATTTCAGAAAACGAACCAGATTATTCAGGAAAGGAGTAAAAAAACAGTGTGGAAAAATAGACCTTAATTGGGGCAGTGCATAGAAGAGGAGGTTCAACCCAGGTATTTTCTGCTTTGCACATGGAATCACTGAAATTTAAAACAGAAGCGAACAAATTTAAATTTCTTTTGTCCAGATAAGATAGGCCTTTGATTAACCCGAAATCAGTGCTTTAACCTGAAATCAGCTGGAGAGAAGACTCCAATCCAGTCGTCATTTGATGGATTTGGATAGGTGTATTCTACATTCACCCATTCACTATTTTGCCCCTATCAAGAATCAAAATTTATATATATCAGCCAATTAGGAGAAATCTCTGACATATCAGTTCTCAGAAAATCACAAATTCTATGACGGAATAAACGTTAAAGATTGAACTGTACGCTAGTTACCTCTAAACCGAGTAAAACAGGAGAAGCATGGATGTAAGCTGATTTGTGAAGTAGGAATTCGCTTTCATGAATGGCGATTCGAGAAAGAGGTTGCTCCCCGAATTGAGCGGAACTTCCCTCGGCATCCGAGATGGATATCGTACAGAGAATCAAAATTGGAATCAAAATGAGTTTAGAAAACGCCATCAGCTAGCGTTCTCTCCTCCTACTCCTCCACTGATCCGTGAAAGAGTGTTGTTATGTGTTAGCGAAGGAAAGGAAGTCTGTTGGAGCAAAATAGGGAAAGCAATGGCCATTTCCCACTTGGCCGCATCACATGGATTGAGGCACCTTGCTTGCTTACGAAAAGAGAGGCGAAGAGACCAAATTCCTTATTAGTCTTTCACAAAATCATATTGTAAAATTTGATTTTGAGAAATAACCAATTAATTTCAACTTCTCGACCACAGTAAAGAAACATGCCGAATATTCTCCCGGATGCACATCCAACCACGTGGGTCCTTTTTATTTTATTTTTAAAATTGAATTAAATATTATACGGAAACAAATAAAATCGCTACATATAAATTACAAAAGAATAATCCCGTTCCATCCATCTCCTACTTTGTCCACAAACAATCTTAAACCATTTATTATGATTTTTGAAAGATGATTTTAAAATAAATAAAATCATCTTTTAAAAATCCTTAAAAATAATTAAAAAAATTCTAAAATTGACAGAAGTTGTTATTATATAAATTATGATATTATGATTTTATTGAATTATTTAACATTTTGAACATGAAAAATAAAAATTAACTCATTAAAATATCAATCGATATATTAATATTAATAAATTGGAAAATGTTACGGTGATACCATTATTGATACTGTACGGACTTTATTAATTAAATGAGTTATTATGCATGTTAATGACTTTATTATATACAATATTTCTATTATTTAACATAAATATCATTAATATATATAATAACTTAATTAAGTTGCATATGACAATATTCTACAAAATGAGCTTATATAATAAAATTATTAATATGCATAATAATTCATTTAAATAATTTAATGACAATATTGTACACAATGAATTTACATAATAAAATAATTAATATACATAATAACTCATTTAATGCTTATGTATAATAACTCATACCATTTAATTAAGAAAAATATTTGGCAACTACTATCATTAATACTGTCATTGATACGAACTTTATTATTTATGTTAACGATTTTATTATACAACTTATTTTATACAATATTTTATTATTCAACTCAAATACCACTAATTAATCTGAATAATAACTCATTTAAATTATATATAATAAAATCACTAATATAAATAATAATTTATTTAATCTGAATAACAAAATCCATATCGATATCAATATCAATAACGATATCTATATATATATCAGCTCCCTAATAAATTAACTGTTAACTCAGCTTTCCCTTCTTTTTTTTCCTCTCTTTTTGTTAGAGTATGTGGTTCGCTTACAAAACAGAGGGGCACATTGCTTGTACTTCTGCACTCAATTCCCAGACGGAAGAGAACAAGCATTAAGTTTAAAAAAAAAAAGAATTGATAAAAAAAAAATTTTGTGGATGCAGCAAAAGAGAGTGCAGCAAAATTACATCACATTTCTTCTGTAGTCCAGGACACCATAAATCTGTAACTGTGAGACATTCTTAATCCCATATTACAGAAAAGCTAACTAAAAGGAGGAAACAAAAATGGAGCCAGAGAAATGGCTGTCTTCGTAAGTATAGTTTGTTAGCCAATAAACCCTAAAAACAGTACAATCTAAACAGCCCAAAATGGTTTCGGGCCTGATCTAAGAGTTGAGTTTGATTTAAATGAAACCTC
Organism: Bolboschoenus planiculmis; assembly: GCA_031770325.1. Taxonomy (NCBI): domain Eukaryota; kingdom Viridiplantae; phylum Streptophyta; class Magnoliopsida; order Poales; family Cyperaceae; genus Bolboschoenus; species Bolboschoenus planiculmis. The sequence goes on along the minus strand of CM062794.1, from coordinate 3,361,984 downwards.
AGCCTGATCAGCCTCGTCATCATCTTCCTCTCCATACTCAACCAGCTTAAGTAATGTTTCTACATTGATAAATGATTGCCAATAAATCATGCAAGAAATTTTTAAGTGAAATTTGCAACAAAAAACCACAGATTATGCTTAAATCGAGTAAATTCCCCATTGGGCCAAAGGTAAACTCTGATGGAGGGGATGAAATAATGATTTTTTAAATATAAGTAGAGTACTTCTATTCAAACTGCTCTACTTTTATGTAGCTTTTGTTTTGTTAGCACTCGCAATTACAGATTCACTCAAGTACCTCTAAACGCTCGGTAGTTTACCAAGATTTACAAACTTGGGTCCTCATGGTCAGATCATGTGCAGTACCAGTACCCACAGTACAGAAAATTACTATAATTTTGTTCATTTGGAGGTTCATGTTCCTAATCAGGTATATCTCATCCCAAAAACATAAATGCAGTGCATGACACCAGGTACATAACTAGATGGTATTCACACAAGAAAACAGTATACGAACAACCATAAAGAAAGGAAGAATGTAAATACCAGAAGCAGGTTCTGCCTGCAATGTCTCAGCTGCTGGTTTCATGGGTGCAGAAAGAGACGAATCAGGTTTGCTTGCAGACAATTCACTTCTTTCAAATGCTGGAGGTGGTTTTGTGGGACTGAACTTCGGAGGGGATGGAGGCATAGCAAATTTTGGAGGTGGTGGAGGGGGTGGCATCATTGCATTTGAATGATGTGGCGCCATCCCATTGGTTGGCAACTCAACTAGCTTCCTTGGAGGTGGCATCGTTGATAGATTGACTTTCTTTAAATTTGAATTTGATTCTTCTAAACCTGGCTTATAAAACTCTGATCCTTGTTGTAAGTTCTGGTAAAAAGAACAAAAGATCTGATTTTTCAATTGCACTGAACCAATTGAAGTAAATAAAGCAACTTACATCCTGCAAACAGTGAAGTTAGTAGCTCAAGTTTCCAAGACCCCCATGAAAGCACAAAAGGCTTTTTAATGAGGATGGAATCAACTAAAAGTAACAGTACATTATGAATTTTTAAATTTACTCAAATAAGAAGATAAATGATTTATACAGGTAAAAAAGAGTGTAAACTACAAGAAAGACTTTTCTAAAAGTTGTTTCTTTCAAGATACCAGGACCATTTTTTTTCTTTTTTATTTGAAAATGAAATTGGCAGTTCAAAGAAAACAAAAACTTTAAACATAGCGTTTTTGAAAAAGACGGATCTAGAATGCAGGAAAAATACCAAAGGAGGAATCAACAAAAACAGTATGAAAAAGAAAACAGTAAACTTCTTCAAAGGGTACATGTTAAAAGTGATATTTTAGCAGAATCGTACAGCACATAAACAAGTATACTCCCAACAGCTGTTCTATGCAAGATGTAGTGAGATGTAATAAGCCTGTCAGCTGCAGAGAAGTCAGAAAAAATACCTGGAACATACAGTTGCACAGTTAAAACAAAACTAACAACACTAATGAAAGTAGAAATCCTTATTGACTATTGTTTGGTCCAAACCAAGCTAAAGTAGTTGCACAATATAACCTCAGATCCAAGCAGAATTTTATGCCTCAAAACTAGAATTTCCAATTTGAAGGGGGGCAGAAAATTTACTTGTAGATAATTCGAAAGGCTTAGTACTAACAATAACAGTGACCCTATTAAAGTGCACAGCTGTTAAAATGTTTCTAACATAAATTTTGGTTAACACCATTCAGCTACTTCTTCTTTTTTTTTTCTGAAAATAGCATCAAATAAAATAGTTCAATTAAGAAACACCTAGCAGACATGAATTTTCAAAGGGTCACTCTTAGCGCCCGAATCCTTTTTAAATTATCTGAAATTGTTTCATCTATGTTTCTGTTATATACCGCAAAACATTAATAATTGAAAAGAAATTATAAAAAATAAGATATTCCAACCAAAACATATATAGCAGGATATGGTTAACTCTGTAATACATCTGGTGGATACTAAACTATGAACTTCCTTGAATTGTCAATCATAAAAGGACCCAATATAGCATACCTGCTGGTCTGTAGTTGACCCCTTGGAAACTGAAACTGGTAATTCTTGAAATTTTCTCTTCTGTGTAGCTCTTTTGTTTGTCTCCACACTAGAACTGAAACTCATATTTGGTATACCAGTAGCAATATAACTTGCAGGAGCAGCAGCAACAGGAACACTAGCAGGAGCCAGAGTTATGGCAGGACTTGCCTGCTTGAGTGCTAAAGCCACCTGCTGTAAGGGGGTCTCTAGTGGATATAACCCTTCGTAATAGCCGTTGTAGTGGGTCCCACTTGTGGGAACTGGATTAGTGAAGTGAGGTGGGGCAATAGGTTGAGGTACTGGTGTTGCTGCTGGAGGGAAATAAGTCTGAGGTGGTGGCAATACAGGTACAGATGGTGCAACTGAAATCACTGGTACAGATACACCTAGTGTGCTAGATGGCAGTGGTGTTGGAGGGGTAACACTGAACACTTTAGATGAATGGATCCTGGAACCATTAAACTAGTAAAGGCAAAGAAAACTGATACAATGATTTACAGAACCATAATCCCACTTGTAGTTGCTGGGAAGAATTAATACATACCTGGTAGCACCACATTCAGCTGCAATTGTGTCTAGAAGGTTCTCTGCAAGAATCCTTGCTGACTCGAGGCTCTTTGCATTTGCACTTGATAGAAACAGGTGGAGAGGTTGTGACGACTCTGCAATTTTGTCATTACATGAATGTACCAATTGGAAAAAATGGTTCTTTTTCCAAAAGACACCCACTTCTATGAGCATTTGCATACAGCAACAATAGTGGTGGAAACACAAAACAGCTATAAGAAAATGGCCACTTCAATAATCCCAAAGTACATTTGACTTGTTGACACTCAATACCAATTTTAAACAATTAACCCCCTTCTACAAGCAGAATTCCTCTCCATATTCCTTTTTTTTCTGCCTCATTCTTTATCATTTCTCTAAAGCATACATCTCATTTCTTTAAAGCATACATGTCATCATTTTTTCTGCCTCATTCTTTGTTTCGTGCAAAAACAAAGTTGTCTAAGGCATAATAAATCCTAAGATAACTCCATTAGATAATTTGTTGCCCGTTGAAAATTTGAAGCTCACGAAAGAGTCTAGGTAATGTGTGTTTTCTGCAAATAATCCATACCTTCAGCATCAGAGCTGCTGTTTCCTGAGTCGCAGCCTCTTAGCACAACGGAAGCTCCTGTTTCATTGATAATGTGATTTATAAATTGATCCTGCAAATAAAAGGCAAAGGAAGCACCAAAACACAAAAAAAAACCTCTCCCGTTTATGTGGAGATGTTAGAGAGAGAGAGCTTTCCTATTAGATTTCATCTCAAAAAAAAAAAAAGATAAAAGAAGGTAAGGAATAAAAGATTGAAAAACAACAAGACATATGTAAACCCCTTTTATTTTATCTTATATACATTTAGCACAAAATCAGGAGATCCAAGTGCTAATTGTAATTAAGATAAATAAAGGTGATGTATGATTTGTATTGCATCATAGTCAAAACATACATTTGGGCCACGTATTCGTGATGAAACATTTAATGATGGGTCTGCCTCAAAGCCCAAGAACACACAAGTAGTAAACAGCTGCACAACCTGTGTTCATGTGAATCACCAATAGTTAAAAAAACAATATTGTACGGCATTAACCCTAGCAGATGAACAAAACAAGGAAAGGTAACTCAAAATCCAATTAAAGTAAAGCAAATAAAGCACAAGAAAAAACCAAAAACTATGAATTAGTCCAGTCTAGAATAGACCAAACAATGCAAGTTTACACCAATATCAACATCAGCAATACAAATTAGAGTAAATAGTTACCTTGCCTTGCTTTAGCATATCCTCAACAATAGAGGCCGCCTTATCAACTGCTTTGATGCGCTCTATGACATCCTTAAGCTGATTCAGAAAATATCAAAACATCTTAATTGTTTAAAGTTGTACTGAAAAAAAAATAAACTTGTGGTGCATTTAGTAGTTTTATGCACCTTTATTAAATTATAATCATTGGAATATCATTGTCCCCACATCCCTACCCTTACAGGCCATTTGCCTTCTAGAATTCTCTAGAGTTGCTTTATTCCAACAGCCAGGATGGGCTAGCACTTGTTAACTTTTTTACACATATGTTGTTTTTATTTATCTTTTTTCCCAAAGTTTTTTCCGGAAAGAGTGTATGAGAACAAAGATAGCTTTTTCCAAACAAAAGTAAAACAAAAATAAATATTTCATATGAAAGCTTTCTTTTAAAAACAAAAACATTGACACTAATGAAACCTAAACCAGTGGTGTTCAAGAGTGAGACACGTTTGGCTCCGTAACTCCTAAAAGGAAAGCAGCAGTAATAAATTAACAGACACCCTAGTAGCATGCAGCAGTTCTATACTAAAAGATCACAGTTTTTACATAAAAAGCATACCATAAGCTTTGAACAAATGCATCAAGAGCTATAGGAAAAATAAAAAAAGATCAAACTATGCAGAGGGACAGAACATGCTTACATGGGAACTGGCAGAAATATGGAGATATAGTGGCTTTTCACCATCTGGTAAAGCATTCGGAGGCCGATATTTGCCTCTGTAACAGGAAAAGATGTCAGTAACACATACAATTTTATAGAGAAAGAGAGAGAAATTTGTACACAATGATGCAACCAACCTAGTAATGACAATGGCACCTGTACTTTTTTCAATCTGCAAAAAGAAAAAAAGTATATTAAAAAGTTGAATATCAAAACAAGGTGCAGTGTATAAGTGAAAATTTTATATTAACTAATTACAAGTTAGTTGCATTACCTCCTCTTGTGTTTGCTGTTTTGTGAGCTTGCACCGCACACTTGGTTCGGCATCATTTATAACAATTTCTCGTGCTATCAGTTCGTCCTGAACTTTTGGCTGAAAAAACTAGAATGTCAAAAGATGAAAATGCCCGTGGACATGTCAACTAGACCAGATACAGCATGTGCATTATATGAAAAACAGAAAGTCCAGCGGCATCATATGAAGCTAGAGAGATCTATAATTGCTACTTACAACAGGAAAGCTATTTTCATACACGGAACTTATTATATACTTCATTAATAAAAAGGTGATAAAGAAAATATCTGACAAACAGAATATTACCTGTGGTAAAGTAGAAGTTGCTGGTACGGGGATAATTAGAGAAGAATTAATTACTGGAACGAGTCCAGGCATTGAAATTCCAACAGTTCCGTTGATAGCAAATGGCACTGTAGCAGAAGCAAAGGGCTCTGCTGGTTGGTCCCACTTACTCCTTTTCCTGGAAAAAAAAAGAAAACTCAAATAGTTTTAACAAAAGAAAAAAAATAGTAATTTTCCAGTAATCACCGATATTACAATTTAGTACAACATCCTTATTGACACCTGATTTGCAATTTATCCATGAAAAAACCTCAATTAAAAGTAATTTTGCCTAAATTAGACCACTAATGCAATTAAACCTCAGGGCAGTCCAATGTGAGCTCAATGTGCCCGTCAATTATGCAACTGAACACTGATGAAGGAAAATAAGAGAAATGGTACAAATTTTGGTGAACTTGTACTGGTCTCTTACTGGTTCAATAATGCAGAACCTCACCAATGGTACGAAGACTGGAAATACTAGTTCCTCACACCAATTATAAATTGCTTTTCAATATTGCTGGTAGTGCTGAAGACTTACCGGTAAAATACCAATACAAATCAGTATTATTTGGTCTTAATTTTTTGTTAGGTCTGCTTGCTGTTAGATCGAATCGTCCAAGCAGCAAAAGATCATAACTAAAGTGATTCCAAAGAGAAAGCTACACCAAAAGTAAGCTAAGAATATAGTACATCAGCAATTAATCCTGAATTAAAAAAAAACGTAAAACTACACAGAAAACATACTAAAAGGGAAAAAAAAGATGTTCATAGAACCTCGGCTTGGCTACAGGCGTCGCGGAGACGTCATTCTGCTCCTTGAAGGTGTTGCTCATTTCGCTCGTCATGGTCGAGCTTTCTGGAGGAAAACGAACGGAAGGAAGGAAAAAAGGACTAGTAATGGAGAAGCGATTGCTAGCTAGGGTTTCCTTGAGGCGAGTCGACGGAAATTAACTGGTAATTAACTGGAGACGTCCCTGCTCTCTATATTATTATATGAACTAGCAAGCATTCGGACCGGCCGATGTGATTGTATGTGTATGTATTTTTATTTTATATAATATTTTTTAAAAAATATTTAAATTTTATAATCCATTCAATATTTATAATATATATAATCTACTAAAAGTTTAAATTTATAGATATATTTTTAATTATTTGGATAGCGATATATATTAAATTTAAATTTATTTGAAATTCTTTTAGTATTTCATCAAATGATATAATTTTTTTAATTGTAGAGTATTAATGACTTTATAATTAATGACTAATTAAATTTTAAATCGACTCAAATTTGATACATGATATAACTGAATAATTATGTACACACCTATAAATATTTTTTTAACACGAATAATATTTCTTAAATATATATACAATAAAATAGATGTATTATAAAAATTAGATATATATTAGGATATTCATTTTATAAATACAGAAAAATTATCAAGAGCAAAATAAAAGATAAAACGAAAATAATAAAAAATTGAAAAAAATATTTCAAACCTAATAGGTGGATAAAAAATATTAATTTCTTAGAGTAAAAACTAAAAAAAATAACAACAAAACTAAAAAAGAAAATGGAAGAGAATGCACAATTTTTAATTTTCAATGAGCGCTATAATTAGTCAAGAGAATTAAATAGATATTAAATCATGAAAAAAAATTCATACTCATAAGTTCGAAGGAGAAGAACGTAATGTATTTTTATATTGCTGTAAAAAGAGAGCAAAGAAAAAAAATTCTAATAAGATACAACAATAACTCAACTTTGAATAAGTTAGATGGCACAGAAGTTCTAATAAAAAAATAATAATGATGACAACATATTAGTCAACACATTAGAAAGACACAAAAAATAAAAAAAATAATACAGGAAACTTAAGAAATAAGCACTCCGTCCAGAAAAATTTCAAGGAACTGTTTAAACAACCAAGACGTAGGTCTAATATAGTGGTAGTAGGTCTCGTATTTATACGAAGAAACATAGGTTTCAGTCCTGCAAAAAATATTTAAAAAGGAATAAATGTCGGGATTAACATTAGCCCTTATAAAAAAAATGTTCAAATAATTGTAAAAAAAATCCGTTCAAACAACTATAGAAATTACAATGCCCAAACATGTCCTCCAACATTTATATTTGAAAAACTATAAGAAAAAAAGCTATTCAAATAACTGTAAAAACTATAATGTCCAATTTGAACAATTAAAAATAAAAATGTTCAAACAACTGTAAAAAAAAAAACTATTCAAGCAACTATAGAAACTACAATGTCCGAACAATCCTCCAATATTTATATTATTATACTATAAATAATTATTAAAAAAAATACATTGTTCAAATGATAGTAAAAAACTACAGTATCTGAAACTATCTCCCAACATTTATACAAACAAACCACTGTAAAAAAAAATATTATTTATTCAACTTTATAAACTATAATATCTCCAAACTCTCCGACCTTTATAATATTATTCTAGATATCAGAATTGGTCCAATTGGAGCCATGGAGGATCTTTACTTGACCTCTCCAATTCAAAAAATGGAGATGTTTTCTATGGCGGTTTAATTTTAATTAATTAGAAAAGAGTATAACATAACCACTGAAAATTCCTTTTTAGGCATATTCAATTGACAGATATACATGGGATTGAATGGATTTTGAGGCCAGCACAAACTTTTCCCCAAAATCAATAATTTGTTCCCAATCAGTATAAGAGAAATTATACCTGGAAAAGAACAAAATATCCTTTGTGCAGTACTGAGTCTTCTCCTTACTCCTCAGCACTACATCATATATATTTTCTTAATTATTGTGCTTCACAGTTAGTTTAAGTGGACTTACACTACTGAATATCTAAAATTTATACAACAATGATGAAAGTCCTTAACAAATATTTTTAAGGAATTTCTTCACTTATTTGCTTCTTTCTAAATCTTATATCAATTTATAAAGTTCCTTGTGACGTAACTAATTTTAATTTTTGAAATCAATTTAGATTTATGAAGTATCACTAAATATGATATGAAATGAAATGTTGCAAATTTTAATATTTTAGTGATCCGTAAAACTTGCATCAGAATTTATTATTATTCATGTTTAGGAATTAGTTTTAACTTTTGAGTGTTAAATATAATTTGTTATTAATGGATCTAACCCATTCTAAAAATGGTATACCTTTTATGCATCCTAATCTATCACCATCTCTGATAGTTTAATAAAGAGAACACAATGCTCCATAGTTTTCTTGAAGTAGACAAAATTAATGGTGGATAGTTGACCAAACAGAGTGGTTTAATAGAGACCGATTTGAACAAAATAAGAAAGTTTACACAATAATAATACTTAATTGGGCTTCCTGTTCTCTCATATAAACAAACAGGAGAGTTTAATTATCAGCAAAACCTGGTTTCATATTGGCTTCCTTCCAAATTATTGAATTAGCACAAGATTCACTTTATTGCTTCTATATGAAAGCCACTTCAAATCATTGGAAAGCTTACTTGGATTGAATGAATCATTAATATACAACAAACACGCATCAACCCAACTAAACCTCTGACAGTAATCATAAAACCAAAAGCTAATTAGAGTCAATTCCTACCCCAACATCCTTTTATTCTCTCTCTCTCTCTCTCTCTCTCTCTCTCTCTCTCTAAAGTGTGCCTCTCTAAACCACCAAATCAACACAGAGTTGCACCAATTTTTCCAACCTGCCCACCTACACTCATCTCCCTTCACTCTTAAACAAACAAGGAAAATTAAAAAAAAGTACAGGGATCATTAAGTTTGTCTGGAGACCAATTAATGAGCACTAGAAAGAAAGATGTTTAAATGCTCCATCCAAGAAGAACCCATGTATGTTTCTTATTCATATATAGAAAGCTCTTCTCTAGCTTTTTAATTGATTATCCAAACAGCATGCCTCTGCTTTTGCACTCTTGAAAAATTGTTGTGTATATCGTTTCATCTAAAATAATATACATCCACATCCCACAGCCAAATTAACATGGTGGCTTCTCAAGAGTTCGTCGTCTCTCCCACATCCAAATTGTCTCCAACTAATTCTGATCGTGACCCCGAAATTACTGAAGTTTTGATCCGTTCCATGAGCCATCCATCACAACTCCAATCGACAACTGACATGTGTTCATCGAGCAGTATGTCTTCACCTGAAAACCAGCCGGCTGCAATAGAAATAAATATCAATTTTCATGATGACCAGAATTGCACCGGTTGCAGTAAGCACAGTTGCACGGGCAGTATGGCGGTGTGTTCTCAAAATGACATGCCGGCAAGGGAAGATCCTAAGGAGGCGAAGGGAGAAGCTAAGTTGCTTTCCCTTCCTTCTCTCAGGACGGAGTTTATAGAATGTGATGCGAATGGGGAATTAAAATGGAAGGAGGTTGAGGTACCAAGTGATCTTGCATGTAGTTCACCAAACACTATCTGTAAGTTTTCATCTCCTTTTCAGTTTTGTTTGCATTTTTGCTTTGTTATTTTGTTCTTCCTTTTCAGTTATCTAAGTTTGTTTTTCTTTATGGCCTTTTGGTGTAATAAAAGAACCAATTCTCTTTCTTTTTGTCAACTGAAAAATTGGCATTTTCTTTTTGGTGTCTGCATTTTTTGCCTTTTTTGTATAATTAAATTATCAAGAAGTAAGTACTTATTACCAAAAAGGATTATGTTGGAAAGAAAGTTTCTCTGCGTAAATTGAATTATATGCATGTTGCACCTCTAAACTTTATAAAAGAGTATTTATAAAAAGAAATAGAAAAATAATATATTGAAAAAAAACTAAGCTTATTATAACTTTATGCTGTGAAGAAGATTCATAGTTTGACGACTTAATTATCTAACATATGTAGCTAAGATGGAAGCTAATGACAGCAGAGGAGAAACGACGCAAGCCAACAGTGGCAACTCCAAGATCAAAATTTCACTGGATGCGTAATTCTCACATTAATCCATCCTTTTTCTTTTTTTTATGAAATCCATCATTATAAATCCTGAAAAAACCATGACTCCACATTAAATTAGAGGTATATATAATATGTTGTTTCAATTAATTTGTCTCAGATGTGGGAGGAAGATATGCGAGAAAATCACAGAAAAGGAAATAATTCAAGTATGTGTTCAAGACCCATCTTAATAACTATATATAAAAATCTTCATTTGAAAATAACTATAAAATAGACATTTTCTCAAAGTAATGCTCAAGTTGGAAAAAAATGTTATCTCAGTGAAACTTTTAGTGTAAAATAAATTTTAGCAAAAAAACCAAGACAGTGCTGAAAATGTGTGAAACTCAACTTTCCAATAGGTACTTCCTTCAAAAAAAAAAAAGGTACACACAGAAGTGAACACTAAGTATAATCTAACAATTTCATTTTAAATTAAAGAGAACTTACATTTTAATTTTAGTTTTTACTTACATATATATTTCCAGGCCATAATATATAGTGCTTCTGTGAATAAGTTGACATTCACCCATGAAGAGGCCAGAGAATGTGCTAGGCTGATACTGGAAGAGCTCCAGAGTGACCAAATAACAGTAGAGGTTCTTTTCTCTTTTTCTCTTCTAATTTTTTTTTATATTAATTTCATGCACATAATATTAGACCCTATAAGAAAGTTTACTCTGCTTTAGACATATTAGTTAATTAAATTTCTCAACCTCTCCATTCAATAGAAAATAGGCTTTTAATCTTTTCTATTTTGGATTTTTGGTCGACGAGTCATCATTGTTTTTTCTTTTACACAAATATATATTGTATACAACAGATAAATGATCAAATTGACAAGTCAACCTACATGCATCCACCGGCTACAATTTGGTCAAAAGAAATCCTTCCCTTGAATGATCATCCGTACAAAGACGTTCCTTCAACAACTGTCTTTATCCGGGCCCACTGGAGGCGTGCCTGGGTTGTGGTGCTCTGGCTTGCAGCTTGTCTCAGTCTCTTCACCTGGAAATTTGTACAATACCGGCATAGATCAGGCTTTGATATCATGGGCTACTGCCTCTGTACAGCTAAAGGAGCGGCTGAGACGCTCAAGTTCAACATGGCTCTTGTGCTCTTACCAGTGTCCCGAAACACAGTTACGTGGCTTCGCAAGAGCCGTAGTATTAGCTTCATTGTGCCATTCAATGACAACATCAATTTTCACAAGGTATATGTGGCCTTTTTATGTGAAATACCAGATAGTTTTTCATAATTCCTTTTTCTGGCTCCGTTTCTAGCGTTATAAGCAGTCGTAATGACCACAAGAAATTCAAATTCCAATTGATAAGAGCACTTCTTCATACAATTTCTACTAATGTATAACACTAGTAATCAGTTTAACAATTCAAAAGGAATTACTTTTTCTCAAGAAATATCTTGACAGATCAATCTAAGCTCTGCTCAACTATTCGTCAATTACAAAATATGCAGCTTTCTTTATTAAAAGAAAATGGAACTTTACTAATTGGTTAACTAATTGTTACTTCCCTATCTTAAAACATTTTTCTTTGTTTCTAGTGTAGCTTGTTGCTACAGGAATCATTATTGGTGTGATCCTACATGGAGGCGTTCATGTGACATGCGACTTTCCACGGATTGTCCAAGCAGACAGATTCCTATTTCGACAAACAATCGGGCGCGACTTTGGGTACAGGCAACCATCATACCTTGACATAGTGGTATCTACTGAGGGCTGGACAGGGATAGCAATGGTGGTGCTGATGCTAATAGCATTCTTGCTAGCTTTGAGGATGCCAAGAAGGAGCCCTCAATCTCTCCCGGAGCCAATCCAACGATTCATGGGGTTTAATGCATTTTGGTACTCACACCATTTGCTTATTTTGGTTTATGTGCTGCTCGTCATCCATTCGATGTTTCTCTTCCTGGCGAAAGATTTCACTGAAAAGACGGTATTTTCTTAGTTGCTCAGAAACTTTTAATTTGTAGCATTCTATAAATTTTAATTTGTTATATATGATGTCATTTTAATTGTTTCTGTTAATTTTAGTTGATTTATCTTACCTTGAGCGACAGGTTCTTTTAACATCTTAGTTATATTCATCTTCACATCTCTATTTTTTTTCTTTTATTTATTCAGACTTGGATGTATTTGGCAATTCCAGTACTAATTTATGTCGGAGAGCGAATATACCGAACAATACGTTCCGAGATGATTGCTCTCAAGATCCAAAAGGTATATATGCTACTTCCAAAATACTTAAAGCGGAGAATGATCTTAATGAACAATATATGATCTATTTAACCACTTGATAAATTGTCTAATACTATATATATAATTATATACTTCTTGATCAGGCAAGAATATACTCTGGAAAGGTTGTTTCTCTGGAGATGAAGAAACCATCAGGTTTTGCATATCGTAGCGGGATGTATGTTTTCGTACAGTGCCCTCAAATCTCAAAGTTCGAGTGGTAAGAACAATTTGTCAAAATTTATTATTTCTGTATAATTTACGAACTTTTACCAGTTAAATTTTGACTTCTTGAAGAGAGAGTTTTGCTATATATATATTTATAATTGTAGTTTCAGCTTTCTAATTTAATGTTTGTTTTTCATGTATTGTTGAAATTCAGGCATCCATTTTCACTAACCTCAGCACCAGATGATGAACATCTAAGCATGCATGTCAGATCCCTCGGCGATTGGAGCTATCAATTTTATAGCATCTTCCAAGAGGTAAATTTATCTTACCAGTACTCTCTTTCTTTGTTTGATATATAGGTTGTTAGCAGTAATTCTTTGCAAGAGTATCTGAAATGAGCACTGATCACTGACTATAAATCATGCTTATATAAAACTAGAAGTATACAATTCATTTCATATCTCCCTACAATAGTACAATTACTGTCAACACAACTTCTGATACTTATCCATAGACGCAAAGAGAGAATTAGGGCTCATCTTTTATCAGTATACCAGATGCATGATGTGTCAAGATTTAATTAATAACTAATCATTTTTTTTTTCCTTTTGTGGTGAAGCTGAAGTATACATGATTAATTGTTATTTATCTCCACAGGCATTAATTTCTTCCCCACGCACTTTGCCAAAGATAGCAATAGACGGGCCCTACGGTTCAGCCTCACAGGACCATTCCAAGTACGATATTGTCTTGTTAATTGGCCTCGGGATAGGTGCAACACCTTTTATTAGTGTGCTTAAAGATATAGCTAATGGTCTTAACAAGGTAATGATCATGCTTCTCCAAGGATTTATTTTTATATTTCCTATCTTCTTCTTCAAAAAAGAAGAAGAACATTTTTCTTTTTTGTATATTGACATCATTATATTAATGTAATATAACTGGGTAATTTTGTGTAAATTTGTTCTTTTTTTCTGTAGTTAGATGCAACAGAGGCCAAGAGAAAAAGAAAGGCGTACTTTTATTGGGTCACAAGAGATCAAGGTTCCTTTGAGTGGTTTGGAGATATCATGAAAGAGGTCTTATGCATGGATCAAAATCAGGTAAAACTTGCTACAGCTCATTTGTTTTTCTCAAATTCTTATGGTATTTGAGTTTTTTGTATGGTACCCATGAGGCTAATAAATTAAATGCTACAGGGCATAATAGAAATGTACAACTACCTGACCAGCGTGTTCGAAGAAGGCGACAAGAGATCAGCGCTGATAAGTGCGATCCAAGCCCTTCATTTCATAAAGAACGGTGTGGATATCATCTCAAAAACTCCTGTGAGAACACAATTTGCAAGGCCTAATTGGCCCAGAGTTTTCTCTGGTCTGGCCACCAGACATGGGGGAGAGAGAATAGGTGAGAGGGATCTTCTCTTTGGTCACACTCACACCCTTTTGGAAAAGAAAATGACACACTCCTTGTATTCTGTTAGTCAGATTAATTTGTTTGCGTGGTGTGTTTTGGTTTTAGGGGTCTTCTACTGTGGTCCTGGTGCTCTGGGGAGACAACTAGAGAGGCTATGCCATGCCATGACTGCCAAAACTGCAACCAGATTTGTATTCCACAAGGAGCATTTTTAGCATTTCATTTTGTTGTTTTAATAACTATATAGTTAATTTTCTTTTCTTTTTCAAGTTTCCTTAAAAGGAGGGAAGGATGAGCGGCCTAATTTTCTTGTTTAATTTTATTATTTTTCTAATATGTCGGCCTAGTTTTCAAATTAATAATTGTATAGGGTTTGTATTCGAATAGATCTCAAAGCTGGAATAGCTCAGTTGGTTAGAGCGTGTGGCTGTTAACCACAAGGTCGGAGGTTCAAGCCCTCCTTCTAGCGTTTTTAGTGTTTTCTCATAATTTTATTAATTATTTTATCAAAATTATGAAAACAAGATAAAATTAAAATTACGGTTCATGTTGTCAAATTTTGTGTCCTCCAAGTTTAACTCACATAAAGATATAAAAACAAGATAAAATTCATAGTTGCGATTGGAGCTTGCTGTTGACACGCTTGTTCTACCACCTTCACATAAATCATGGATCTTGTGTCTCACATAAAAAGCAAGTTTTCGGAAAAGATGATTGAATTGTTGTTGATCAGGATGGACCTGCGAGAGGAGAGGAGAGGAGAGGAGGAAGAGCATCCTATTCCCATCTCTTCTTCCTCATCCCAAACGAGACGGTACCATTTTGTACCAACGGCTCAGATTCTTCAATCACGCTCGGCCGTACCGACTGACATTGTGCAAGAATTGTACAGACAATAGGCCCAACATAAAAGAAAAAAGGTGAATAATTAACTAAGAGGCCATCCAGCCCGATTCAAATCACACCGAACCAACGAATCAGTTTCGATTTCCCAAGCAGTGTCAGTTCCCTCTTCCCAAAGCGCACCGCTACAAGCACAGCCATCAGCCATGGCTTTTCACTGATGGTCTGTTCTGATACCAAAACCCTAGCTCGGAAGACGCTTCTATTCCGGCCATGAGGTCTTCTTCCGGAGGAGATCAAGATCCAAATGGACCTTTCAGACCTAAGCTCTCATTCGACAACTTCTTTGGCAAGTGCCCGCCTCACGATCTCTCTTCACACTTTACTTGATTTCTCTTTTCTAATTCCATTACTCGTTCTTTTATCTGCTATTTTGTATATTCATTTGCAAAAACTTTTCTGCTGTTAGTCTAGTCTGGAGAGAGTTTGTCTGGGGAGCCATTGCGGGGGCGTTTGGAGAAGGCATGATGCACCCCATTGATACTCTCAAAACCAGAATGCAAAGCCAGGCTATCATTACCGGAACTCAGGTTTCTAATGCATTTCTTTTCTTTACGGAAATTTAGATTGATTGTCAGGGTTTTTCTCTGACATTTCAGAGAACAATTTTAGCTTCTAAATACCATTTAGATCAACAGGAAGAACAAACATCCTCATAAAATTAGAGAGTTTTAGGTGCTCTTACCTGAATTAATCTATCTGTGATGTTTTCTGTTTAGATTGGTAAATGTGAAAGCATTTGCGGGTTACAAACTCAAAGTTTAACCTATTTTGGGGGCAATATTGGTACTTTACCAACAATTTCCACAAACCTGTTTTAGATATGAAAGCAACTTCCTTCTGGTATTCTCCGTAGATGAACTTCAACATGCAATTGTTTTCACCTAAATTTGTTTGATTGTAGGGTCAGAAGACCATACTTCAGATGGTCAGAACAGTTTGGACCTCCGATGGTTTGAGAGGTCAGGCACTTAATTTATTCATTTTTATCTTCTTAATGTAACAAAGAAGATGAGTTACTTACTCGGTTATCTTTGTTGGTCTAGGGTTTTACAGAGGAATTGCACCAGGTGTTACAGGTTCACTTGCAACCGGTGCAACATACTTTGGTGTGATAGAATCAACTAAGAAATGCTTAGAGGAAGTCAATCCCAACTTAAGCAGCCATTGGTCTCACTTCCTTGCTGGTGCTATTGGTTTGTACTTTGTACTTTTATTGTACTAAAAGAATATCGTAGGCCTCTCTCTTATTGAATCGTTTTTTTGTTATTTTCAACCATTGATTGATGTGTCATCTAGTCTGTCAAAATTCTCTTTGAGCTTCACCTTGCTTTTGTTGCTTAAATTGATTCCCTTTTCGCTTTATAGATTGCGCAAAATGGTTTACTTTAATTCAAGGACAACAAAGTATCTTATATTTGCAATTAACAACCAACTTTTTTCAGTTTAGTTGCAAATAGCATCAAGCTGTCAAAACAAAAGGGAGCGAAAACTTTTTGCCATATTAATTCAATTAAATCATTTCTAGGTAGTTACGCATTTTCATTATCTCACAAGTTAGATCCTGCATCTATCGGCTTCCATTTAATTTAAGGTTCAAAAAAAATATTTCTAGACTTAATGCTGTAATTATAATTTATA
This sequence comes from Bolboschoenus planiculmis, assembly GCA_031770325.1. Taxonomy (NCBI): domain Eukaryota; kingdom Viridiplantae; phylum Streptophyta; class Magnoliopsida; order Poales; family Cyperaceae; genus Bolboschoenus; species Bolboschoenus planiculmis. The sequence continues at coordinate 3,345,438 of CM062794.1, read as the reverse complement.
CAAGAACCGACTTTTACCATCATATATTGTGATCTGACTTCTTTTACCATAATTTTAAGTAATGTCAGGTGGTCTATGGTAGTTTAGAAATTGAAAATTGTTGGATATGTGTTTGCCAAAAGTAAAATCTATAGAATATCTATTCAAATGATATGTTTGACATGATGAAATCTTGATTTATTATAATTTTTTTCTTTGTAGGAGACACTTTGGGGTCCTTTGTGTATGTGCCATGTGAAGTGATCAAACAGCGCATGCAAGTGCAAGGTACTAGAGGTTCTTGGATTTCTTCTATGCCAAAAGGGCAAAATGCACTGACTAACTGCGGGCCTCAGATGCTTGTATACTACTCTGGATTGTTTCAAGCTGGCTGTTCAATCTTAAAGGAGCAGGGCCTCAGGGGTTTGTATGCTGGGTAAGTTGGTGCATAAAAGATTCTTCATTTGGAAATGGTCAATTCTAAAAGTTTAAGAACAAATGATGTTATTAAAATGAAAAGAAAAACGGGGTTGTAGGAGCTACTTCAAAATATTATCTTTTGTTCCAGGAAAGTGCAAATCCAGAGTTCAGCTAAAAAATTAACTAAAGACAGCTTCATTGAAATGTTTGCTTCTGTTGCTTTGTAAAATTTAAGGCCTCATTTGTCACCCTGCAAAATATCATGTTCCTGATATATGATGGGTAACTCTGCAAAGCCAATTTATGGAAGAACAGAAACATAGATGAAGCAAATTCCAACTGTTCATTTTATCTATACAAGCTCACCAATTGAAATTTAGTGCATTTCGCCAACTTCTTTTTTCTGCCAAAGGAGACCTTTTTTCCCTTCCGATGACCATTTCTTTTGAAGATGACCTTTTTTCCCTTCTGATGACCATTTCTTTTGAAGATTTTTTAAGTGAGAAAAAAGAAGAATTCTAAACTAAATCAAAGATGCTTTCCATGCTTATGCAGTTATTGGTCTACATTAGCAAGGGATGTGCCTTTTGCTGGCCTTATGGTTAGTTTCCTTGCGACGGTGTTATGCTTTTGGATTTGTGCATCTCCTGTTACTGGTACAATGCAAATTTGGTGGGACTTCTACTTCAGAGAACTTATGTTGTTCTAATGGAATAATTTGTTCCTATTTCAGGTTACATTTTATGAAGCATTGAAGGATCTGACCGAGTATGGAAGGAAAAGATATTTTAGGAATAGTGATTTGCATATCAGTAGCACATTTGAGGGGCTTGTTTTAGGAGGATTAGCTGGGGGTAATTTTTTCTTTTCTTTCCTATTCATTTCAAGATGCTGTACTACCCATTATAATTATCCTTGCATGTTGAGACTTCCATTTTTTCTTTTACTTCATATGATTCTTGTAATTATTTTTCAGGTTTAAGTGCATATCTTACTACGCCTTTGGATGTGATAAAGACAAGATTGCAAGTACAGGGATCTACCATTAGGTATATTGTTAAACTAATATTTGCTGTAATCTTATGTATTTTGCTGTACCCTTTTAGTTTAATTAATTGGGAAGTGGAGGAGGTGAACTAAAATTTGTCAGTTCTTTCATTCCTTCCCTTACCATTCTGTTTGCTTCCTGCTTTTGGGGAGTCATTTGCAAATTGCAACGTTATATACAACAATTGCCAATGACACCCGTCTTTTACTATTATTTCAAGAAAAAAACAATTTCTTCTGGTTATTCAAACCAAAGATTCTTCACAACCAATTCATCCAAACTTGGAAATTGAAATTGAAGTTCACTTGGCTTGAATTTTTATCAATTGTGGCTGATGAAAGAAAAACAAATAGGTGTTTTTATCAATTATTTTATCAATTTTTAAGGGCAGGGGCACATCTGTCGACATTTATTGCATGACACCTCTCTCACCAGAAAAACAAATAGGTGTTTGTAAATATGCAGTACAATTTAAATATTATAAACATGTTAAATTGTTTGTCGTTATTTGCAAGGATGAAAATAGTATTTGGTGCAGTGACCTATGTTTTTTATCTGGTATTACTGATTTTGTCAGGTACAAAGGATGGCTTGATGCTTTTACAAAAATTTGGGCAGATGAGGGAATGCACGGCATGTTCAGAGGCAGCATACCGAGAGTTATATGGTACATACCAGCCTCAGCTTTCACTTTTATGGCAGTTGAGTTCTTGCGGGACCATTTCAATAAAAAGCTGGAGTCCCCGGTCGGTGGAGTCACTGGCCTCTCAGTGGATCGGAGCTCCAAAGTTCGAAAAGTTGCTTAAAGTCTTGGCTTTCATTTCATATGGGCTCGTGTAATATATATATTTTTTTAATCATGTAAAGTTCCGTTGTTGTCCCCAGGTGGGCCTAGTGTACTAAATATAGCCTGATTAGTCATTTAGTCTGTTTAGAGGGTGGTGAAACTGTTGCTTCAGTCCACTAAATATTAGATTTGGATTATGTACTGGAGGATCAGATGGACTATTGCAGGGTCCATAAATGTACCCAAATCAGAAACTAAATGATTTTTACCTCAAATTTTCGTACTCGTGGTGAGATAGACTATTTATTAGAGGGTAATTTTAAGATCTTTTCAATCTCAGATTTCTATTAGGTTTCGTTTTGAGGATCCTGTTTGACTCGGAGAGATGAGCAAGCGGCATAGCTTAGTGAGGCAAATTGTTTGGTCTTTTTTGTTTTTCTAATACTGAATGGAGCTAGCACTAAAGAAAAAATAATAATAATAATAATAATAATTTAGATGTTTGAATTGCGATGATTTAGTCATCTTGAAAATGAAATAACCATCATTCCATAAGAGAAAACTAAAAATTACAAAATAAATGGGCTGCACGCTCTACAGTATGAAATATTTTCGGTGTAAAAGTAATCATCTTCCAACAACTAGGAAAATTTTCTACACATCCAGTTACAGTGCTTGGTTTATCTCTCTCCATTTTTTTACTCGCAAGTGATTACTTGCGTAGCGACCTCGATGCAGCCAGAAGGCAGCGAAAACGATGAGCTTTCGTCGTCTTTTACGATCGAGGAATGGAGAGGATCGTCAGGCACCAAGCTGTCCCGCACGGCCATCCTCACCGCAACCTCCTCCTCTCTCGCCTTCACTAGGTGCTTGCTTGCTTCTCTCCTCTCCTTATTCTTTAACACGCGCACTACCATATTTCCTGCGTTGACATACACCAGTTCTTTTCTCCTTAGGTTTGGGACCAGATGGGGTCTACTATGGAGCTCGATTTTGGGCGCATTTGTCCCTGAGGTAATTCAATTTTAATGTCACCAGAACTTTAGAAAAATGAACTGAAATTCAATTTGATATCTTCTGTGTTGAAATGATGATGTGAGGGTAATTTGACTCAATAGGGGTTCCCAAGCAGTGTAACTCCAGACTATACTCCTTTCCAGATCTGGGACTCTCTTCAGGTAATTCTCTTATATTTTCAAATTTTATATTTCCCTTTTATTTCGGAAGGTTAACCAACATGTTTCCTTTCTGGCAGGGGCTCTCAACATACATCCGCGCCATGTTATCTACTCAAGTAAGGGTTCTAGTTAGTACCGTTGTTTTGTCCTTGGAACATTGACAGAGTTGACTGCTTTTTGTACAAATGAATTTATCCTTGGAAAATTGGATAGGCTCTGTTGAGTGCAATTGGAGTTGGGGAGACAACAGCTACTGTCATAGGTGCTACTTTTCAGGTACCTTTTGTTTTTCTTTGTTCAAATATTTCTGTTTTTATTTTTGGTTATTGATTCAGTTACTTTGATCAACTTGAGGCTTTTGATCAAATACCATGAAGTATTTCAAAATCAGAATCTGTTTCTTACATCCTGGTTACCGGTATGTTTATAATTGACAGTGGTTTTTGCGAGATTTTACCGGTATGCTTGGAGGCATCTTGTTCACTTTTTATCAGGTACCTGCTATATTGGATTAATTCCACAAGACAGTATTGTATGTCTTATTTGCTTAATTTGAACTAAGACAAACGAATAAACTAGATATTCCTTGGCCATTTAAGGGGTCGAACCTGGACAGCAATGCAAAAATGTGGCGACTAGTGGCAGATTTTATGAATGACCTCGGTGAGAGCTTACTACTTGTATAGCTATTAACCGATTTCTTCTTCTTTATTTGATGCTCTTTTGTGTCATAATTTACGAGTATTATTGGTCTTTCCATGGCTGGATGACTTTTCCTTTAGAGAATCATTACTTTTTGTTGATATCAAAGTTCTAAATTCAACTGCTTACCTGTTCATCATATTTCATACAGGGATGCTAATGGACCTATTAAGCCCTTTATTTCCTTCGGCCTTTATACTAATTGTATGCCTAGGCAGTATATCAAGATCATTCAGTAAGTTTATTATTGTATTTAATTTAGAAAAAGAATGCAATTTACAAGTCACCATTTTATTGAAAATATTTCTGTTCTCCAAACTCCCAAAAGTATGCATTTTATGTTGTTCCTTGTTTTAGCTGGTGTTGCAAGCGGGGCCACCAGGGCAGCGTTGACTCAGCATTTTGCCCTTGCAAAAAATGCGGCTGATATATCTGCTAAGGTAGTACTTCTGAAAGCTGCTTTTCAGCGATGCTCATCTTGGTTTCATAAAACCTAAAATACATGTACCTGATGTTCGTCAGAGTATTTCATGCCCCGATAAAAATTATCTGGAGTTATTTAGGATAATATTTTCCTTTCTTATGAAAAATGTGTAAGTTACCTTCCTTCGATAATTAGATGGCATAAGATCAATACTGAGAAAGGAGAATGGAAGATTTAGTGTTGTGCTCTGTATAGGGTTGTAAACGGATCGGATATTATCCGTTTTTATCCGGATCCATATATGGATTTTTGACGGATACGAATACGGATTCGGATAGTTGTCAAATACGGTTACGGATTCGGATAGTTTTTTAACGGATACGGATGCATATACGGTTTTCAATTTGGAATCGGATACGGATTCGGATAATCATCCGGATCCGGATTTTTTTGAAATTCGGATATCCATTTTAAAGGCTCATTATATGTCTTTCAATTGGGCTTTTGATATAGATTTCAAATCCAATTAATTTTAGATCTAATTTGGACTCATATTTCTTTTTTTTTGTAATTTCTTGATACATTTTAACTAATAATATAACGATAATTAGTGATTAATTTTTGTGATTAATATTTAACTTTTCTAACTAGTGACTCTATCATGAAAAATATTATGCGATTATTTTGTAATGATATGTGTGATATTACTATTTAATATCCGAAATATATCCGTATTTGTGTTCGTATTCGTTTAATATCCGATCCGTATCCGTATCTAAGACTATCCGTATCCGAAAATAAGAAAACGGAAAGGATACAGTATGACTATATCCGTAGCTATCTGATCCGTTTACACCCCTGGTTCTGTATCATATAAGTGATAGTTCCTTTGTTTTGTAAGGGTTTGCATGATATTTGTCATATGTAATTCACTAATGCCTCTCAATTATCTTCAATGAGTAGGAAGGTAGTCAAGAAACACTTGCTACAATGACTGGTATGGTTATCGGTATGCTCTTAGCTCACATCACAAGGGGTCATGCACTGGCCATCTGGGTGTCGTTTCTCTCTCTTACCATGTTTCACCTCTATGGTGAGTTACTTTCTACTCACAATGGTTTCAGTACTGATTACTGGTTCAGCGTGTAGCAACATACACTACATTCTTCTTCCTCTGGTCTCTTAAGCTTTGTTTTTCCTATCTAAATTCAAGTAATGTTAATGGTAGATAAGTCCTTTTATAATCACGTAATCTTCTTTACTTTCTTTTTTCTTCTTAACATGAAATTCAGCAAACTATAAGGCGGTGCAATGCCTTTCCCTAACCACATTAAACAATGAAAGATCCTCCATCTTGCTAAAGCATTTCCTTGAAAGTGGAGAAGGTGATTTTCAATCATACTTACACTTACAGCCCTCCCTTTTTTTTTTAAAAAAAAAAAAGTTTGTCAATGTCAAGTCTTTCTGATGGAAATAAATTTTTTTCCCAGTTCTGACACCCCAACAGGTTTCAAAAATGGAGCACATTCTTCCCTTTTGGGCAAGTTGGCGGAGATTGACAAATACCAAATTATTGTATGAGCATGTACAATTAGGTGCTAAAGCTTCTAGCCTCAGACATTCTGAGATGTGAGCTCTCTTATTATAATTGCTGCATGTAACCATGGGTCATTTTTTTTTGGCAGAATTTCATATATCCTCCTCCAAAACTTCAAAATTACGTATTTCCCCCTCTAAATTTTATAATATTATATTTACCCTCCCAAACTACTAAAACTCTCATATATACCCAATTTATAATCTGTTACACTAAAATCAACTCCACAATTATAAATTACTCATTTATCCTTATTGTAAATAAAAAATAAAATTCTTTTTAATCGAATTCTCAGTAAATAAACTATAAATGCAACTACCAAGCATGAATATCAATCATTAAAAATTCTAAATTCTCACTCAATTGGAGGGATTCAGTTACATACTCTTATCTTAGGACTATTGTATTTGTATTTATTTCTTTGTTTGAAAAATAAAATTACGATCTTAAGAATGACGAGGTCAGAAGAGAAAAAACAGGAAGCGAGAAAATAAAAAATCAAGAGATATAATATGCTTTAATGTTTGAAAAATTATTATTCGGACAAGTAAAGGACAAAAGATAAGGGTATAATAGTCATAAAATATTAATTGTTATCTTAATTTGAGTTTTAGGATATTGAATTAGGGTTAATTTGAGTTTTTGGATATATTTGATATATCATAGATTTTTATTAGGCAATGTGAGAGTTTTAATAGTTTGAAAGGGTAAATATGATATTATGAATTTTAGAGGGGGGAATACATAATTTTAAAGTTTTAGAAGGGTATACATGAAATTCCCTTTTTTTTTTATTGACAGATCCAGGTTTTATATTTTGCATTTCAGATTGGAGCTTTCAAAATCAGCGAGGTCCCATTGCAAATCCAGTAACAACTTCCCACAAAATTCTTGGCAATACTGAATTATGCAAAATCTCATTTTGGTATTCTGCTAACTTCTTTTAATTCGATAAATGCAGCTCAGTATCTCTTATTGGAGAAGAGGGACAATATTGTAGTATTTGTTCATAAGCATGCCACCAACCAGGACATCTTGGTGGCATTTTTTCATGCACTTCTTTTACTTCAGCTCAGAGAAGAAATCAAAGATAAACAGAGAGATGGCGGCAAATGGATGGATGAACACTATCCTATTTTGATCTCTAAGGTACCATTCCACTTCCTTGGTTATGTTTTCAGCCCTGAGAAAGCAACACAGAAAGTTGTATTATATATGCAAGTGTTATTACTATAGACCATTGTTATCTCTGGAGTTCTCTTTATTTCATTATATTTTTATTTTGGTTTCTGTGTATTATTTATTAACTTTAATTTTTTTGCAAAAATAATAGCTTCAGTCATGCGGATGGTCAATCGAGCGGCTTCTATCACCTTCAATAGTTTGGAGAGCACATTGGGATTGCCCTGTAGAAGAGAAGCTCAAGTAGGCCTCATTTACAAAGGTCCAAAGACAAATAAACAAGGAAGCAAGCGACTAATAATACTTCAAATCAAATTTTCTTAAAAATCTCTCTAATTAATTTTTTATTTTTGGTAGAAAAATACATTCGTATATTAATTTTTCATTTTTGACAAAAAAAGTACGTTCATGTACTTTCCCATGTTTAAGTATAATGAGTTAAATATTTGTATTATAGACTCAAGTATTTATATAAGTGAGTCGGGTGTTTATATATTTTAAGCAAATGTTTGTTTTTTATTTTGTATTTAGGTATTTAGATAAAAGAATTGAGTGTTTAGATAAACCGTTAAGGAGAAAAGTAATAAGAGAGAGAAGAGAGAGAAAGAGAGTTTCGGAAAATAAAATCACATTGAAGAAAAGTCAAAAACATTGATAGGAGAGAGAAAGAGAGAAAATTTTGGGAAAGTAAAAATACGTAGGAGAAAAGAGAGAGAGAATATTAAAAATAAAAACGTATAGAGAATAAGTTACATATATTATTTAAGTATTTATATAAGTAAGTCAAGTGTTTATATAATTGAATAACGAAATTAATTTGAAGATAAAAACTTTCAAAAAAAATAAAGATAAAAGTCACGTGGACCAACTGAAATAAAAATATATGGGGGATGAATTGAGAGATGGAGTTCTTGGAAGAGAAATATTTTCTCAATAAATAATAGAATTTTATTTTTGAAAAGACTTGTTTGTATTTTAATTTTTAATATTGAAAATTATTTACTTTTCTCAACTCACAAGAAGACCTCTGAGGAAGAAAATGAAATCTACCTATGATTGATTTTCTTCGTCATAAACCATTTCCGCGGACTAAAGCATAGCATCTTTCCCCAAGCCCTTGGCATTTCCAGGATCGGTAGGTCCCCCGAAAAACCCTATCTTCTTATCCAAACCTATCGCTTATTGAATTATAAAAGGGCACCCCGGCAAAGCCTGACTATGCCACTTGGTCCTTCTAGCATTATCACTGAGACCCTACTTGCGTACTCGGATTACGGAAGGCGACCTATTTTAAAGGAGGCTTCCGGCCTACTCAATCCTTTCCCTAATGTTGACCTAATTTTGAAGTAATGACAGCCGTCAGGTTCGTTTATTGGTGGGATAGCGCTTAACTATCCTTCTATATACAGAGTTTTTTATGTTCTTTGTTAGCGCAGGATAAGTCTCTATGTTAAGAAATTACAGAGAAGAACCGCAAGCATGCATAGCATGGATGGTAGTAAGTTTCTCTTATTTCCGCGTAAGTTTATATTTCGTAAAAAATATTTTAAAAAAATAAAGAAAAAAGAAATTATAGAGAACCGTTAAAAGATGTTTTGATTAATGATAAAAGGAAAAACCAAGGAGAAAAATTAGGGATAACAGAACGAGGAATCAATGTCACACTTACTTACACACTGAAGCCTAATTTTTAAAAATCCGCTTGGTCGTGTATGCGCCATTTGTAAACATGACACAAGTAAACACATGCATTACAAAAGAAGCAATAAATGATAAATACTTGATACGTAAAATAAAAATAATTTTAAAATTAAATGTAAATAATTTTTATATTGTGTATGACCACTTTTGAGATATAAATAAGAAAAAAATACAAAATACAAAATAATTTGAAGAATAATTTCTCCAAATAAAAACAAGAATTGCCTTGTGTGTTCACAAATATAAAAAAATGCGGGGTGTTATTTGCAAAAGGCACACTTGCTGTCCCTCAACGACAACAAGGGTTTCTCCTTCCTAGCACGGGAGGTGGAGCGAACGAAACCATTTCTCATTCTCTCTTCTAACCTCGGTATGCAAAAACAACCTCTCTCTCTCTCTCTCTCTCTCTCTCTCTCTCTCTCGATCGGTCCCTCGCTTTCGTATCCCTCTTGTTGAAATTCCTGACCTCGGGGTCTTCTTTACGGCTAGGGATTTACATTCTAAAATCCAAATAGTAACTGTGCTATATCCTAATTATGTTGCAATCGCAGATTTAGAACAACACTGAGCAATGAATGCCCCAGACCGATATGAGAGATTTGTTGTGCCTGAAGGCACTAAAAAGTAACCCTCTTGCTTTCAGCTTTTTTTTCTTTTTCGTACTGGCACTCCCACCCGTAGTACTGGTACCGGTATCAACTAGAACTTTACAGTCTATACTATCACACCAACTTCCTACAATGATGGCCGAATGGCTTGCTTGTATTACTGAAATTGTGGCCCTTGACACAAAAAGTAACATTCGATTATCCTACTCGTAAGCATTTTTCTCTTCCATGCTGATACTGCTATTGTTAAGGGTACCACATGGCACTTTACCAGTATAGTACTATGTGAACTCCTACAAGGACAGTCAAACCGGTTGTTTGAACTGCAGATAATTGTAGCTGTCTGTTTTATGTCTTTGATTTTATCTATTGTAATGGAAACAGGGTTTCATATGAGAGGGACACAAAGATAGTTAATGCTGCCTCCTTTACTGTTGAGCGTGAAGACCACACCATTGGCAATATTCTCCGCATGTACTTGCCTATTTACCCCTTTTACTTCAGTAATCTCAAGATACACACTGCGTGATATGCTAGAGAATAAAGCATTTTAATTTCTCAATGAATATAATTAGAACATAATTGTACGTGTCATTATTGGAGTTAGCTACTCCAGGCAGGTTATTTGAAATTGCATGCACGAATATTCGAGTATATTCACCTTAAAATATATGACAATTTCTTTGTTCCATTTGTGAATTCTTAAGATCAAATCATTTCAGGCAGTTGCACAGGGACCCAAATGTTCTTTTTGCCGGTTACAAGCTTCCACACCCTCTACAGTACAAGATTATTGTCAGAGTAAGAACTATATTATTCTTCACATTATAAACTTGACATCATTTATATTTTGCTGCGCAAGGATCATTCTACATGCTTGTGCATCCTGCAGAAATGCATGAATGCTTCATTGCTTCCATTAGGCTTTGATAGTTATTGAAGAAAGGAGAAAATACATGTTTACAATATCAGACTTTGTACGTCTATTGTTTGTTTTATCTGATTACATGTGTGTGTGCGTTTTGTTTTAGATTCACACAAGTAGCCATTCATCACCAACTCAGGCTTATAACCAGGCAATAGATGACCTTGACAAGGAGCTTGCATATCTCAAAGAAGCCTTTGAGGTTTTATTTTAAATGTCTTTCTTTATTTGGTTGTGACAGTTGGTTGTTACTTACAAATAACCCTATAGAAGCTGGCTGTCAACACGGAAAATGATAAACGGGGGTGTTATATAATACTTTGGTAATGATAAGGGTTTTGCAAGTATATTTACAAATTAAGCTGTTGGGTGTTTTCTGGCAGATCTGTATCAGGTTGTGATTCTCATTCTGATCCAATTTGAATGCAAAATCTCATTGTTTTTGGTGGATTTATTGTGTTGCCATGGTTCTTGTTTAATCAGGGCTACCGGACTAGTCATTAATACTGTACTAATAATGTCACTTTGAGCTAATGGACTTCAATTTTTTTCCTCTGAACAATCTGTAAAATAGGCAATTAGAGGCGACTAAAAATTCCCCACTGCCCAAAGAAAAATAATAAAAACTACCCCCCCTCTCCCCCACCCCAAACAAAAAAAAAACAACAAACATACCCCTACACATTGTCTCCTGAACTGTCACCATGTGTTGAGGAATTATTTTTTGGCAACTGGGAAACAATCCTTTGACAATGTTGCGATTGCATGATTACCATTCTCCATTGAAAAGTTTAAATTACTACATATGAGAAATGAATAGTACATTTTTTTGGTCATTTGATATTGTAGGCTGAAGTGAAAAGGGCAGAGCAGGCAAATCAGCATCAGAGCTATTAAGCCTCTCCTCAGGTTTACTATGTGCAGGATGCTTTAGTATCATATTTAAGGTGGGATGTCTTGTACTGGTGTCGGAAGGACATGTTTCCCTTTGTTAACATTAATTTGAACTTCATGAACTTTTAACAGTAACAAGTTTAGTGTCAAGTAAAATGGAAATTGATATTAGACATGGTTTGGTGGTACTCCCCGGAGTATTTTAGAAATCTTGCTCGTTCCCATGGAACTAAAGAAATCACCTACGTTGATCATCTAGCTCACATTTTCAAGCATTCAATGGTTGAAACTTAAAACTTTCTGAGGCTTGTATGCAAGGCCATTGAGGTAATTTCCTATTTTATACTGGAATATTAATTTCTTAACACTACACTTAAAATTGCTTGTTGTACATGGTTTGACTTTCTTTTTTTTACTGCATTGACAAAGTTTAAATTCTGTATAGTTTGTGATCATACAATTTGCTCAGGTAGGCTAAATAGATGTCTAATAATAAGATGCAGAAATGCGCTTCTTAGTTTGACAGCGAAAACCACTGAGGCAAATAATTTCTGATAGAGAAAAGCGTGAAATAAATTTGTTTAAGAATTGATACTGAGTTGAAATTTTGTGTTGTCAGTTTTAAAATTTGCTGTGATTTTTCTTGAAAAGCTTCTGAGATAGAGCTAGAAATATCTGGAATTAGCTGAATAAAAGTTTCTGAGAAAATTATAGAGGCAACATCATGGGAGGTTTTTAATTCTTTTTACTTTTTTCTTATGACAAGTTGATTTTCAAACTTTCAATATAAACAATCATCCTTCTAAAATATCAATCAGTGATAGTTTCATTATTTAATGCTTAATAAGTATGAATCATAATACAATTGATAAATGTATTGTTGTTTAAATTTTTTCATGAATTATAATACTTTATATTTTTCAATATTAATTTCGAATTAATAATAATTTTTGTATTTCATAATGTTAAGTATTTATAAAGGATCTTTTAATCAAATTTTGGATATATGATGCTTCATATGAAAGACATTATCTTAGCTATTAGATTAAAGATTGGCACATGCACAGGCAAAATTTGAAGACGGAGGAAAGTGGTAAAGTTTGGTTTACAGAGTTCAGGCTAGCTAGAACAAAATTTGTACTCAGCAAATCATTTTTAAAAATCCGAAAAAATAGTAAAAAAAAATTAAAAAATAAAAAATTTCGGTATTTTATGAGATTTTGATATTCAAAATTTATTGAGCAATTTGAATTTATCATTTGAAGTCGATTTAATAGTTTGTTGAGTTAAGAACATCAAGGGATTTGGTGCTTTTAAGAGAACCTTAGCTTTACTCTTTACTTTATAATATATTATTGTAAGTACAAATAAAAAATTTTGGGGTCATAATGGTTGTTTCGGCTATTTATTTATCCGTTTTAAACCTTCTTCCAATATTTTAATCTTTGAAAATAATGGTACGTTGGTACTTATACAACTACTTTCGTTACAAATAACAAAAATGCCATACAAATTTTAATTTTCTACATCTTAATTATGCAAGTTGAGATTTTTGTTTTCAAGATTATTTGGTTCAACGAGTATTACATTAAAATCTTGTAATTTTTAAAAACTTCGGGTAGATTTTACTAATTTCAAACCTAAAATCTGGATTTGTTTTGGCTTAATTTCAAACCCTTGAACTCTTTCATTTTCTTATTTCTCCTTCTAGTCTTACATATTTCTAATATGCCACTCAACTCTTTAAAATAGTTTTTATTTGCCCATCAAATTAATTACATAGATTTAACCATGATTATCATATAAAAATTCACAATTAATTTTAAATTAAAATAAAATTGACAAAAATGCCTTTCTATACTTCTATACCAGTGTTGTCCCGGATTAGCACTGTAAAGTGCTAGCTATTGGTACAATAAACGTATTCAACAGTAAACTGGTACGTTTTATTCATCAAATAATTTGAAACATGGATCTTCAGCTCAAATTAAAGCCATGAAAGAAGTAAAATTTATAATCCTCAATGCATTTTTAAACAATACTGAAGTTACATAGCCCTTAATTAATAGGCATGTCCGACATACCACTCTAGTTTTTCAACCTTGCGTTTGGATTTAATATGATACATACAATAAAATTTATCAAATTAATGCAACACGCGGCTCCTGCTTGTATTAAAAGCGATTAAAAGTTGAATCAGTAGTTTAGAACACAGTTCCTGCTTGTATTAAAATGGATTTAGTACCATTTCATCTCCTTTTCATTTCAGCATTCGTTCGTTTGTAATTTCTCATTACAATTCCAAGCACCTCAGCTTTTTTATCTGGGTGGTCCTAAAATTAAACAAAAAGGAACGTTTTATCCAATAAATGTCAGTGTAGGCTCGCAAAATGGGCCTCCATTTATGATTTATTTGGGCTATTGGTGTGGATTTATTTGGGCTTAATTAACAAGGAAATTAATTATAGATAGGATTACCAATAATATAATACTGTAACTCCTTGCTGATGGCTAATCTTCTTTCTTAAACTCCTTGGCCATTAAATAATATTTTTGTTTCTTGATGGCTGATCTTTTATTTACTCTAGTTAACAAATTAAGTGTCAGCATCAGATGAGAAGAGGCTTTTTATATCTTTTTTTGTTTTGTTTTGTATGAACTGTGTGTTATATATGGTGGTTAATTGTTTGTACGAATTATGTGTTAAATTAAGCTAAAAAAATGGCATATGAAGAAACGAACAAACTTTATATTATCTGAGCACGGAATATGGAACCGTGTGTCAAAATAAAATGAATTAGTTTAAACCGTCGGCTCGTTAAATTGTGCTCATTTTAAGAGAAAAACAATTAACAAGGATTGAAAAAAAAAAAAGCAAATCTGGTCCTTTCATGGAAATTTTTTTCTTTCCGAAGATTATTTAGTTGGCGGTTGAAACCTTTTGTAGTATCAATCCTTCTCTATTGGGAGATAAATATATGATATGTCATTGAACTCAACATGCATTTATAAAGATTAGATAATTAGAAAAGTATACACTAGCATAGTCAATGGAATCTTGGCAGAGGGTGTGGAGAGAGAAAGCACTGAAACAAGTCAGCAACAAAAGTACTTTATATTTAGTAACCAATTATGCTGGATGCTTTTATAATTAATAACAAAATCAAGGAAAAGGCGAATCATGTCTAAATCATAAACAATTTGCACATCTTAAAAAAAAATGGGTCTTTTTGGAATGCCTTATTAGGCAAGTCATCCTCAGGGAAAGTGAGTATGAGTCAAAATCAAAGCCCTTTTTAGATTGTTTGAGGTGAGAAAAAAAGCAGCAGCATAAATTTAAAAAAGAGTGTGACAGTGGATATACTTAGAATTGGTCCACTTGTCTTGCACTTTGTACATTACTTAGAGGCTAACCTTAGTAATTTTGAAGAAATTGAGGCCCACTTTATCCCATGTTCTTGGAAGGTATTTGTATGAGCGTCAGTGCATGACTGCATGTGGCTCCAAAGAATGCCTTTTTCCCAGGCAGAAAGGAATTGATGGCAACCAACTGGGGATAAGACATGCCACATTATGGCATTTCCCACAATTTCCTTTTTCAAATTGAAAACACTTCGTTTCAGTATAATAATAATTTCAGGAGAGAAAGCGAGTACAGAAGAAAAAAAAAAAAAACAGGACCTTGTGCACTCACAGAGCACGTGGCTTGTGGCGGAGGATGCCGTACAAATGGGTGCTTTCTTTTAATGACAAAAGGGGTGGAATGTTCCAAGGATCAAGCATGGATTGGATTGCATTGCATTGCATTGGATTGGATGGGAATGCATGAATGCTCCTGGCACAAAAGCTTGTTTTTTTCCTTTTGGGATTGGGAATGAGATCAGCATCAGCATCCAGCATCAGCATCCAGCATCAGCATCCGCATCAGCATGTATTGGTTAAATGGTGATTCTTCTAAGCACTGCTTCTGTAGGCGTACTGCTATACACTTGAGCCACAGCAATGTAAATATGGAAGTTTTTAGGGGCTTCAGTGCATATGTACGAATTACGTGACTATTCTGCAAATTTAACATTTTATGAATATTCGTGTGTACAATAATAATTCTCTCGAGGTTGAATTTGGCGAGGCGTTTGTGAAAATGGATAAAATTAATTGGTTTTCTATTCATTTGCAATATAGTTTCCGCCTATGTAATTCAAAAGATACAAAAGTACAATTAGTCAATCTTTTTGTACGTAAGGCCTCATTTTATTAAAAATTACAATTTTCTCAAGGGTTAATCTGAAAGGGGAAAACTTGCGAGGGCATTGGTGAATAATAAACAAGTGAGAGAGATTGTACTGATGAGTCATGATAAAATAAATTACACTTTTGAAAATCATAAAATCGGAAACTCTCAAAAACTATTTTTCAATTAGGGAAAAAATAGTAGAATAACTTATCTTCATGAATTGCTCTATAAAGGAAATATAATGCAAAAGAATCAGTCAAACTTAAAAAAATATTGAACCTTTTATGACTATTATTATTGAGCTAAAACTGATACCAAATTTAAGTTTGTAAGGTCTCATTTTTATACAGCCTTAGGTCATCAAAACTAAAATTTGGATTAAAAATATATGATCTAAACAAGCAATTAATACCACACAATTTTGAAAATTAATTAGCCAATCAATAAGATTTGATGACTGATTAATCAATTTGGCAATTGACTAATCGTTTAGTTAGATCCTAAAAATGTGTTCTCAATATAACTAACGGATTCATCCATCGATTATGACTAGTTGGTTGACTAATCGACCTTAGTGACTATTCTTTCCGACATTGCCCTGCACATGAATAAATTTGGTGGACATTTTTAGAGTTCATATCCTCTGCTGCATTGTACCGTCATAAATGTCATATAGACTATAGGTTACATATATGATATAGATCACATCCAATTTTATTCATCATTCCAAGTTTTTTAGTTTTAACTTTTAGATAGTAATGTAATTTTCCATATCATTGACATTGTCTTATCTTCTTAATATATAAATGGTCGTCGTCACCAAACGACATCATATTGTTGTATTATGGAAAAGAAATATTAATTGCA
The DNA here is from genome assembly GCA_031770325.1 of Bolboschoenus planiculmis. Lineage (NCBI taxonomy): Eukaryota > Viridiplantae > Streptophyta > Magnoliopsida > Poales > Cyperaceae > Bolboschoenus > Bolboschoenus planiculmis. The sequence goes on along the minus strand of CM062794.1, from coordinate 3,328,892 downwards.
TGGCGGCTTAATTAATATCTTCAAACGCGCGTGCATCATGCATGATTCATTAAATTACTATGGTCGTTACATTATTTAGTGATGATAAGATCCTAAACTAGATACTTATGCTATTATTTTCCATCTTAAAAGTATGCTACGAAATTTATTACTCTTTTCATCACCTCACTTACGACATAGGCAAAGATCGAACATTCGAATTTATTTCATTAGTCTCGTATTTTGAGAGACATTGTTGGGAGATGTCTGCTGTTACCGTTACGAACATTAATTTAATTAGAATGATTAGATACATGAAACGATGATTTATCAATAAAGAAATAAATGATATCTTTTGCTCAGACGTCGTACGTCAAAATCAGAAAAGGAAAAATACAGGCGAGGAAGTCGCTTGAATTGAAGTCCAGTACGAAGTACGAAGTATGAAGGATGAAGTAGTGGAAAAAGGGAAAGAGAGAATGTGGGTCCCACATGGCAGAGTGCCGCATGTCTCCCGTCCCGGGGACTGGAGGCATCCAGTACTGGTCTCCTCCAGTTCGTTGAATTCTTCGCCCCCGTCTCTCTCCCCTTCTAACACTTTATCTTTGCCCCTGAGCTAGACTCGAAACCCCCATTCGCACCATTTCTCACACACCAGGAGAAAAATTTGAGAGAAATAAAGCTGGAAAAGACCATTTTCGAGACCGCACCATCCTTTTCCTCTCTCCACAAACCCTAACCCTAGCTCCAGATCCTCGCTGAGCAAACCCTAACCCTAATCGCCGACTCCTAGGCCTTCGATCGTCATTCTCCTAGAAATTTCCTATCGATCGAGGTTAGTTTGCGAAAGAACTTCTCAGCTTACAACCTTCTTGGCTTGCCTTCTGTTGGATTGGGCGTTTTGGTTAGTTAGCTCCTGAATTGGGGGCTTGATTTAGCTTTTTTGCTAGATCTAGGTCACTATCTGCTAGTGAACTGCTATAATTGTAAAATTGTTCTTATTAGAAGAACATACTACCTTTTCTGTGGGTTTTTTAGCTTAATTTGAGCTCAGTAAGCACTCACGTTCCATGTGATTGAGCTCCTTTGAGCCACTTTGATACAACTTTTGGTTGATCATAGCTTAATTTCAGCTGAGAGTGTAGCTATTCTTTTGAGAAAGCACAATATAATTGCTTTGAGCTTAGGAGGGATTATTTGTTGGTGTAGCTTCATGCACTAATTGTCTTTCCTGAGGTGGATATTCCGGTTTTGTGCTTAGAACTTTTTTTTTTTTTTTATCGCTCTTTCTTTTCACAGGACACGTTGAATGTGCATTTTGTATTGTAGGCATCGCCAAACTTCTTTTCTTCATCTTTGCAAGTTGCACATGTTATTATATCTATTACTCCCCTTTTTCTTCTGGCCGTTCCAGACATCAGTACATACCTGAATTGTAGAATATGGCAAATTTTCAAATTAAAAACAAATATGACATTCTTGATTTTTCTATAAACTTCTTAAATTATACCTAAATGCATCAAACCTGTATAGTTATGTGTAAAGCAGTCAAGAAGCAGTAAATGTTAGGCTTTATTTGTATTTTTCTGCATCAGTAAAGTGTCAGAGTAAAATGCATGTTAGAATAGAGCTGAGCTGTATCCATAAGCACATAGCATTTATCACATGCTTGTTGTGGTACGCTCGTGCAAATGCAGCTTCTCTTGTTTCCTTTTCAGATGTTAGATATTCCAGGGTGTTGGTTATTTAGCACACAGTTACATTCTATACTTAGAAAGTTATACTTTCTTATCTATGTTTTATGTTTAATTTTTTACTCTTTTGTTTCTTAGGTCTGTGCCGCCAGATCCTCTTCTCACAAGCTACGAGGAAGAGGGACTAAGCTGAATGAGTAGGCCTATTTATATAGTAAATAAAGTTATCAGAGAGGCTTAAGATACATTGTCCTAGGATAATAGATACACCCAAACTCAACCGCCTCATGTAAAACCAATCAGTTGTTTGATTATAGCTAATAGAACTTGGATAAAAGATGTCGCAGCTGTGGCAACAGCAGCTGCTGTACAAACAGATGCAGTTACAGGAACTGCAGAGACAGCAGCAGCAGCAGCAACAACAGCAACAGCAAGCACAAATACAGGAGATGCCAACGTGGCAGAGTAATAGCTCCTCTCATATAGCAGTAGCAAACCCCTCATCATTTCCTGCACAAATGCAGGAAATGCCCACTTGGTCGAATCATTCCCCTCAAATGGTAGCAAACCCTCAGACCTCCTTGCCAACTGGTAACATAAGCTGGATGCAGTATGGCGCTGGTCCTCCCTTGGTGAATAACTTCGCGAACGGTGCCATGATGCAGCAGAATCATCAGCTGCAGGCCATGCGATCAATGGGGCTGGTGCCGCAGCAAATGAACCCGTCCTTCTATCAGAATTCCCAGTTCTTGGGCATGGCTAGTAATGCTAACAATGATAACATGTTGAATAAGACAGTAGGAAGTGGGGTCCAGTCAGATACATTCAGGACGTACCCACAGACTGTACCTGACTCAGGGTTTGCAACAGACACTGGTACCACGCCATCAAGTAATAATACTATGCAGAATTTTTTAGGGAGCTCTTTCAACAGTGCTTCAGTCCAGGATAATGCAAACAGCTCTGTGGAAGACCATTGGTCGTTACAGGATAAAGCAAACCAGCCAAGTCAGGCAATGGCACATTCAGGGCCCACAACTGGGGGGTCTAGTTTGGATCCAGAGGAGGAAAAGCTCTTGTACGGAGATGACAACTGGGTTGGTTCCTTTGCTAGAAGCGCTGCTAACTCATCTGGTGGGGGTGGGTTCGTAAATTCACTGGATGACAATGGCAATAACTTTGGAGGCACATTCTCTGCTCTCCAGAGTGGAAGCTGGAGCGCTCTAATGCAAGAAGCGCTGGATGCATCCAGTAGCGAAAATGGCCAAAATGAGGAATGGAGTGGGCTAACTGTACATAAAACTGAGGTAGCAGTGGCCAACCAGCTTTCCTTATCGAGCGGTACAGTCAACAACCCCAGTTTGCGTAATTTTCAGCAAAATGTTGAAGAAGTGCCCCATAACAATCAATCATCTCATAGTCATGAACAGAGTCAATCGTCGAATGGGATGTGGGCACAACGACCTGAGAACAGTGCACAGTTTGTGCAGAGGGGCCCCCATGGCGTGTGGGTTTCACAGCAGAACAGACCAATTCAAAATATTACCAATCAGTCTGGGAATAACAGGCAGAATGGATGGCATTCCAATAGCACCCAGTTGCAAGCCAGTGATAACTCGAGTATGTTAATGCAACCCCCAAAACTGGACAGTGCTAAGAATTTGGGTAGTATGAACTCAAACCTGTCTAAAGGGAGTCGGGAAATGAGTATGCCAAGATGGGCCCAACAGACAGTAGATTCTTCAGGAAGAAATGTCGCTGAGAGGAGAACTGATGATGGCAAACAAGAAAGCCCTATTTTATTCCCTAACCCTAACCCTACGAGCAGTGCTGGCAGTGGATTTTCCTCGCCTCAGCTGGGCATTGGGCCTCACATGTCCCATAACCAACCTATGGGCAATTTGGGAATGAATTTTGGGACGACCTCTTTTGGGTCACAACCTCTTCTGCAGCCTCAACTGAACCAACAGTCAGGTGCACAAATGCCAAAGAACCAAGAACAGAGATTTAGTGAACAACGCCAAAATTCCAGTGGCATGTCTTCTGACAAGGCAAATGAGCTAGCAAAGGTATGTTAGCTTTTGACCTGGTTGCTTTTTGTCAGAGCAATGGGTCTGTTTATGCTCTAGTTAGCATGGTCTGTACTATCCTTTTTTGTCTTTTTCTTTTTATGATCTTAAGTTTTAACTTCTGGTGCAATTGCAGAGGCATACTGGAGATGAGGAGCTAAATTCCAGGGTTGGTACACAAAACAAGGATACAAGTAATATGTTATTTAATGGATCAATGCCTCTTTTCTCTCAGAACAGAACAAGCCAATCAAGGTAATGTCCTTAATCAGGCCCTCTTGCACTGCCTTTCAGTTGTAATATTGTCAGATAATAGTAAAATCTTGTTGTCTTCTAAAGCAAAATTCTTTTGGATTCCTTCAATTTCCTCTCAATGCTTGCTGTGACATCTAGTAAAATCTTGGAAGTGTTGTATTTCTTTTTTCTTTTTTCAGTTTGGGCAGTACGGATCCAATTCTAAAAGAGGTTGTTACCAAATCAGTGCCAATAAAATTAGATTCAATTATCCTTTTTTTAACTTATGAATAATGAACTAATTAGTTTGATATTTTATACATTTCATATTCTACGTGTAGACATGTTTTCATTGCATCAAGAGCTAACAAAATCAACAGACCAAATATTTGCCAAGTTTTATCATCTCTTGATGCCTATCACAATGAAATCCAAATGACATGGTTTTTTTTTATACCCCACGTTTTATAGTTGTTGTTTTTATGTATTGGCAATGTTTGGCACAGAACACCACTGGCATTTGTACTTAAACAATAGAAGACAGCAAAGTTCTGTATTGTATTTATTAGTTGCGAATTTTCATTATTACAAGTTCGTCTTGTTGTGGTCCCTTGGTACTTCTTTCAGATCAAGTCGAAGTTCCTGTACCAAAAGGTGATGAGGGACTCAGTTAACCCATTGTTCCCTCGATACCGAATGTTATATAATTATTGTCACTGTGGTTTAGGATTGTATTGTTGTGAAGTGCAATTTTGAAGAAACACATTATTAAGGGTTTCAAAACATAATATATTAGCTGAATATACTTGGGATTCCTATGTCAAAATGCCCTTGTGCAGGCTGTTACAGCAGTATTGATTTATTACTCTACTCACATCTAATGCATATGTTCCTTCTGCAGTCAAAACATGCTTGAGCTTTTCCAGAAAGTTGAGAAGGTGCCCAAGACTGATAATTCCATTACACCTATGCCTGGCCAATCAGGTTTTGATACATCTACAACTCATCCCCACCATAATCAACCTTCTTCGATGCAAGGTTTTGGCCTAATGTTGGGTCCCCCATCTCAATTGCACCCTACATCCAGCCATGCACATTCTCCTGATATTTCCATTGGCAACAAACAGCCAAATCGTGAAACCCTTGACACTAACCTGTCTTCCACCTCCTCCAGCCAACAATTAGCACCACCAACTGGTACTGGTTCAAGTTCTCAGGGGGAAATGACAGAAAACATTCAAAATCAACTCAAGCAGGCAACATTTTCTCCAAACAATCAAAACCCATCTGATTCTTTGAACCGAAACTTGACTCAGCAACCAGGTCGAGGTTTGACTCAGCAACCAGGTGCTGCCACCATGTTTAAGAATGTATGGACAAATGTTGCACAACAGCGTAATCTCACACCCAGCATAATTCAATCTATGATGGTACCACGAGGTAATTCTGCTAACCTGGGCCAGTGGGGCCCAGCTCAAGGAAGGAAGGGGGATTCTGATTCTGTTCAGCCTGATATGGGAACAAGCTCTACTGGTTCACAGAATCAAGAGGACAGGCACATGTTGGAGGGCAACTCCATGAAGGGCATTGTTGGCTCCAAGAGAGGAGCCTCAGAGGCTTTAAGTGGTAGTCCTGCAAGTGGACCTGCCATTGGCTCAGATGCCATCTTGCAGGGACGCCCACTTACTCCAAATGCTCCACACAGCACTTACTCGCTTCTCCATCAAGTGCAAGCCATGAAGGGCACAGATGTGGATGTAGGGAATCGGCTTGCTAAGAGGCTCAGGGGTCCTGACTCCAGTCCAGATACTGGTCCTAGAATGATCCAGCCAGACCCAAGAATGATCCAAACTGGCCCAAGAGCTCCTCTTCCAGACGGTAAAGCCAGTGGGCCACTGCAAGGTCATCTTACTCCTGACGGCAAAATGCTTAGCTTCATCTCAAGAGAGAATGAAGAGAGAAACCCCAATGTAACAAATGCACCAAATGTACCAACCGAGCGACCCAAAATCAGTCCACAAATGGCCCCTTCATGGTTTGGGCAGTATGGAAACAACCGAAATGGCCAGAACCTTCCCGCTGTTTATGAGGGGCAAAGAACAAGTACCCCACAATTCAACTTCCCTAAGCCACCATGGAACGTAGAAAACAATGAAAGTAGCAATAATAACAATAAAAGTATTACCGAGAAAGCACTTGATAGAAGCCCAATCACTAAGTTTGGTCAACAGAATGTACCCCCTAATAATGCTGTATCAGTGGCCAAGATGGGGGTTAATGAGATCTCGCCATCACCTCTTCAATCAGGTGCTGTTGCACCTTCTGTTGTAAAAGAGAAGAAGCGAAAAGATGGTGCGAGAAAGCTTGTCCCGTTTCACAAGGTTATCGATGTTCCAGAGAGCATAAGAAGCACCAGGTGAATTTTTTATTCTGTAAGAACCAATGAAAGAAACTTGTCCTTTTCTGTTAGTAACAGAGGATTATGTGTGGGTTCTTTTGACCGCCATGTTTCAAGCTTATCCCAAGTAACACTATGTTGATAGTTTGGGAAACTGGTCTTACCAATATGTTATTAGATAGTGTGCTAGAACTGAGTGGTGTGATGTTCAATTCTTATACAGTGCTAGCTAGTTTAATCCCTCTTCAACCTGCTGTAGAGTGCTATATTTATTTTACATTCCTCGACTACAACCAATCAATTCCAGATGCAATCAAACAAAATCTGACACACTGATAATAATTTGTTGGATGCTGCCCAGAACAGCAAGATTCAGTTTCGGGCCCTAATGTATTTTTTGGATTTTCCACAAAAACTTATCTGTTCTTTACCAGTTTTGTGAATCTAATAAGTCAACTTTTCTTACAGTGTTGTTGAGATGGACTGGGCTCAGACTACTAATAGGTTGATTGACAAGGTACATGTTACTTGTATTTTGTCTTAAGCACTATTTAAACATGTAATGTCAAGATCTTTTGTTTGCTTGGAATATATTACATAAAACCCAATTCTGGTAACTTAGGTGGAAGATGAAGCCGAGATGCTAGAGGAAGGACAGACAACTATTGCTATTCCAAGAAGACGGCTAATTCTTACTACCAAGCTGACTCAGCACCTTATACCAGCTGTTCCTCCTCGGTTTCTCAGGGCCAAAGCTGATACAGCATATGAAAGCATTACATTCATTGTCTCAAATTTCGCACTAAGAGATGCATGCAGCTTGATTTGTTCCATGGGAAGTGATTCATGTCTGCAATTGAAGAATGAAAATGCGTAAGTCACTTTGTATTAATCAGTATCGTCTCCAAACCAATTTCCAATTAGAAAACTCTGCTTGCATATATTCAAATAATGTAAAAACGATGAAAAAAATAAAACAAACTGAAACGATTTCACTCCAAGAGATTGCATCTTTATACCTTCCTAATACTCTGATGCTACAGTGGAAGAAACACACTTTGACTGAAGGCCATTTGAAAGCTTATATCCAGATATCAGGAGGGTAAAGCTACCCAGTATTGACACCTTTGGTATTAGTTGCTTAAGGACTTCAATTGTGTAGATTACTGAAAGTACTCCTTTGTAAGTTAGCTTTTCTTTTGAACTGTAGTTCATCAGAAAGAAGTACATCCATTGAAAAAAGGGGAGAGAGTTTCTTCTCAAAGGTTGTAGAGGCCTTCAATGGGAGGTTCAAGAAACTGGAAGAAGGCTTCATAAGGTAATTGAACTAACTTACTTTGCCATAATGTTTTCAATATAGACATTTCACTTCCTTTTGTGAGTGGACGTTTGGTTAATATTTCAAGAAATCGAAAGTATATTGGTTGTTCATACTTCCAAAAACCACCGACTGTATAATTAGTGAGTTGAAATGAGCAGCAAACTTTTGGTTTCAGCAACTGGTTTCCCTTGCCATGTGGATTTAAGACCTCTATTTGCAAGTGTCTTCCCCTTTATGCTGAGCCAAGCTGTCTATTGTTCTATTCACTATTAATTCTTTTTGCTCCGATGCATCCTCAGTTTCTCAATCTAGATCATCTGGAATAGGTCCAAACAGCTTTGTTATAGTTTTGCTGAATAGAGAACCCACAGCTGATAACAAAATAAACACATTCACTACAAAAATGGAAGTATCTGGTCCCATTATAGAGAAACTTCCTTTGGACCAAAACATCATTTTGTTATTTTCAATACTCACTCTGTTTCTCTCTTGCTCTTGCCTGTCTTGTGGTTAAGCCTCTCCTTCATTGGGACCCCTTTTCATTTTTCCTGGTGAAGCACACTTTGCATTGAGCTGTCACATCAGATCCTGTGGCATGCAACACATTAGGCCCTAAGCCATAACATTGTGCCTGCTGTACCAAGCTGATACGGTAGCACCTTGTTGAGTCTTGTGTAGCATGACCCCCAGCAGGATGCATATCCCACCACTATGTGGAACCCCATGTCACATGGTTTTGTGGTGGGCCCCACGCCAGTTTGCTTCATTGGGCCTGTTTTCATGTCTTCCTGGAGCTCACATCAGCCCATGTTCTTGCATCCCCTAGCCCCATGAAACAATGCGTGACAATGGAGAGCAATGATAGAAAAGAGAATGTTGAAATGAGAGAGATCTGTCGAGAGATGGAAAGGGAGAGAAGGAACAATTGCAACAGAGACAGAGCCCCTGGTGTTTGTTATGCTGAATTAGAAATTAACACAATTTATTTCTAGTACCAATTGTGTTGTTGGAGAACAGCTGGGGAGCATACCCAGAATTTGTGCGTCAAATTTTTTTTTTTGTTAGAATAAATCATGTTCTTATTTGATATTTTCAATGCCTCAGATTGAACAAGAGGACATCAGTGCTGGAATTTCAGCTGGAGTGCCAGGAACTGGAGATGTTCTCTGTAATCAATCGTATGGGGAGGTTCCACCGCCGTCACATACCAGATGGGCCAGGTGTTGACCACCCATCAGCTTCTAGATCCTTCTTACAGAGAGCTATCACTGCAGCCCCCATGCCCAAGAACATTCAAGAAGGTGGGATCCACTGTTTGTCTCTCTAACACCCTAGTTTGGTGCAAGATCACCACCCCCTCCCCTGCCACCCCAACAAAATCCAAAGCCCAAGAAGGCCTGAGACAAATCTACGGGTTCAATCATGTTTGATCTGTTGTAGAAGGGGAGGGTAACAGAGTATAGTAATTCCCCGCCTGTGAAAATTCTATTTGCTCCATTGTACTACACTCTAGGAAGTAGATTTTTTTTGTATATTGTGGAAACTAAGGAAATTATTAGGGGGAATAGAGATGTTGGTAGGATAATTCAGCTAAAAGTGCGACTGTATCGGATCTCTAGAGGGCGGGAGTCTAGGGTTATGTGTTGTTTCTTTTGGCATTCTTTTGTATTCCCTCTTTATAATGTTAGGTTTGGCTCGTAATTTTACTGAGCAACAAAAAAAAAGGATGGAATATTTTCTTCAGTAAAATAGTGCTCAGCGGTTGTAAATGAGATTTCATCAATTTCTGCCCTCTAGGGGGCCTTAATTATCATAGCCAGATTTTCCTGGTAGGTTTCAGTGATTTTGATTGCAACTTCTGTAAGGTTCTAGTGTATGTATGTACCGTTGAATCGGTAATGCAACGTTTATCGTTTACTGCCATAGATTTTTACAGCACACCGGACGAGTTCTATACTTTTATTTGATAAACATATATTGGCAAGTGGTTAAATTAATTGAGATGGAAGTTCGTATTTAGAGGTGAAAGCGATGGTCACATATCATTTTTGAACCAGGATGCTAACAGTATAGCTACAATCTTTAGTTGACGTCCGAACGACGTCACATAGTAAGTAACATGGTGTCACATGATTTTCGTAAATTTGCCCGTGGTCCGGGTTGCCTGGTTATAAAAGCGAGGAAAAAAAGAATATGAGAAATGATTAGTTCTTAATTTAGAGATGATTAGTTGTTCTATAATATAAACAACAGAGATGTTTGTTTGTTCTTCATTACTACTACTTATTTTTTTTCTGCGTCTTGTGTTGTTTCACTGTTTGGTACAATACTATTGTATTAATTAATAAAAACTTCTGTTCATAAGTCCATAGTGAAACTTTCTAATTGGAGGAGAGGCATTAATATTTCACGTGTGAAAGAGATCAATTTGAATTATTTTATGATGATGGATGTCAATCAGAGACCTTTTTTAAGAACTTCCCTCCAACGTGTGGGTCAGCGTGTCAGCCAGAGACCACACTCTTCCCACAGCATCAACTCCGCTGCATATTTTTGCCTCCTACTGATGCTGTATCTGTTTTTTCTAGTTTTCATTTTTGGGGTTAGGAGGTGAAATTAGGGTTTCAAACGGAGTACATATTATATTATCCGTTCGTATCCGATCCATATTCAAAGATTTGATGGATACAAAATATAAATTCAAATAGCATATATTGATACAAATACAATTTCCGTTTATGTTTTAATAGGAGATTTCAAGTTTCATGAAGAGAAGTTAGCTGTCATAATCATGTTCATTATTAATTAAGATGATATCTTTTGAACATGTCAAACATGAACATCCTTGTGACAGTTGACATATATGGTAAATTATGAAGGCTCTCCGAGTTGATTTCGTTTGAAATTTCAATTAATTCATTTTAGTCAAACCTAAAATACCGATGTCTTATTTTGAAGACAAACAAGTCCTGTTTGCGTTACTTGAACGAAGACTTATTCAATAAAGTGGTAAGGTAAAGTTTAGATCACATCTTATTTATGACAAAAAAAATAATATTCTAATTGCTTTCTTGGAGTTATAGGGTCCAAAATACTCCAAAAGATTTGTGCTTTCTTTATATCCCAATCAGGGTGGCTATAAAGAAAACACAAAACAGAGAAGAGATTTGATGATTGTTTAATATTTGTATATGGAGTTGATGGTTTCTGAAAGAAATACTTAAATGTGAAAATCAAATGAATACAATGAAGCATATGTAGGAGCATATGGTGACACTATGTAGCGAATCTATTATCCATCCATCTAATTTACTTTGGTTGGAGGTAGGTAGGTGCCATTGTCTCAACCTCGACATCTGACTTTTAGTTGAGGAGGAGGGCAAAAACGGAACAAAAGAGAGAGAGAAAAGAGAAGAAAAATATTGATGTTGTTGGTAGAATGTATACTACTACTGACTTATTCTCTGCTTACTATTCTGATGGTCGCTGGTAGAACAGAATTTATTTTGAGATTTGTGACGTGGTTTTTTCCGAACCGCTTCCTCAATTTAAAAAAAGAAGAAGATATTAACGTTGTATGGTAGATGGTGTAATTGTCTTATAGGAATGATAGTATATATAGTTGACTTTCATCCCTCTAAAAAGATAGGAAAATAGTGGAGGTGATAAGGGGGCTGTTATAGGGTCAATTTGGTTAGAAGGAGAGAATTATTTTTAAAGGAGGTAGGATTAGAAATGTAAAATATTTAGGGATTATGATCATAAATTTAGTTAAGTAGTATTGGTGCCAACTGAACATAGATAATTCTTATCTCAAAACTCAATTAGTATTGTCTTTTGATGTAGAAGGTTTACCAGTACAATTAGATGATGTTGTTAATAGTTGAACTTATTCTAATTATTATGATAATTAAAGAACTTAATCCAAAAGGTGAAAGTTCAAGAAAGGTTGCAACAATACAAATGATAATGAGTCTCAAGAGACAGTCTTGGATGTGAGTATGTAATAATGATAATAAAAATTAGATCTAACTTAGTTTTATTTAGCTTTTACAGGTATTATTGAATTGTATAATTATTTTGTGTTCTTATAGTTCTTTACAATAAGCTGTTGGAAATTATATATCTAAAAGAGTGAAGATGCTGAGAAACAATTTTATGAAGAAGAAATGATTGTGTTGATTCAAATGTTGATGCACTGATATCTATGATATTGGGTTGTGGTACCAGATATATTTTGCTTATTTTGTGTAGGAAGAGTTTCGGATACAATAATTTCTCTGTGAAGTGTTAACTAGATATAGTAGCTTAACAATAAATTTAGGATCTTAATCTAAAGTATTGGGTTGTAATACTTATATATAATTGACTTAGCGGGTTGGATTTAGATCCTCCTATCTTCCATGACCCGTCACACCAAAAGCCATGTATAACACACTTTCTATTTATCAAGCTAATTAATTAAACTTTGTTATCAAACGAGAGTAACTAAAAATATTTAAATGTAAATAAATTGGATCGAATTACCTTGTGATCTGACGAATTTAAATATGATTCGAATTCAAGAAGTGCTTTTTCTCAATTACGAGGCCAACAACCTCGCAAATTCATTTTTTTTTTCTAGTGTACTACTTCACTTTGGTTTATTGAATAAATTTTTTTAATCACATACATGCTTTTCTTATTTCTCACATAAAATTAGCGGTTGATCCATACACATTAACCCAGAATTGTAATCCCTTTCAAAAAAGCCATTCATTTTTCAAACTTTTATACCTACCTGAAACTATTATTATTCAACCAAAATGATGATTTTGAAATACTTCCAAAACCAAGCCAGATGTTAACAAAAAGCTTGAACGTGTTATTGAAAAGGCGGATTTGTTATTTATTAAAATCTTATGCGCAATTTCAAATATCATTACGTAGTGCATTAAAAAGTAGAAGTAAATTCGGATTATTAAAAATTTCAAGTCATTAAATTCAGCAAGCAAAAATCATGTCGATTTTTATATACATAATATACCCATCACAGAAATATGACCACATTTTTTTTATTTCGAATTTGATATACTGTTCGAGCACCATTTTATAATGTCATCACGTTGTTTTGAATATTTGAATTCAAATTTTGCTAGAAATTCCAAATCATTCCGTAATTGACTAAACATGCTCCAAATATCATATATAATATTATAAAAGAATGAAGCATATAAAGTAAGGTGGGTTATTGGAACTTTGAGATTTCAATAACTAATCCATATTGACTTAATGCGTGCGATGTTTATATCGAAATCTTGCACAAACCACATTTTATAGTTTCATTCTTTTTAATTAACTAGAAGAAAAAATCATTATATACTTTCATAGACGGTCATATAACAATGAGTTTTTCCTCATATGTACAAAAAAAAAGTAAAAATAACAAAACACATAATTTTGATTTTTAATAAGATTTTGATATATAAATTATTTGAGAGACTCGAGTCATCATGCGAATCTCAAAAATTGAAATATGAAGCTGAGGAATAATAAAAATGATCTGTGTAGAAATATCATGCCCAATTAATTTAGAACTAAAATTTGAACGAACCAAGGTAATGTTTTATGTGTGGAACGTCTCGGATTCAAAAATTGATTGAAAGATTTTTTGTAGATATTTGAGGTTGAATGATTTTTATTCCATCTCTATCTAAAAAATAAGTCTCAAATTTAATCCTTAATTATATCATAATCATTGTATATAATACAAGTGATTCGGCTCTCAATAATTGTATCTTTTATATTACATTTAGTTTTTGAAGTTTTTAGTAGTAACCATAATTAAATATATGACAAATTGAAATATTGCAATTTCATTAGAACTCACTCAATTATCAAGTATTAATATTAAAATGAGGATGGATTACTTGATAATGGTTACTTTGATATTCTTGAAAATAATTTTTCAAAATTTTCAAATAAAATTATAAATAAGTTATTGGATATATAGAGAGTCAAGGAACTAAATTCGTGCAAATTTAGTGTTGGTCATTGATGATGCATTAAGGACTGTTAATTTCAATCCACTAAAATTTCAAATCATTTGATATATATACGATGAATTATATATCAATCTCATTATTTTTTATAGACAATATACGTGGATAAATATAGATAATGCCTATCAAGATTTTAAGTTTAATCTTTGTTTTTGAAAATTGTCAAGATTTTCGAGTGATCTCCTCATAAGCAAATTAGCATCGACATTTTAAAACATTTTCATTGATCATTTATGCGTGGATTACTGTGAATTATTTCGTAAATCATGTGCCCTTAAACTTCCATCTCGTGCAATTAATCATGTGATTAAAGAATGGATTTTTGTGGAACATAGGTCATATCTCGTAGAAGAAACAATCACCATCTCCTCATGTTTAAATTGGAAAATTTTAGCGAGTTTATGAGTTATGAATAAAGAACAAAATGAAAAAAAAAGAAGAAAAAGCGATGGTAGGTTGTTGACTAACAGAAAAGTAAACTGGAGAAAGTAATTGAATCTTTGTATGGAAATTTGACTATATATAATAAAAATCATAGTAGAATTTGTTGACAGGGGCTAGAGTTGGAAAAATCAGAGTTATTATTTCAAAACAAGAAAAATCAGCATGTTTAAACATTAGATTAAATTAATTTAAGAACATTCGGGACTCACCAAATTCTCTAGTTTAGGTTTCTTTTATTAGAGCTGTTCATCGGTTTCATTCCCAAAAAAATAATTAAATATTTAAAATGAAAAAAATCATTTCTATAATAATATTTATATTATACAAATCTTGAGCATAAATAATTTATTTTCAAACTGTTAAAGACGTGTATAATCCAAATTGAAACACTTCGAATATGACTCAAATAATCGCTACTCGCATTTTATGAAATAGCGACTTCGGAAAACTGACTTCAAAAACTATTTTCTTGATTTCTTTACAGATTATATGAACATGTAAAATTTTTTTTGGGTCAATAAACGCGCGATTATTTTTCAAATATATATCTCTCGCAATATTACTTTTCTTGTAGGAGTTTTTTTGAGATAAGTCATTTCTCCTCCTTGGCAACATCAAATTTCGTTATTTTTGGAAAACAAAAAAAGAGTGAAAACTCAAATATAAATACTTACAAAATAACTGAATATTATGATTATTGTAATAGAAAAGTGAACAGCCTTTTTTAAGGTACACGAAGCTAAAACAACGGAAACCCACTTCTTTACTATTCGTGGATGATGCGACGCCGCAAGAGGATTTTTTCATTTTCGCTTTCATATTTGTTGAAGAAACAAACTGAGAAAACAGAAAAAAAAGAAAAGAAAAGGAGGTAGGTACGTTGGTACAGGGACTAGAGAGAAAAGAAACGAGAAATTAAGAATAATAAGAATAATTAAAAAACAGGGGTGGTTGACGGAAGGCTAGTTGTGAATCGTGTGATGGGTTGTGGTAGGTAGAAGAGAACTGGAGGAGAGAAGAGAGGGGTGAGACTGGAAGGCATGCGCTGCTCTCTCTCATCAACGATCAACGATCAACGATCAGCGATCAGTAAACTCGAGGCACAGTCCCGCTTAAATTTCAACTTTGTTGTGTTGTTGGGCTTCTGAATTTCCTCTTGGATGAGAGAGATCCAAAGAACCCCAACTAAACTTCAAATTCCATGTGTGCTTCTGACTTCCCATTTTAATTAAAGAATTCCAGAAAGACCAACGAGGCAACTGGTAACTGCTATATATCTACCATCCCTCTGTTCCGAACCCCTCATCTCATCTCATCCATCCATCCATCTCTGGCTGGACTCTACACCATGTCTCCTCTCTTCCTTCTATTCTCCACCATCCTCCTCTCCACCATTCTTTACGCCCTCCTCTTCAAAAACCGTACCAAGGGCACACGGCCGCTTCCGCCCGGTCCAAAGGGGTGGCCTATACTCGGCAACCTTCCTCAACTTGGCACAAAACCACACCAGACCCTATATGCCCTGTCGAAAGTTTACGGACCCCTTACCTATCTTCGATTTGGGTCAGTTGATGTGATAGTCGCATCGTCGTGCCGCGTGGCATCCCAATTTCTCAAGACCCATGATGTGAATTTCAGTAACAGACCACCAAACTCCGGTGCAGAACACATCGCCTATAACTACCAAGACATGGTGTTTGCGCCATATGGTTCGAGGTGGCGCGCCCTGAGAAAAATCTGCGCGCTCCATTTGTTCTCAGCAAAAGCACTGGATGACCTTAAGCCGATCAGGCAGTCTGAGGTCATGTCGATGGCGAAGGAGGTGTATGTGCATGGTAAAGAGCGTGCGGCCGTGAATCTCGGACAGGCGACGTATGTCTGTGCCATGGACGCGCTCTCGCGAGCCACGGTGGGGTGGAAGATTTTTGGAGAAGGGAAGGAGGCAAGTGAGTTCAAGGCCATGGTGGTTGAGCTCATGCAGTTGGCTGGAGTGTTTAATGTAGGGGATTTTGTGAAGGGATTGGCATGGATGGATCCTCAAGGGGTTGTGGGAAAGATGAAGAAACTTCACAAGAGGTAATTTTTAAGTACTATTTTCTCAATTTGAGGTATTTACATGATGTAAATTAATATCCTCAAGGGCGAGGCATTTAAATCCTACTATGCTCCTTTTTGGGTTCATTTCTGATATTTCTGATATTTTGGGAAACAGATATGATGAATTTTTTGACTCACTGATTGAGGCGAGAAAGACAGGGAAGAACAAAGGAGAGGGAAAAGATCTGTTAACCGTCCTTCTCAATTTTCAAGGAGAAGCTGGTGATTTTGAAGAAGGGAAGCTCACTGATACTGACATCAAGGCTCTGATGCTGGTAAGTCTCTCTGACTTGTTTGCTTGTTTGGTTAATTTGATCATTTTATTTTATTTTTCGCAAAAAGTTGTTTCCTGAAATAATATCTAGATTTTCAATACATGCTAATTTGTGTAAGGAATAATTTAATTTTTTAGAGATAGTTATCTGTCCATAATGGACTGTTTCATTTTCATGAAAGAAATAAATACAATAATTTCTTTCACAATAATATCTTCTGAGCAGGATACGAGTAGATAGCTTGTGTCATATTAGCAAACCTTGGAGAGTCATGGTATATTATTTTAGGTGCAAGTTGAACTGTCACCATCTCTATTTTATATTTTTATTTCTTTCTTTCTCTATCACATTCTAAAAGATATTTAACCATGTATACGGCATATAGGATTTTAAAAGTGTTAATTCACTTTCCACTCTTTCGTTTATTTTATTTAATAGAATTATTCTTTTTTCAAGTTTTGAATATTGAGAAGTTTACTTAACAATTTATTTTGATAAATTTAATAATTTTCAAAAGAAATTGGAATTTAGAATTCAACAATTATTGTATGAAATTTGAAGGTATTTATATTTTCAGTAACATACTTAGATTATTTTAAAAGACAATTATAAAAAAAACAAATTCGAGCACCATCCACAGAGGTATGTTAAAAAAAAAAGAAGAAGAAGAAGAAGCTGACAGAGAGATCAAGACACTGATGTAAATTAATATCCCATATTATAGAAAGAGAACAAGACAAAATAGGTCAATACATGCCTATCAGTGATTTGGTAACTTTCTCAATGAATATTGTTAGTGGTTGCCTTGGGGTGTTTATCAAAACAAAAACAAAAATGAAGTATAGTTCAACAAAGCAATAAATGCGTCAGTGTTGACTGGCCAGCTGCCAGACTTCACACAACTTAATCTTTCTGATGTAATACAACTAATTGCAAGTTACAAAAGAAAAAATGGAACAAAAATAATAAAATAATCGACCAGTCAAACAGACTAGCGAGTTCAGACACCCAAATGCTCTGCATCTAATTCTCATGCCATGCATTCTGTGTTATTTTCTATTATATAACAACTAAGAGAATAAATTCTGTATTAATTTCTGCTATATAACAACTAAGAGAATAAATTCTGTATTAATTTCTGCTATATAACAACTAAGAGAATAAATTTTGTCGAATTTTACAGAACTTATTCACTGCCGGGACAGACACATCGTCTAGCACAGTGGAATGGGCGATGGCCGAGGTGATCCGCCACCCGGATATCCTTAGGCGGGCCCAGGAGGAGCTCGACTCGGTCGTTGGTCGGAACCGTCTCGTGACGGAGCAGGACTTGCCAAACCTACCGATATTTCAGGCAATCATCAAAGAAGTCTTCCGGCTCCACCCCTCGACACCCCTTTCCCTTCCAAGAATGGCAGACAATGAGTGCGAGATCGACGGCTATCAAATCCCCAAAAATGCGACCCTGCTGGTCAACGTGTGGGCCATCGCCAAGGACCTGACGGTCTGGAATGACCCGCTGAGGTTCGACCCTGGGCGGTTCCTTCCCGGCGGTTCCCACGCCCATGCGGATGTGAAGGGGAACGATTTTGAGTTGATACCGTTCGGTGCCGGACGAAGGATCTGCGCTGGCATGAGCCTGGGTCTGAGGATGGTTCAGATCATGACAGCAACTCTGATCCACGGTTTTGACTGGGCCCTGCCCAACGGTCAGACGCCCGACAAGTTGGACATGGAGGAGGCCTATGGGCTCACCTTGCAACGGGCTGTACCACTGGTGGCTTGTCCGGTACCAAGACTTGAACCTGTCGCATATGAAATTGCATGTTAAGTAATCAGCACAGTTGAAAGTGCATTCCCTGTTGGTTTTCATGGATAACCAATCTAGGATGTGGATCATGGTGATCAGTATATTGTCAGCAAGAACCAGATAAGTTGTTGTGTTCTTTTGTTTTGGTTTTTTATGAGAACTTGGTGTAGAAAGTTGTTTGGAGTGGTTTGCTTAATTATTTTGTTCCATCATCTTTTCCTTTTATAATTGTTCTCTCTCCGATTCAGGTGATTACAAGATAAATTTATCTCAGTAAATAAACTTTTGGAAGTTCATGTTCATGCAAGGAAAATAATAAGCTGCTAATTGCGGAATTTGATTAATACATTCAGAGGTGAAGCTTGAAATTCATATCGCATATCTTTTGCACGACTCAAATATATTTCAAATATTTGTTTGCTTTTGGAATTTCCCTTATATGCGGTTTTACTAAACAAATTATATTCAGGTCAATTTTGTATATTTCATACACATTGAATTTTATATTTAATATTTGTATCTAATACATATACAAAATAATAATTCTAACATGCATTCAATTTTAACTATACATCCAGCTTTCATAGCATTCTTTCAGAACATTTTTTTAATAATATTTAAAATAGTCCCATAACGATTATTTTTTAGAAAATGATTACTTTCTAATAAAATATTTGTCTTTTAGGCAAAATTTTAATTCATCTACCCTAGAAATTAAGTATCCCATATCGTACTCATGTAGCACATATTTTTATTTTTGTTAATAGACTATATCCATATGTTAACCCGTGGTTATGTTAAAGAGGACAAAACAATAATTGGCGATCATACTAACACTTGTACAGAACAGTGTAGCCGATGATGCTGATCATTTGGTTTGGTTTATAAAGTTGTTGTAGCGTTGTCCCACCAAGTGGGCAATGGGAAGTCTGGCTCCCCCTCAAGGCTGTGTGCTCCCGAGTATATATACGACGAAGTCATTGAGCGGATGCGAAGCGTCCATGTCTTCACTCGACATTTGGTTTGATCCTTTGTTTAATTGACACGAGAGCTAGTCCCTGCTTGGTTGATTTTGTCATCTTTTTTCTGGTTTATTGCGGCTGCACTGCCCCTTTCGACCTCCTTAACATTTGATAAGAACCCAGAAAGCTACAAGGATGGGATGGATGGGAACTCTCTTTATTGAGACTCTACCGTGACTGGAATTGCTCTTTTTTCTTTATTATTTTTGTCGGACCTTGGTGGTTGGTAATGCTACTATCTTCACCTCCTCTCTGTTTTTTTTTTTTTTGTGAAATTCTGGTCGTTCGTCCATCTCGTAATTAGTACAAATTATTAATCTCCATGATTTACGCACAAAATTCCTGTTTTAGGAACGAAAATGTTATTTTACGCACGAAATTTTATTGACGACGCGCTAAATTGTATAATTTTAAAAAAAATAAAAACCCATTAGTTAAAAACAAAATAACTCTTAAATTTTACTAAATTCAATACATTATTATATATGTCTAAACAACAAAACGTCCATACATAATCTTTCAATCTTGACATACTTTAAAGCTAGTTATCATAGTTTTAATGAGTAAATTTGATTGTTAGTACATCCTTCTCATATATAAAATGTACCCGTCCAAACTTAAAGCACTAATAGATATGCATTTCTCCATGATTAAAATAGACAGCTCTAAGAATTAAATGCAATGGAATATAGTTTAATCAAATATGGAATATGCCTCCGCAAAATTCCGAACTTATTGTTATGGGGCATATCACCTTCGCCAACATTTAATTTGGACAACTTTTTCTTCGCCTTCAATTTCAGACAATTAATTTGATTCAATAAATTTTCTTCAATTTTGCCCGTGAAATATAGAAATCGAATTTAATCTACAACGAAATTTTGTTTATAGGTTTCGGGACTCACTTGACTTCTTATAAGAACGTTCCCAGATTGATTTGTGAAGAAATCTTCAAGTTGGTTTGCTCTGTTTACATCAATTCAAGCTTCTTTTTTCAAAGGAAAAGAAAACAGCTAGTTCTTACTAAACTATTTTTCTATTTATCAAGCTTGATTTTTAATATATGCATATGCCCAATCAAAATTGCAAACAAGACCATACAAAATCAGACAAGCATTAAATAAAACCTTTGTAAAAAATATAGGCACCGGACAACATGTTTATTCAATATGTATACTGTAGTAATCATATACTCTTATCAGCTATCAGTTTGGTACTGGTGTTCGATATCTGTTGATTGTACAAATTATCATATTGACCTCATTAACAAAAGATCACACTCATCTGTAATCAGTTGAATTTTGGGAGGGAATGCTCCTGCTCAAATCCTAGGTAGCAATCTGATACTAGTATCAGTTTTGTTTCCTGAAGCAAAAAAAATTAGAAAATAGAGAATCAGAACATTACTTGAGCTTTTTGTTTTCCTTGGCTTGTTATGTATTCAGTTGACTTAATTGGCAGTAATCAGTCTCTATTTGTAACAGGAGAATTTCCAGATAATTAAAACTCTAAAAGATATATCCAATAAAAATAATTAACAGTAAAAGATGAGATAATTATGAAAACTAGAAAAAAGAAAACACCATGAGAGAGATATCTTTACCTGAGGGTCAAAAGGAACTTTTGGTAATTCCATTTGTGTAACCAAGTGATCAGTGAAACTTATCCTTTTCAGAGCATATAATTCTGAATTGACAACATTACCCAAGACCAACCACCAAGCTTCATCTTTTACCTAAAAACCCAAAAGAACCAAACAAACACATAATGTAAACCTGAAATATTATTCATTTCAAATTTTATTCGTCCTATATATATCACTATGTCACTTGGTAATCTCTGCATCGAGTAATAGATGATTTGACATTTTTCTCTAATGCAGACAGCTTTTTGCTGGCATTGGAGAACCTTTCAGCTGATATTTTTCTCTGATGCAGACGGCCTTTTGCTCACATTTGAGAGAACCTTTTGGAGATACTACTTTTAACTAGGACAGTTGTTTTGTTGACAGGGATAACATTTTGGAGATACTATCTTTTTACAAGGACATTTATTTTACTGACGTGGACAGTGATGTCAGCATTCTAGTAGTCTTTTGGACGGAAGGTCAAGGAATAACCAGATTGGGATTAAATAAAAAAATTCAATGGTGCATGGGAATGAATTAAAGTTCAGTTTCCAATTGGGCCAAATTTAGTAACCTCAAATAAATTTATCCTTCTATTATATCTTCTAACGTAATAATGGATACAAGCAAAATGAAGCCAAAGAAATAAATTGTCATGATTGAAGTCACAAGAGGGGGAAGGATCCACAATAAAATCACTTGGGACTAAAAAACATGGCATCCTAGCGTTCAAAGTGGTCCAACAATGACAAACAAAAATTAAAAAAGAAAAGCAACAGTCAATTAAGGTGTATTAAGTCAAACAAGGCTAGAACAACATACTGAACCAAGAAGCTCTCGCAGATCAAAATTGAACAAAAGATAATATACCATTTAGAGTACATAGGTACCTGAGGATGATTGACGGTAGGCATTTCAAGGAATTGTTTGCATACCAAAATGCAAAATTTAATTTAATTTCATCAGAATTACTAAAGAAAAATCTCACCTTGGGGTATCTTGGGGAAAATGATCTTGATCCAGACCTCCTGATGTTTTTATTTTCCAATTTAATTTTCAGAATTGTAGACTTTGACTCTCTGATTTCTTTCTTCTGAAGGATCAACTTAACTTGAATTCGTGGGAAGTATTGCAGTTCCTACAAAACATAAAGAACTTCAATAAGGACACACTTGAGGAGAGATTATCAAGCATTCACGCACTGAAAAAGGATAATGAGTTTAATATAGTACGTACTTTATACAAGTCCGAAGAATGGTTGGGCCTAAGTAGCCGTTGCAAATTTTCATATGATCGATTGAATAACTCTGGTACTGTTAAAATCCCAGATCTATTTAGCTGGGATAGGAGATCACTATTCATAGACGGTAACATCCAAAGGGGCGAATCTCTCTCAAACCAGAGTCCCTGGAAAAATAAAAAATAAAATAACACAGATATGGCTAAGCTATATTAGCAAAAGCAAAATTCAGCATATAAAAAGGAAAAAAAGAGAAACTTTTACATTTCTGCATATACTACCAACAAATTACAGCTTAAAATCAAAACATTGTTTTAATACCCCCAAAAGCAAGGGAGGAGAAGTTGGCTGCTATGCAAAACTACATGAGAAAATTCTAGGAAAGAGAAGTTGGCTTAGATACAGCATGACAACACAACAGTCTGTATGCAAAAGCTTCTTTTGCTTAATTATTATTGTTTCTTCATCACATAATTCATTAAACCTTAGTTGCCACTGGCTAAAACTACATATCTTAACATGAAGTATAATCTCATATCAGTAACTGCATTTCACTAACAAAAGATTGTGCTGAGCTAGTAGCACACATATGATTACTTGTCAAAATAAAACCTTTAAGAAGGATCATGTACCTGCATAATCATTGGTAAGAGATGCATACAAGTCAAAGTGCTCATGAGCCACCCACTGTTGGCACATATGTCAATCATAGCTTGTATAATACGAATACTTTGATCCAAAACAGATTTCAAGTCTGTCACATAGTCTGTGATCGGTAGTTCAGCCCTAGAAAAGTGTGCCTAAGAATAAAAAAGGAAATGAAAACACACTTCAGTACAAACATTGCCTAAATAAATGAGAGCCCCCACATCATGCTCCAATAGAAATATTATTAGTATTTTGACAATGGTGGTGATGATGATGATGATAATTAATCATAGGTACCTGAAAGAGCAAATTTGCTTTAACATGGGGGTCATCAAGGTGGTGTTCATCAACCTTCAATGGCACTTTTCCAGATAAATTTTTGTTGTAATTTTCCTGAGATAACATTGACCAGCAGTAAAGATATTGAGAGCATCAAGTTATTAAAATAACAGGAAAATGAAACAATGATATAATGGAAACTACATTGAAAAGAATTATCTAAATAAAGAAGTAAGATAATGAAAGCAGAATGCACCTCATTGTGTCGAACAGGTAGCTCATCAAATTCCGAGGCAGAAGAAAGAATATTCAAGAATACCTACAGCATTCATGACTTTTTTGACAAAATTGCCAAAACAAAGCAGAATAATGGAAAAAAAGAAGATCTAAATGCTCACTAAAAAGGTGCTGATGTACTTACTTCAAGGGATGTATTTGAGCCAATTTTTGAGCCAAACATAGATACGGTGCGGTAACTAAGATAGTATTGTGATGCAATTGAACCAAGCATCAAAGGCTTCACCGACTTCTCTTCCACTTTTATGCATCCACTATCTTCTAGGTCTTCAAATGTATTTTCTACTAATCTATTTTTTTGTCATAAATGATTGTATTAGCACACATATTAACTACATCTACAAAAAATGTGTAATGCTTTTTCTTTCAATTCCATAGTGCAAGTGAGGTACCTTGAGAGGTATGAATTCACAGAGTGAGCTTGGGTATTTTCTAAATCATAATAAGATGGATTTGCAGCCTGTTGAATAACAATTTATTGATCAGGAATTAACTTCCATTATTTATCAATCCATTCAGAACAACGCACAATACTAATATTGAGAGAGACAATCATTACAAAATTCGTACCAGGCGACGAAACAAATAGGTCCAAGTGAGGTAATGGACAGCATCCTCCTTATGGCTAATAGTACCAGAAACTATCTCTGCATTTATGTGATCTTGTAAGCACTCCCTCAGACTACTCTCGACCGGGAATGGTTCATACAGGAACTGTCATTCAAAATACAGAAGGGCAAATAAATCAATATATTACGGGACCATTTTAGATCAATAAAATTTTTAGTTCATTGTTTTAGTGTATCAATAAAATGTACCAACCTTTTTATAGAAGCTCTTTTTTGGTTCATGTACAAGAATAACGGCTTTACCATGCTGGTCGAACTGTGGACGGCCCGCACGTCCCATCATTTGCAAAATATCTGTAATAGGGAAATCTACATATCTCTTTGTCTTCCCATCATAGAATTCGGTTCCCTGAAAACAATGATTAAATTTAAGACATTGCCTTGTGTTCTTTTTAAGCACAGGTTCACTGGCTCAATAAGAACAGTTGGTGGTTTTTTTCACCTTAATAATCACGAGATGAGCAGGAAGGTTCACACCCCATGCCAACGTGCTTGTACATACCAGTATCTGTGGTATATATAGCAGCGAAGAATGTTAAAGTTGTTGCCACCATAATGTAAGAGATATTCCTAGTGGAATTTTAACAACATATAACCTGGATCTTGTTGTTTGCAAAGAGTTCTTCAACCAATGACCTATCTTTATCATTCAACCCTGCATGATGGAGCCCAATCCCAAATTGAAGGGTATGCCTTAAATTACTATCGCTCACTTGTGAAAGCACCATGTCAATAGCGTTTTCGGCCATGTTCAAAAACTGCCTTGGTTTTTCATCTGAGGCCGCGAGCTACAAAACATATGAAAGTATTGAAACACATAATTGAAAAGATATGAAAGTACTGAGACAATTGGAAAAAATACATTAGTATTTGTATAGTACAACAATAGCTGATTCTTTTGCTTTTCAAGTTGGACATAAAAGCCTCAGATTATACCTTGACGTGCACAACCACCAAAATGAAGATCATGATAGACATGTCCAGTATATACATGATATTAGAGCAATACCCACTGTGGTACCAATTGATCAAATTTTGATTGGTTTTTCATGGGTGCCTGTCAAGTTCTTTTGTAAAGTAGAACAATATGTAATCTTTCTTTTTAAATGTGGATCTGAAGAGTCCAGTTATTCTCTGAAGCACTGAAATGAAGACCATGGAAAACAATAACGTACGTAACTAGTATGATGCCATTACCCAGTCTATTACCAATCAGTCAAATTTTAGTTCATTGGTTTTTTATGGGAACAATTGAGGATTCAAGAAAGCTTAATATAATACATGTAAGATTACCCTAGGTATTCAAAGAAAGATCAGTTTCAAGATAAAACCTGTATAAGATCAAGTGCAGTAAGCCTAGTCTGTCGGCGAGATGAGACAAAAATAAGAACTGGTTTTGCAGGGGAATGGGTACATATCGCTGCATATGCTGGTTTATTCATGCTATTCATTCTGGGGCAGTAGAACTTTCCAGGGTATCCCTATATTCACACCAGAAAAATAATAAATAAAAAACATGCATTGATTTTTAAATGGAACAAAGCCATTTTTTTTACATACCTGAATGTGAACTTCAAGGGGCACAGGCCTCACGCTGGGCTTGAAATTGAATAGACCTTGCTCCTCAACACCCAACCACTCTGCCAGGTCCCATGCATTGGCTAAAGCTGTTGAAAGGCCCACAAAACGTACTGCTCGCTCTGTTTGTGAAGAAATATATCTCATTCTAGACACGATCACCTGCAATTTTAATCATAAAAATAACACCAAAAAAGGAATTAAGTTTGTTAGTTGTCTTACATTTTTTTCTCTCTTTTTGGAAAAGCACGCTAAAACATCCCTATCTCCATTTGAAGTAAATCAAGCAAAATTTTACTAACAATCTGCACCACCACCAATGCACAACAGGTAGCTTATACTCAACAAATCAACTTGGCATGAAGGGCACTTACACAAGAAGGGATTTTGGAATAGAAATAGTACATACATATATAGAAATAATTAAATATTAATTGGTTACCTCAAGAATAGGTCCACGATCAGCACCCAAAAGGTGAATCTCATCCAGGATCATAAGCCCGACTTTCATGACATAGCTTCGGCTGTGCCAATTCCGGCTAATGCCATCCCATTTTTCAGGTGTAGATATTATGATGTTGGCCGACAATAGTGCCGTCATATCGGGAGTGAAGTCACCTGTCATCTCAACCATCTTCTTCCCCAGTTGAGACACAAGTCGCTGTCTCCAGTCATTCATTCTTTCCCGAACAATGGCTTTCAGAGGAGCAATGTACACCACCTTCATGTCAGGTTGTGTGTTGAAAAGATGAAGTATTGCCAGCTCAGCAGATATAGTTTTACCACTTCCGGTAGGTGCTCCCAGTAGGACATTGGTATCGGTGTGGTACAGAACATGAAAAGCCTGACATGATTTACAAGAGAAAAAAAGGAAAATTACTTTATCTATAAGTTCCTGATGTGCCTTCTGAAGTTCTAATTTTAACTCGTACAAACTCATAATGGGGAACAGAGATGGAGCATCAATATCATCCCAAGGCCAAGGAAAGGTATGTCTTCCAAAGCAAAAAATATATATATTACTAAAAAGAAGTATAATGCTGACACACCTGAGTCTGGATAGGATTGAAATGGGAAAATCTGTACAAAGATTCATAGGTTTCATTGCGCAGAGCACTTAAAGGAAGAGGCTTCAAGTCCAAGAGCTCAGTATGTGATACTTGAGTCTGAAATCATATAAAACAAATTAAATACACATGAGTACACAAATCACAGCTTAATAAGTTTCTAAAAATCATCACAAAGACTAAAAGGTAACAATCACCTCTGGCAAGGTCAGATTATTAAAGGAGATAGTGAAGAGTGACTCAGCCTGTAGCCAAGAATCTGAAATAGCACGTATGTAATACTGAGGTGGATGTGGCTCAAAAATAGGCACAGTGAAAGATATCTTCTGTGGCACCCCTTTTGCCATCTTCTTTGTTAATGTGACAAGCTCATTGTGGTAAATATGATCATTTTCAGAATCTTCAACAAGTATCCACCATCGTAGGGAGTTACCATGGTAGCGGTCCTTCCATACAAATTCTGGAGTCATATGCAAATCCACCTAAAAACAAACAATAGCATAATTAGAGCAATTGCTAATTTAACCACTATAAGTAGCCAAGCTTATGTATTGAAGACTTCAGAATATTTCCATTTTATAATTATAATTAAACTTTAGACAAATTGAACTTTATCTTATGAGTGGGGAAGCAGAAAGGTCAGGTATGGTAAAGATATTAGACAATCTTAAATCATTGAAGTATGACACCAAAAAGTGATTACCATAGTGCCTACTTGAGTTCTGTGAAGAATTGCCATCTTTAGCTTTTGTTTATAAAATATTTTGTTGAGATTTCAATTGATACTCACAATATCAAATATAATACGACTAAATGACTCAAAACAAGTTAACTAAAACCAGTTCCCTTTCTGAATGGCAGTAAGCACTGTAACCCTCTCAAATATAAATCAGACACAGAGAGTTGCATACCTTTAGCACAGTGCGAGTAATGGGGCTGACAGTAGCAGATAGATTGACATAAGGAAAGTAACTCAGGTATTGTTTGACCAACTTTCCTCCAGGATTGTAACGAACCAGGGCACCAATATCTTTCTCCTCCATGTCATACAGTCGGTCCAGATCAGCTCCTCTCTCTTCAATCTTTCTAATTATCTGATTTCATGATATATAGCATGAAGGTTTCAGGGGACATGGGGACAAATCTTCTTTGAAAAAACAAACATCATGGCCTTGCCATAATTATACGGACTTCCAAATTTCAAATTTGTTGGGGCTATTGCTGTAATTTATATTATCATGGTTTCCATATTACAAGGTTCACTTCTTTAATCTACATAACCCAGGTGGTGACGAAGGGCTACTCTTTAAAAGAAACATATTTGTTTATGCTAACAGACCTGAGGTGAGAGATCCTGGTCAAACTGCCTAAGAGGATGCTGGTGGGGCCATATTTTACGGTCCACGGCCTTGCAGTAGTCCAGGAGCAGTGAAGAAATCTCACACCACCCCCTCCGTAAACAAATCTCAAACAGTGCACGCATGATGCGACCCAGGTTTGCGCTTATGTAGGATGCATCAGAGATGAGGGAGAAACTGTCGATTGAACCCCTTGAGATAAACACCTAGCAAATAATGATACCGTTGCATTTTCTAATAATATACACAAACATATTAACACTCTATTTAGCTGACATAATGTATTGGAAAGGAAAAGAACCTGAATGAGAATTGAAATTTTTCCATATTTCTCCACCATGCCACCTTTAACCTCAATGGGACAAGACGATCTCAACAGATTCTCGAGCTCATCCTGCTCCTCTTCCCTGACAGCAATGTTCTCAAACTCTGATGAGTGTGCCACCATGTTGATCACTTCACTTTCACTCATGTGCCGCCTGAGCATCTCATTATACATCTCAACACTGGAGTACCTGAGGTAATAGTGACTAGCAATTCGACCGAGCTCAGTACAGTAAAAGTTGCCGCTTTTCTCATCATACCGCATCATTTTTGCTTTGTCTAGTGCTCGTGCGGCATTGACAATTAAAGTTCTTTGTTTAGCACCTAAGGAAGGATCAGCTATGACCTCCTCCCAAGCTATGCCATAGACCAAGGGATTGGTCTTCATCCTTATAAACAAATATGTATAACCAAGCCATGCACACGCCTCCTTTATATTTGTTACAGTCCCAAGTGCCACCTCAGCATTCAAATTATCTTTCAACATTTCGACAAACTGGCTTTCAATAGGGAGTTGACTAGTCAACAACCTTAGGTAGTACGCCAGCTTGTCATGAGTTGTGATTATTATTCCCTCCCCACTTTTGTCAAACTGCGGCCTCCCAGCACGTCCAAAGATCTACATAAAAGGAGTTAGAATTAGATATAATACAAAATCAATGAAGCAAAATTTCTTACATCAAACACAATCCCCAGCAAAGATAGAAAGGACACTCCTGATAAAAGGAGATCCTCTCTATAATTATGTTGCTTCTCATTTCATCAGAAGAGGCCTACAAAACTACATAAAAGAAGATCCTCCCCACCCCACAAAAGTAAGGGAATTTTGGCATATTTCGTAAAAATTGATAGAGGAGAGTATAGATAATAGCACCCATGATAACGCCATAGATAATGATTTTCAGAAGAAGCACATGTCAAATTGTTCTTTTTGTTTTCAAAGGAACATTGAACAACTTTTACATTCTATCAGTACCTGCATCACATCAAGCATCCCCAAATCTCGCCATCCACCAGCCTTAGGATCATAAATTTGTGTACCCTTTATGACGACAGTGTGTGCTGGTAGATTTACACCCCAGGCCAGTGTAGCAGTACACACAAGGACCTTCAAGAGGCCATCGGAGAACATACGCTCTGTCAAGCCTCTGTCTGAACGAAGCATACCTGCATGGTGAATTCCAAACCCAGCCTCGAAGAACTCCACCACCTCTCTATTTCTTG
This sequence comes from Bolboschoenus planiculmis, assembly GCA_031770325.1. Lineage (NCBI taxonomy): Eukaryota > Viridiplantae > Streptophyta > Magnoliopsida > Poales > Cyperaceae > Bolboschoenus > Bolboschoenus planiculmis. The sequence continues at coordinate 3,299,237 of CM062794.1, read as the reverse complement.
ATTTTGAAACTTCTTTCTGGTTGAAAAGTTTTTTTTTCAAAAGAAAAGTGAAAGGCAAGCTTTGAGATACAGACAGTTCCAAGGAAAAAAAGTAAGACAAGAAATATTCCTCTGACAAATGATAGACATTCTGAAATTGAAATGACAATGTATCATGATATAAATGTCAAATAATTGCTTTTTTAGTACCAATTGTTTGTTCCACATAAGGGCTGCCACATGGCAATACTAAAAGTAGGGAAAACATCAGGCTAAAGATAATACAATCTTATCATTTATTTTTAAGAATAGTTCCCTACATAAGCGAATGCATGAGATTTCTCTGAGCAATGACAATTCCAACCCATGATTATCCATAACATAGTACGTTAAACTAAATTTCTAATTCCCAATATTGACCGCATGCAAAACCAGACTTGCTGACACTGTAGCCACCAACTATAAACCTGAGATGGTGGATCACATGGAAATTGGGTGGGTGTCCTGACTAGTGACTGACACTGCAAGGGTCTCAGAGCATGTGCACAAAAAAATAAAATCATGAGAGAAAAATGCAGAAGGTAAAAAAAAAAAAATTGTGCAAGTATTTAACCTTCATTAGAGAGAACTTTGGATGATCATAGTTCATGAAGAGCTCTAGCTGCTCAGCATTAGCAGCCATATCAATTAATGTTCTAGCTGTTTTTCCTGTGTCCTTGCGAGAATGCACAAACACCATGGCTTGGTGGCCCTGTTTAATCGCTTCCACCACCTTGTCGTAGCATACTTTGTTGAATAGGTCAAGCCTCTTCGCATAGTCCCTCTCACTTATTCCAATGTATTGTTGTGCCAGAGGGACGGGACGGTAACTTGAGTCGAAGAAGAACAGGCCTGCACTTGGATTGACCCTCAGAAATTGTGCAACCTGTTAGATATATTAAATAGAAGTTAAAATAAAGTGCAACTAAAGTAGTATAGTAAGGAATAAGGTAGTAATTAACAATAATACATACATCCAGATAATTTGGTAAGGTAGCAGACAGGCCAACAATTCGTATCATGGATTGGGTCGATTCAACCTGCCAAAGAGATGTAATAAATACTCTAAAATATAATCTGCAACATTATATTAAAAAAAGGTGAACAATATTTAATACATTTTTCCATCTGAATAAAGGAGGGAAGGAGGTTTATTCCCCTATGTTTTTAGTATACATGCACAATAGAACTATTCATAAATGTTTTTCTAACGACCAAACTCTATTTAAGAGTCGAATAAGAGGTGGGAAAATCAATTGAAAAAATTGCCTCATAAAGTAGGAAATGACCTTGCTATCTCATATATAGGCATTTCCAAAATGCCCATTGTACCTTTTTTGATCTGTTCTTTTTCTCCAATATAGAACGTCCTGCCTTGTATTATCCAGTAAGTTCGTTTCCCCAAGTTTTTCTTTTGCAGAGCACATGCGGCCCTAGTTGATATTTTTCTTGTTCACAAGAACAAAAAAGAAAAGGGCTCACATGCATACAGAGACAGACACAAGAGAGCTTACTTGGCGAAGAGTCCGGGCAACAAGTGCCTCAATCACAGGGCCTCTCTCATCATTGAGTAAGTGTACTTCATCAATGATTAACAGCTTGACCAGCATTGACAAAGACATGTCACTGCTCTTGCGAGTAATCACATCCCACTTCTCAGGAGTTGTGACTATCATCTGGGTTTCTTCCAGCTCATTCCTCGACAGTTGCATATCACCAGTGAGTTCCCTGACCAAAAGGTTTAGTGGTCCAAGACGACGGCTGAATGTAGCCGTCACCTCTGCAGCTAAAGCCTAGTAATGAGCATATCTTACAAGATTACCATGCAAAAAATTCAATTACCTCTCTTAAAACAAACAAGAGAAAAGATAGAAAAGGAAAAAAATGCACCTTCATTGGAGCTACATATACTATCTTGAACTCATTTTTATGCAATATGCCTTCCCTAAAGTGTTGCTTAATCTGCAAATTCCATGGTATTGTCAGCTCAGGTATTCCTCATAATAACTTAGCTTTAAAGCCAAAGGCAACATGTGCTAGAGTATAATTGTGGCCTAAAAGTGTTGAGTGAAATAATAAGAGGGAAATTCTTTACACTCAAAAAATTCAAAATCATATTACCTCATGAAGAATAGCAATCATCGCAATGTTTGTTTTACCAGCACCGGTAGGGGCACAAACCTAAAATTTTGTTTACCAAATCAATCAGCGCCCAAAAAAAAAAAAATCCAACTTGCTTAACAAAAAAGTGAACAGAGTAGTGTAGTACCAGGATATTCTCATTTGTGTTATAAGTAGCATGATAGATGCGGCTTTGGATGCGGTTAAGAGTCTTGTAACCATGGAAAGCAGCTTGTGCAAATTCATCCAACTCCTTTATCTCAATCTAATAACACAAAAACAGCAAACAAAGAGTCGAAGATGCAAGCAAATTTAGAGAAAAAAGACACTCATAGAATATTGCATTAGATCTGAAGTCAAAAGTTACCAGCTTCTCATTAGGTCCCATTGCAGAAGTTGGAATTGCAGGTATCTTAACCTCCTCGTAGCCAGGATAGTTTGACCTTCTTGTCCCTTTAGGAAGTGCTGTTATTGAAAGTAAATTTCGCTCTCCGGTTCCAATCACATCATCAAATGGTCGTTTTCTCTCACTCGCTAAGAGAAGGGAGGTAAAGCTGTCAGCCACAGCTAACTCATCAGTGGCACCATTTTCTGTACCCCTTTTGTTGCGCTTTTCTTCTTTCCTCCTGAGCTTGTCAACTTGTTTGGCAGACTCAGTTTGTATTGTCACCTATCAAAGAGATTATTTTCTTGGCTACTTCTCTAGTTTGATAACAGTTTGGACATACAAAAATCAAATGTACCTGGGTACCATAGCTCGGCATCTTAGATTGGCCAGTGGAAGTCATGTTCTCAGATTTCAGTATATGTAAACCATGTTGGATTGCACTGACAAGTTCCTTTCGGTGCTACCAAAGAAATGAAAAGACAAAAATTAAGTACATAAAAGTAATTCTGAAGGAAAAAAAAAGGAAATGGAAAACAAAATAAGATAGTAGATAATATGCTTTACTGTTCTTACCGACAAAATATCTTGCACCATATCAAAGGCACTGTCACCAACGAGGTCCAACAAATCACCTGCTATCTACAAAAGAAAAGAACATAGACTTGTTATAGATTAAAAATTAAAATATAGTTATTCTGTACCAAGGCAAGAATTAACCTTGGGTATCCACCAAATCTGTCTTTTTTACAGTATCAATGAATCTTCAGTACATCATTTTCATAACACATTGTCCAACAGAACTTGCAAATTTAACACGTTGCAAGGATTTCAAGTTATCAACTTTACTAAGGAGTACTTTTAGGGGTTTACCTCATCTCCTTGTTTGTTCAAAATTAGAACCCTTGACAACGCCATTGCCAGGTCATCACCTGACAACTGCGAGCCACCACCTCCAGCTATCCTATCACAAGCCTCTTTCAGCCATCCAAGATTCACAGAGCCCTTCTTATCAGTTGAATAGTAATTCTGAAACATAGGTCGATCGTCATATAGCCCCATTTGAAATTTGTCATCATCTTCTTCTATGGGAACATCGACAAGGAATCGAGAAGGGGTGTTAAAATTTAAGTCTGAGCCAAATTCGAAAGAGCTATCTTGGGATCCCTCAGTATCTACTGTAGTTGCTTGTGCCTCATTTTCCATGCTCTGGAGGGTGGATAATTTGTGGGCTAAGGAGGCTACTTTCTGTATACTGTCATCCGAGTTGTGGTATCCAACAAGCCTCTGCATCTCAGACCTGTAATAAGGACTGCATAAATCTAATCTGTCCATATGCATGTGCACAGAGGCACATGCACAAGAGCTTAAAGACAGGAGGGGGGGTAGAGGACAGAGGATGCATCCTCCAAAAGGAACATTCAATTATTTTAGAAACAAGCAATGAATTTGACATGCTGGAGAAGGATCTTGCTACAGTACTGGTCAGTGGAACTTGCATAGTCACTAACTTGGTTTTGATGCAAGATAAGCAATAATTATCCCAAAAGATTAACGACCACAAGATTCAGGTCTTGTACACGCACATTAGCACTGTGCCGGTCATTAATTAAATACAGTAACATTAAAGAAGCCTGCAACCAGCCAACGGTATCCCAGTCTATATGGTACTACTTGGAACTTTATGTATCTGGTCTGGATGGTACATTACCAGCATACAAGGTTGCAATAATTGTTTAGCACTCGCATGCACGATAGCAAAGGAAAAATACTATACCTCTTTTCAGAAGAGATAACCCTAATGTTATCATATCCAGTATCTAAGCTGCTAAATAGATCATAAACCGCTTTTGCAACCTGGCGAAACTCCTCCAAGATCATTTCACTGTTTATTTCAGCCAGGGCACCAAGAAATTGCCTATATGCTTGCCTCACATCACTAGAAGCTGACAAGATATAAAACATTAAAATTGCCATATCAGGAAAAGAGGATTCTGGAACTTAAACAAGTTTAGACTTCTGGGAAGGGGATATCATATTAATCAAGCTAGGTATTATTGGTACATCTGTACAGGAAGTAGCAGGTCTTCCAAGTATATATGTTATGGTAGCAGACCATAAGACCGGTGGATATAATTGTAGCGAAGTACACAATATACCAAACCAGCAGCATGTTGGGACAGTCATATCACCAAAACAATCGACCAAAAAGAAAAAAAAAAAAAAACTATATCAATTGACTCCATTTAGAGCAGTGATGTCTACCTTCTTCCCAATTAGGCACCAATTTCTGAGCAAGTTCTGAATCATCAGTTGACCTGGGAAAATATGCACAAAACGACTATTATAAGAATGCATGAAACAATGGTTGTATTAATATAGCTCTCCCTTGAAAATATAACTGCCATCAGCAAATACTCCTGCTATGAAGCTATATTCCTTCCATAAGTTGAAATAGCCCTGAATATTGCTGGGGTTTCACAAATGAATGTTAAAATAACAAAATGATGGTAGTATACAAATCACAGCCACAAACATGACATCCAGCAGGTTGAGCTTAGACATACAAAAGCAGCCAAGACTGGTATGTAAAAATCCAATATCACTGGTGCAAAATTGAGCACATGAACACTTTGCACTGATAACGATCCAAACTGGCACAGACGTACAGTGTTAGTCGCCACCGGTACAAGAACCAAAACTTAAAAAAAAAAAGAAACATCTCAGAACCTTCTAGATTTGAGGTTTTGGAGGAGGGTTCTGCGGCGGAGGTAGGCTTCATCGATGTCGTACTGACCTCTCAGCGCCCCAGTGAGGCGAGGCAACTGAACCACCACCATCTTAGACTCCGAGTCTCCAAAGCTATCGACGCCTTTGCCTCGTGTTTGTTTCTCTTCTCCCGATTCACTCGTACCTATACAACCTATTCAACTTCCTTCGCACTTTCGCTGACCCAGGGGCCCAGCTGACAGCCTGACGTCAGCGATTATTGGATCGGAGTGCTCGTCCTGTCAATCCGATTTGTTAGCGATTATTGGATCGGAGTGCTCGTCCTGTCAATCCGATTTGTTAGCGATTATTGGATCGGAGTGCTCGTCCTGTCAATCCGATTTGTTAAACTGAAATCTATAATAATAATTTATGGGTTTACTAAATATATATAGGTGGGTTGGGCTGTGTCGTGAGAGTGAGCCCAAGATTCCAGAGAATTACAAAGGTATTAAGATATCCAAGTCAAGATCATCTCAAATTATATTTTTAATTCTATGGATTAAGATGAAAATATTCAATCTAATATTTTTAGTGTATCATATGAACGTTCGTTAAAGTATTATTCTTTTAACATTTATCCTTTAAGGTTTTTAAACTCTGATTTATATCCTATCAAACGAAAGTTGATTGAAAGTCCCCGTTAATTTAGTTTTCTATTTTCTTCTTAAGCTATGTAAAGGGTAACATGAACGTAATTGGACTTTTAGATTATCAATTAGTAATTAATAATTTAGTTTTTTTAGGTTACTTTTAGATGGATAGGATCCTTTGACAATAGATTTTCAAATAATTTCTAAATAATTTTAAAAAATTCTTAAAAATAGAAAAAAATTTAGAATTTTTTTTAACTTATATATTGATTGTGTTTAAATTTTCATACAATTTAAGAATTATTTGATATTTCATTAAAGACATTTATATTGTATGAAATTTTAAAACACAGTCAATCCATAGTATAAAAATATATCTATAATTTTTTTTTCTATTTTTAAAATTTATTTTGAATTTATTTAAAAAGTTATTATCAAACTAATAGTTATTAATAGATCCACTCTTTTAGATTATAGATTATGTAAGAAATGATTGTATCTTGGTCAATATAGTCCGGATGTCAATATTTTACGTATATGAACTTTCAGAATATACAGTAGTTGAGTTCTCTAAATTTATCATTGAATGTGTAAGAATATGCTTATTTAATGTTATTTAGTGTGGTAGGTATTGAGAGGTCATGTCGTTATTTAGTGTATTAGATATTGAGAGATCATATTATGATTTAAACGAAAGCATCACAATTCTAATCTCCATATATTTGATTAGAATATAAATGAGGAACAAAGTTTTTATTCTTTACTTATAAAATTAACTATGAATAATTACATGAGATAAATTATTAAAAATTTCTGAAATAACAGCGCAAAGAAAGCTTCTTGCTCTGTCCCCCCAACCGACATGCCCCTATTTGTCCTTTTGGGTTACTTGTCCGAAAAGGAACTTATGATGAGGAGGTAAATATACAACTTGGGAAGGATTGAATCGCAAAGTTCCTTGTACCCATCTCAATTTCTTGTCTTTAGTGGTACCAAGAGCGCGAGGCACAGTCGCGAACTGAGACTGAGACTGAGAAAGAGGCTCGACGAAAGCATGGCCGAGAGAAACGCTGTGAGCTTTCTACCTAATTCTTCTTATACGCTCATTCAGAATCCTGCTTCTTCTTCTTCTTCTTCTTTATCTTTCAATGTAATATAATGTGTTTATTTTTCTTTCCTGATGTCTTCTTTTGGTAAACTTTTGCGAGTCGTTGAGTTAGACGATGGTTAAGTTTGATTTCGCTTCCGTTTGGTTCTTTCAATATCTTCTTCTTGATTGATTTTTTTTTTTGGAAATGGTCATTTGAGTCTCTTTTAAGAACACCTGTTTGCTACTTTTGGAAAACAAAACAAAATGGCGGGTTTTTGCAACTTTACTCTTTTCACAGAGCGTCGACTGAAGGGATTTAACTAATGTTGAATTTTCTTGTATAGAAAGATAAAATCGCTCATCTTTTACTTTTCTTGAATGATGCATTTTGATGAAATTCTGCACCATTATATGAACAACGAAGGAATTTTTGTGCATTTTTTAGAAAAAGATCTCATCTATATTTAATATGATAAGGTTTCCATAAATTCATAATGTCTCGTTCATAATATCCTTTTCCTTTTTTTTTGTTGAAGTAGTATAGTAGGTTTTACTATAGTTTCGTTGAACCTAATAAATAGAATACAATTTGAAATTAGTGGAGAAATTTGAAATAAAAAGCGTATATACCAGTAAAACAGATCAAATAAAATAAAATAAAATAAAATAAAATAAAGCCCTATTTTTTTCTTCAAATAGAACGACCCATTTTTGTTAATTCCAGTATTTATTTCTTTTTAGATGCCTCTTGTGAGAATAAAACTCAAAATTCCTTCACCGTCATTGTCGAATCTCGACCCCAAGTTTAGAGCCTTTGCTGGCTTGTCTTGAACAGAGTGATACACTATACAAGAAAATACTTGCCACAAACTGTGCTTTCTTTTAAGCATGGAATGTATTAATTTGTCTTCGTTGGAAAATTTTCTAATTTAGTAACAGACCTAGAATTTTGAAATTAGGCTCATCTAATACTTGGTCAAGTTTGTTTGACCATTCAATTTCTTGTTTCTTACCTGACTATAGTCAACTGGTCTTTCTTATTAGAGGTTCTGGTGTTAAAATATACTTCAATTCAATTTTGTTAATTAGGACTTCTCTTTCACGAAAGAAACCCTGTATTCAGAATTATTATGCCTCTATCTGTCACCGTTCTTATTCCAACTTTTATCTTGCACTATTGCAGGGGGGGATCTGTCACATGTGTGGCGGTACCGGTAATGTAGAACTTATTGTTACATGTGATCAATGCAGGAAGATTTCTACACATGTGTATGTCTCTCTTATTCTTAAAGCCAATAACCCCCATCTCAAATTTGGTACCACACAAGTTAGCTCTGGTATAAGCATGAACTAGTCTCTAGTACAATGAATCCAAGAAATCCAATTTGAAGACCACATTATGTACACAATGAAGCATAGTAGCCATATCCTGACTCTTTCTTTACTGTGTATTGTGTGGCATATAACAAACACTATTTACATCTCAGTTCATTTTTGTGGCATATTTTCAGGTATTGCATAAATATAGTACCGCAGGAAATTCCAGAACAGTGGTATTGTGAAGATTGCGTTGCCCATGAGCAAGCATCAAACGACCCCAAGGGAAATTCCCCTTTGGACAAGCCTCGTCTGGAAAGAGCGCAATTAGAATTTGTACCACCAACAAAAGCTCGTGCACCACCTCAAACAGGGAAAGTGAAGTTCATCTCTGAGAGAGAAATCACCTTATTGAATGACAGAAAGTATTTTGCCAAAAGGTCTTTAGGTAGGTTTCTAGTTGCTTAACATTTTGAATTATGACCGACTTATTTCGATTTTGGGTTCATTCGAGTTTCCTGCTGATTGGAGGGGGTCAGGATGGGTTACAGTACTTTCAAAGCTCAAAATCCTGGGTCAGTTAAGGATCGGGTTCGTTTTTGGGTCAGGTTAACCACCTGGACTTTTCAGAATTGAGACATCAGATTTCAGATTCGGCGGGGTCATTTGAGTTGGATTGAACTTCAGCAGTTTAATTAACACCTTAACTATTTTTATTGAATGTTATGTGTTATGGTTCTAGTATATATTGCAACACTAATTTATCTTTATTTGTACTTCTGCATTATTTACTTGAAAAAAAGCTCAAGAGAAGGTGCCAAAGACAAGGTGCATGAAGGATATTTTGGGTTTGCCTCGCCATAACAAAAAGAAGGAAGTCGTAATTAGAGATATCGGTACTTACTTTTGAATTCTATAATTTTCATGCATGTGATAAATGATCCAGGAAATATACTCGTAATTTCTCTGGTTATTCTATGTTGTGCTAATGGAGAAAGGATATTGAATGTGACAGATAAAGAAGCAAGTCAGAAAAATAGAGAACCTAAGCCTGAAAAAGAAAAGCTCATTAACCTCCCTGTTTCAGAGGTGGTCTGGAAGTAAGCATTATTCCTCTAATTTTTCTCAGCTTTGATTAATGTTCAGCAAAACTGGTTATTTTCTTCTAATTATTTTAATTCTTTCAGGGGTGTAATAAATTACTTTGAGCTCGTGTGCCACACTCACAATGTGCAGGTGCACCCAGCAGAAAAGGCATCAACAAAAGTCAAAGAAATATTAAAGGAAATGCCTCGAAAACTTTCTTTGGAAGTGAAGCCTAAATCAGAATTCTGGCCTGAGGCCTTTAAAATACAACCTCCTTCTCATGAAGATATTGGCCTCTATTTCTTCTCCTCTGAATCTGACAGGTAATGTGATCAAAAGACATATAAGGAAAAGTGTTTTGGTTGGTGATTTTAATGAATTTTTGTATTACATATTTTTTTTTATGTACAGGAAGAAAGAGAAGTTCCATCGAATGGTTGAGAGGTTGTACAAATACAATCAAGTACTGGTGGGTAGAATTGGCATCCTCGGTCTATATATTTTTCCTTCTCAAATACTTCCCAACTATAACCAATGTATGTACGCTACTATTCTGCATACCTCTTATGGCAAAAACCTTTTCATATATAAGTTTGCTTGTTTATCATGACTCAATGTGGCAGTAATTAGTTGATTATTGGTTCTGTTTTGGCATTTCTTCACTTCTGCTGCATAATTGATGTTCTAGGGTAGAAACCTGAAGGGGGGAAAAAATCATCAAATGCTGGTTATCTGCTACTAGAAGTACAAGTTGTCTGATGATGCAATTTTATACTCTGATTCCAACCTCTACCTGTGGGCTAGGGTTTGATCAACTACTGTTTTCCTAAAGATTTATTTCCCAACACAGGTATAAATGGAGAATGTTATCTTTGGGGTTTATTGCATAGATATAGGAGAAAGGTGTCCAATCAAGCTCCAATCACCTTCTGTACCACCACCAGTGGAAAGAGGGGAAACCATGATCCGGCAAGTGGTTGTTCTCAAGTCAAATCAAATGAGGTAAAATGATTTAGTTGGTTTCTTATCTGTACAGATTGGTAGCATCTTCATACAAACTGCTTCTCTTCTGGTTCTGAAATTCTTGCTCCAAATGCCAATTGTACCAAATTGCTGACACTGTCACAGCTAGATGTGGATATGGAGATAGACATGATAGGTGGGGTCGAGCTCAGCACTACACTCAGAGCCAAATTTACTTCTCAACCTGACCCAATAGTACCTCCGGGCTTTCACAGCAGTCATTTAAAATCCAACAATCCAGGAAACTACAGTTGCCTCGAATCTGATATGGCAATGTTAACAACCTCACCGGTAAGTCAGCTGAGCTGCTCACGGCCACACTCGACGGTTGAATATACCAACAATGCTATGCCCGATAAACTTCAAGAGTGGTTATCATCGTAGGGTTTAAAAGAGATGGGGGCGGGGAAAGAGGTACAGTTTCTCTGTAGACAGTCTTGGAGCTATTTTTCTTTCTTGTGGATATAACCATTTATGAAGTTTTGTCATGACTGACATATAGAGTTTCAGGTGCAAAATGTAGATTAGTGCTAATTTTATGATCCTTTTTCAAAGAGAGTTTCAGGTGCAGATGTTTTTTTTTTTTATAAAGCTCTTTTGATTTGGTGCGTGGCAAATTTAATTTTTTGAATGATGTTTTCACGGAGCTTGTGGGTCTTCAACACAGGGAATCCTGGACTGAATCGCTATAATATTCTAATAAACATACACTCAAATATTATTATTGTTAATTGAACGCTAACTGGATGACAATGAGGGAAAGTTCGATTGAACCACAAGTTGTCAAATATTAAGCGTCATACTATTCTCAATTAAGTTCTAGAACAACATGTTGTCAAATTTACAGTAATTCATGGAGGATTGGTACCTGTCCCTTTCTTTTTTTTTTTTAATTACTTCGAGTATGTATGTCAACACGAAAAGTGGCAACTATAGGTATCACTAGAAGTGAATAAACTGGTACTCATAATTTCAGTGTATCGAACCTCAAATATTTTTATCCCTTGCTATATATAGTTCTAATAACGGTGTACGTTTTCTTTTAATTTGCAGAAAAGACGCTGGCTCTTGAAAATTAAAATGGATATTTTAAATACAGGAAAAGAAAAAACAGAAAACAGTTTTTTGTTTTCAAGAAACCAAAAACTGAAAATTTGAAACAGTACCAAACACACCCTAAACTTTTACTTATCCATTTTTAGTCACTCAATTTTAATATATATCTGAAATTAGTTACTCTGTCGCTTTTTCCATCCAAAATACTAACAGCAAACGACGTACTTATATGAATTTTTTTGGTCCACTTAGACTATTAAATAAGTTCTAAAATACAAATTGAGTATACTAGTTATATTCTCCCACTACCAAAACAAATATACATCTCTATTCTCTCCTTCACTGCCTCTCTCCTGGAGCCCCCGCCAAGAACAAGGAGATAAAAATAGTATTTATCTTCTCTTTCTTCTCTTTCCCTCTTCCCATTCTTTCTTTTTATCATGTCCTTGATCAATTTTTCATTTGTTTTTTCATCCCAAATTCAAGAAATTTCTTTCTATTTTGTCATTATAACAAACCAACTATATTGAAGACTTTTTGGATTACTTCGATACTTCATCTCCAACTAAAAAAAATCAAGAAAATCCTAAATAAAATTCATTATTTATAGAAAAGAGAAAATGAGTAAGAGAGAGAGAGTACTAAGAAAAGAGTGGAGAAAAAAAATATACAAATTAGAAAGAAAATTTGGATTTTAAATTTTGTTAGAAGAGATGGGAGAAAAAGGTAACGAAAGAAAGAGAGAGGGAAAGAGTGAGTGAAAAAAAAAATATGCTATTTCAGTACATGAGAGTTCATAAATATCTCCTACTTTGGTATCTATAATTTAAGTAATCAATGGAATCCCTATTGGCAGTCCAAGTCTACCAAAACAGTTCATATAAGTGCTACGTCATTTATCATTAGGGTTTTGGATAGAAAAAGTAACAAAGTGATTAATTTTGAATATATATCAAAGTTGAGCGATTAAAAATAGATAATTAAAAATTTAGTGGTCAAATATAAATTTCACATTAAGTTTAGTAACCTCTGAAAAAATTTATCTTTTTTTCTATCCGAACTATTCAATATAATCTTCATATTAAAATCTTGTAACATATCAAATTTTATATTTTTTAGAATTTTTTTGCTATTTTTCAGAAGGGAAAAAAATCAATTGATCTAAGGATTTTGGAGCATCTAATAAGAATAATTTTCTCTCCATTTGAAAAATATCAAAAAAATTCTAAAAAATATAAAATTTCGTATTCCACAAGTTTTTATATGAAGATTATATTGGATGGCTTGTATTGGTCATTTTTAACTTGAAATTTGAGATTTTGACGCGTTGTATGGGTCCATCCACACCACACATTATATTTTAGCCTTCCCATATATATATATATATATATATAAAGAGAGTTTGGCTAATATGCTTCCATAAATATTTCGGTCTGAAATGTTTACGGATCAAATTTCGGACCGAATTTAATATATATAAAGAGTACCAAAATTTTTCATTTTGATAAATTTTCTACTATTTTTAATGATTTTATAAAAATGATCCTATAGATAAAAAAAATACCAATATTTGAAGGTGATAGATCTAGCTTTTCTACGAACAGACGTAGGTTTAAGTTCTCTCAAAAGATATTTGAAAATCAATAATTACTGGAATTAATGGGAGTGCTGATATAAAAAAAAAATCAACTATACGGGCTCTGAAAAAATTAAGGATTTAATTCGTTTGGCAAATTAAAGAATAGCATTAGAATAGTGCTATTGAAATAGTAAAATTAGAATAATATGTAATAGTTAAATTTGGAAGAGTGAAAAAAAAGTGTTATTCTCGAATTATTTGGAAGAGTGAAAATATCGTTTGATAAAAAATTGATGGAACTTGCAACCCAAATTAAATTTCAGATCAAGTTCTCAATCTCAAAATCACTCTAGTAAATCCCTAACTTGAATTATAAATTAATTGATTCCATTGCCTTGATCTTTTAGAGAGACATAACTCTGTTTGATCACCGAAAGTTCCTTTGGCATCTCGGCAACCTTTCTCAAGACCCGATGAAGAGACCTTGAAGAAATGGTCCAGTAATCTCCTCCTCACTCATATCGAAATCCACAATCTTAAAGAATATTTTCTGGAGAGAAAGATAGAGGGAGAAGAGAGAGCAAACTCAAAAAACATATCTTATTTCTAAAGGGTCTCTCCCTCTTAAATACTATCATTCAGTAGCTGAAATGTCGTTACAATCATTACAATGATTATGATAACCGTTATAACGATTTCATTAAACCTTTTCTTTCTCAACTGTTGAATTTTTACAGTATAAACATTACAACGGTTATGCAATAGTTATATAACACTTGTCTCTGTAAACCTTGCTTGTTCCTAAGCAAGTCTAGCTCGAGAGCCTAGGACCGGTCTCCAAACTAATCAAGTTCATAAAAATCCTAAATCAACATGCAAAAGGTCGCGAATGTTTTAGATAATAGTAATTAACTTGAAAGGAAATGCTTTCAAATTTATCAAATACTTGCTCGGGTCTTTGGGAAATTTCTTATGAATTTTCAATTATTTAAAATTTCACTCCACGATATTTTACTTAAGGAATATACCCGACAGCCCCACTTTCACTTCTCTATATCATGTGATTTTCAAAAGAATGCTATGCTTTCAAGTCTACACCATTTTCTTGCACTTAGTTCCAATTATTGGATTTGACCCCCCTTTTTTTCGAAAAAGAAAAATTTAGTGCTAATTTAGAACCTCGCGCTTTTCATTAGAATGACTTTGAATTATTTAATTGCGCTTTTGAGGCTGCCTCGTGCCGTATGCGGATATCCCGTGGGCGTAGCCGTAGCACTTATTTGAGGCTTAAGATCACTTTATCTTTTTTTTTATATTTCTTTTTTTTTGTGTGTCAAGCATGTAGCTTCGTGCGAAAACGCACAACCAAGTGGGGACCATCTGATTTTTCATGATTTTTCGGATCCACCGACTACTACAAAACTTTCTCTAGATTAGGTCACTTTAATTTTGTTTTTGGTGGGGGTGTTTCTCCGTCTCGGTTCTTTGTGCAATATTAGGTTTGAACTTAAAAATATCTCATTCTAAAGAATCTCACAAAATATTCAACCATTCTACCGGCGTGGGTACCGATTTCATTTATCATGGGTTAGATTATAAAACTTTGAAATATTCCCTAATCAAGTTCCCATAAAAATCCGTCATGGTAATTCAATTCTTTTTCCGACAAGGTTTGTTCATTTGACAACTTTTCCTTTAACAAGTTAATTCACAATATATTGCTAAAACATCCACTAAGAAACCTAAACTAAAAACATGCAAAAATCACAAATCCTACATAAAAATGCAAATGCGGATACAATCTCAAATTCTCTCCCCCCAAGTTTAAATCAAGCATTGTCCTCAATGATTCAACCAAGCTACAAAAGAAAGTAAATGAGACATGGAATACTCACAATGGTGGCGGTGCGATGTGGAGTGGGGGCGGCGCGAGGAAGTGGCTGTGAGAGAGGCGCGCATGGCCAGACGGGATGGAGGCGAGGCAGAGGCGAGGCGAGGCGGGGTGGAGAAGTTTTGAATGCTTGTGCAAAAAAAAAATATTTTAATATTTTTTATCAAAAGTTTAAGGAAAAACAGAGAAGTTTTAAAACTTAATCCCAAGTAGTTCTCAATGTAAGGTCACGAGCTCGACCCTCGTTTTCTCATCCGAAAGGTGCGTCAGCGAGGGAGATGTTGATCCTTTCTCCCATCGGTTCTTCTTGTACGTAGTGCTTCAATCTCTGCCCATTCACCTTGAAAGCTCCCGAGCGCTCACTCCAAATCTCGACCGCTCCATGGTTGAACACGTTTAGTACTTGATATGGCCCGGTCCACCTTGACTTCAATTTTCCCGAAAAGAGTTTGAGCCTGGAATTGAATAAAAGCACACAATCTCCAACTTGAAAGGTCCTTCGAAGAATATGTTTATCATGCCACTTTTTAGTCTTCTCCTTGTAAAGCTTGACATTCTCATAAGCCTCTAGACGGAGTTCCTCGAGTTCATGCAAATCTAAAAGTCTTTTCTCTCCCGCGGCTTTCAAGTCGAAATTTATAGTCTTGATAGCCCAATATACCTTATGCTCCAATTCAACCGGGAGATGACACGGTTTCCCATACACACACTTGAAAGGGGTCATACCTATCGGAGTTTTGTATGTCGTGCGGTATGCCCAAAGTGCTTCATCTAGTTTGGCAGACCAATCTTTTCTCGTGTGACTCACCATCTTTTGCAAGATATTCTTTATTTCACGGTTGGAGATCTCTACTTGTCCACTTGTTTGCGGATGGTAAGGCGTTGCAACCTTATGTTTGACTCCGTATTTGGCCAGAAGATTGTCAAATCGGCGGTTAATAAAATGAAAACCACCGTCACTTATCACTACTCGGGGCACCCCAAATCTCGGAAATATCACCTTTTTGAAAAGGCGGTTGACCACTTGTGAGTCGGCCGTCGGACTCGGAATTGCCTCGACCCACTTCGATACGTAGTCCACTGCAACCAAAATGTACTTGTTGTTGCTTGAACTCGGAAACGGACCCATGAAATCTATCCCCCAAACATCAAACAACTCTACCTCCAGAATATTGTTAAGTGGCATCTCGTGTCGCCTTGAAATATTTCCCATGCGTTGACACTTGTCGCATGCTTGAATAAAGTTTCTCACATCTTTGAAGAGAGTTGGCCAAAAGAATCCTGCTTGGAGAATTTTAGCGGCGGTCTTGTTGGATGAAAAATGCCCGCCATAAGGCGAGGAATGACAATGGAACATTATGGAATGAGTTTCATCATCCGGAACACATCTTCTATGGATCCCATCAACTCCCAACTTGAAAAGAAACGGGTCATCCCAAAAGTAGTGCTTCACATCAGCGAAAAACTTTTTCTTCTGTTGATAGGTGAGCTCCGGCCGTATTATGCCGCAAGCAAGGAAGTTGGCATAATCGGCGTACCATGGGGCTTGGAGAGTGCTCACGTGGCAAAGTTGCTCGTCCACGAATGAGTCATCAATGGGCAGCTCTCCTTCTTTCGGTTCGTGCCTGATTCGAGACAAATGATCCGCCACTGAATTTTCTGTGTCCTTTTTGTCCTTGATCTCCAAATCAAACTCTTGAAGCAAGAGTATCTAATGAATGAGTCTCAGCTTTGCATCTTTCTTATTCAACAAATAGCGGATAGCGACATGGTCGGTGTAGACTATCACTTTCGATCCCACCAAGTAAGACCGAAACTTGTTGATGGCGAACACCACGGCGAGTATCTCCTTTTCGGTAGTTGTGTAATTCATTTGCGCTTCATCTAGAACTTTGCTTGCATAGTAAATTGCATGTGACCTCTTGTCTACCCGCTGTCCCAACACGGCTCCTACCGCGTAATCAATTGCATCACACATGATCTCGAACGGAATGCTCCAATCCGGCGGTCGAAGTATCGGTGCTGTGACAAGTGCCTTTTTTATCCTACAAAAAGCATCAAGACACTTTGCATCAAAGTTAAAAATTGAATCTTTCATGGTCAAATTAGTTAAAGGCTTAGTAATTTTCGAAAAATCTTTGATGAATCGCCGATAGAATCCCGCATGTCCCAAGAAACTTCGCACTTCCTTCACATTCGTTGGTGGTGGTAATTTTTCGATCACCTCGACCTTGGCTTGGTCAACTTCCAATCCTTTCTCCGACACGACATGGCCAAGTACCACTCCTTCTTGCACCATGAAATGACATTTTTCCCAATTGAGCACCAAATTCACCTCCTCACATCTTTGCAAAACTTTAGAGAGATTAGTTAAGCATTCATCAAATGAGATACCATAAACCGAAAAGTCATCCATAAAAATTTCCATGGCATTTTCAATAAGGTCTGAAAAAATACCCATCATAGCCCTTTGAAAAGTGGCCGGTACATTACAAAGACCAAATGACATCCTACGGTATGCAAATGTTCCATATGGACACGTAAATGTAGTCTTTTCTAGGTCCTCGGGGTGAATTGGTATTTGGAAAAAACCATTATAACCATCTAGATAACAAAAGAAAGTGTGTTTAGCAAGTCTTTCTAGTAATTGATCAATAAAAGGGAGAGGAAAATGATCCTTTCTCGTTGTGGAGTTGAGCTTGCGGTAATCAATGCAAATTCGCCATCCTGTCACGAGCCTTGTTGAGATTAGTTCGCCATCCGTGCCTTTGACAACTGTTGTTCCTCCCTTCTTTGGTACCACATGTACCGGGCTTACCCAATTGCTATCGGAGATTGGATAGATGATGCCGGCGTCTAGGAGTTTGTGAATTTCCTTCCACACTACTTCCTTGAGATTTGGGTTGAGCCTCCTTTGCGATTCGATTGAAGGCTTGTGACCATCCTCCATGAAAATTCGATGCATGCAAATGGAAGACACGATCCTTTTGAGATCTTCAATCGTGTACCCAATAGTCTTTCGATGCAATCTCAGCTCATTAAGAAGTTTTTCGGTTTGGTCTCGGTTTAGGTTTGCATTGACAATCACCGGATAGCTTTCATTTGGTCCAAGGTACTCGTAGCGGAGAGTAGAGGGAAGTGGTTTTAATTCAATCTTTGGTGCTTCGGGTTTGGACTCGGAGAGCTGAGTTTCGGCTTGAAAAACTTATTTTTACAACCCAGAAAATGAAAATTGTAACCCACAAAGAGCATTAGAATTCTGAGAATGTTCTGCACCCAAACTGCTAACTTCTTGCGACTTGCAATTTTTATTGCGACCTGCAATTTCTTGCAGAAAGTGGCCAGAACCTCTGGTTTCATCGAAATTTTCGTCAAACTCTTTCAAATCTTGATCATCTTCTCCCATCAACTCAGGATTCAACATTTCTTGATCATCCAATCGACTCAAAACTTCTTCAAAATTCATTTCAACTTCATCTTCCATTGGGTTTGCAATTACGTGCCGTAGCGGATCATCAATTGTGATCCTCTCAATTTCTTCCGCTACAATGGCGTCGATGGTTTCAATCTTGAAAATTATATCTTCATTAGAAGGAAACTTAAGAGATTTTTCTATATGAAAAACAAGTGACTCCTCCCCAATCCTAAGTGTTAGTTTTCCATCCCTAACATCAATTAAAGCTCCCACAGTTGCTAAAAAAGGACGACCCAAAAGAAGCGAAATTTGGATATCCTCTTCCATTTCAACTACAACAAAATCAATAGGAACGAAAAATTTTCCAACTTGGATTGGTATGTCCTCTATTGTACCCATTGGTAATCTAACTGATTTATCCGCAAGTTGCAATGATATTCGGGTCGGTTTTAGGTCACCTACTCCAATTCTCTCATAAACCGATCTAGTCATAAGACTCACACTTGTCCCAAGGTCACACAAGGCTTGTTTGAATTTGGTGTTACGTATAGAACAAGGAATGGAAAAACTACCGGGGTCCTTAAGTTTTGGAGGAAGTTTGTTCAACAAAATTGCACTAACTTTCTCAGTTAAAGTCACGGTTTGAATTTCCTCAAGTGTTCTCCTACTAGATAAAATGTCCTTAAAAAATTCGCATATATTGGCATTTGAGCCATAACATCGGTAAGTGGAATATTCACATTCAATTGTTTCAACAACTCCACAAACTTACCGAATTGATTATCCATATTACTCTTGACAAGTCTTTGAGGAAAAGGAGCGTACCTGTGCGGAGGCACATACTTGGGTACCTCCGTGCTTACCTATTTTGGGGAGCCATTACCGGTTTCCTTGTCTTGTGATGGTTCCTGAGGCGCGACCTTTTTAGTTGAGTTGGTTTTTGCTTCGGGCTCCTTCACTTGCTCTCCTTCATTTTCCTTTGGCATCTTGGGTCCTTCGTACCCAAACCCGCTCCGAAGTGTTATGGCTTTGACATGTTCTTTCGAGTTGTCTTCGGATTTAGGTGGAAGATGCCCATTTTGGCGCGAAGATGACACGGCTTGTTGAGCTATTTGGTTCTCCATTAACCTGCTCTGAGTTGCTAACAAATCGACTTTTGCATTCAACTTATCAAATTTATCATTCATCTCATTATTAGTTCTATTTTGAGCCTCAATGAAATTTTCCATCATTCTTTCTAGGTTGGACTTTTGTGGCATATTTGACTCAAGAGAAATTTGGGTGGTTCCTCCAACCGGGGTTGTAAGTAGTAGAATATGGATTATTTGGCAGCATAAAATCGTTGTTCAAAGCATTGACTTGTTCCAAATATCCATCACTAGTAAAACCCGTAGTACAATTAATTGAAAGATGATCCGTACCAATACAAATCCCACAAGGAGAAATTTGATTTACGGCCGAGATATTCATTTGATTGAACATCTTTTGCATTGCTTCTACCTTGGCCGAGAGTTCCATCACTGCATTCGTCTCCAAACGACCGGGAGTCGCTCTCGCAACACCGCGCTCGGACGACCATTGATGTTGATTCATTGCCATCTCATCGATGAGGTTGAAGGCATCGGTTGCGCTCTTGCTCATGAGACTACCTCCTGCCGCTGTATCAATAGAGATACGAGTATTACAAATCAACCCTTCATAGAAAATTTGCAAAATTAACCATTTTTCCAATCCATGGTGTGGGCATAGTCTCAACAACTCCTGATATCTATCCCAAGCCTCACTAAGTGGTTCCCCGTCCCTTTGTTTGAAATTGGTGATTTGGTTCCTCAAATAAGCAGTTTTAGAAGGCGGGAAATACTTATTGAGAAATGCTCTAGACATCTGGGCCCACGAATTTATAGACTCTGGTTCTAAAGACCGCAACCAATTTCTAACTTTATCCCTAAGAGAAAATGGAAATGCCCTTAATTTAATCGCATCTGATGAAATATTGTTCATTTTTAAGGTATTACAAATTTCCTCAAAGGTTGCTAGATATTGGTTTGGGTCCTCGTATGCTAGATCGGAAAATTGATTTTGGTTAACCATGATAATGAGGGCTGATTTCAATTCAAAACTATTGACGGCAATTGCCGGCACAGTGTAACCCATGCGAATGAACTCGGCTTGTGGTGCGGCAAAATCACGTAATGGCCTAGTGTCAGGCTGTTGTACGTTCTCCCCCATCCTTGACTCTTCGTCGAAATTCAACCGTCTAGGTCGGGTTAGAGTAGTCGTGGTGTCCTTCTTCTTGGTTCGGAATTTTTTTCCTCTTATACACAATGCGAAAGCGTGGTATCCTTGTCGATCCACTAGCTAGAGTGAGTTCTACAAGAGAGAGAATTCAACGTGAGTATCAAGCAAAAATCAGAAGCAAAACAAAAATAAAAGAAAATGAAGAAAATGAAAAATGTCTAGTCTTAATTACTAAAGCTTAAACCGATATTTACCGTTGTCCCCGGCAACGGCGCCAAAAAGCTTGTTGGGATATTTCACCTATAGCTAATAATACCCTAAATTTATCTAATTTGGTTGCAAGCGTACAACCTTATCAAGTAGTAATTGGGGTGTCGAATCCACAGGGACAAACTCGTAAAGTACTAGTTCTTACTAATTCACTAAGTTAGACGAATTAATCTTTGTTGGTTTTCTAAACTAAATCGGATGAAGACAAAACAAATAATAAAATCCTAGGATTTAATTCAATAACAAGAATTCTAGGGGCTTTGGCTTACTTTCCACTAGACTTTAATTCACTTGGTTTGCGTATTTATATTTTCTAAACATGTGCGGGTTAATTTATAGATTTTGGTTCTATTAATTAGTTGCAATTCACCGTTAGGTACATCTCACAAGCAATTCAACATAACCAAAAATACCCGTCTAGACCTTTGGTTTCACCGTTAGGTACCTCACATCTAGCCTAGTTTTGTTCTCTTGATCCGGGTTCAAGAAAGTGATTGATTAGTTATTTACTCAAAATCCTAAGTACACGTATTGCTAGAGTTGGTTAAACTAAGCAATTCATGCATTTAACAATTTACAAAAGAACAAATCACAATAATTAATTAAAATCAACAAACCAAGTAAAATTAAAAGCACTAGTTTCGAGTTTTACATGTCATCGCCCCTAGAGAGGGAATTAGCCTCTCATAGGGGCACACATCATCTCAAAAGAGTATCTAGAACGACAGATGAAAATTTAAAGGAGAGAGAATAAAGAGATAAAACAAAGCAAGAGTAGTCTTCTTCTTCTTCTTCTTCAAGTCACGCGCTAGATCTCTTCAAGCAACCCAAAAATCCTTCGAATCTTGGTCCCAAATCAGTTCCTAGGTGTGGAGAGTCGTGGAGAGAGGTGAGGAGAGGTCCAGGGGCAGCTAGGGTTTCTTGGGAGTCGAGCCCAGACCCTTTTATATCTTTCCCAAAAGAACATGCCTGTTTTGGGCTTTTCAGATCTGAAACAAGGTAGATTTTGCGACCCGCAAAATCGGGGTGAAAAGGAGCCAGCGAATTCGCAGGAAAAACTGTTTCTTAGCCACGGGAAATTTCGACCTGCAATATTTACTGTGGCCTGCAATAATTGTGCAAAACTCCACCAGCATGCTTCCAGTGTTGTATTTGTGCTTTGCCTTGCCTTCAACGTTTCTCCATTGCTCTCGAATGCTCCAAACTCCTGAAATCAAACCAAAACATAGCAGTATCTCGAACTTGGTGCAATATTTGACTAAATGATCTAAAAATTATGTAAAATAGTATCGTTTTAGAGATCAAATCCTATCAAAAAGTATATGCAATTAAGACTTATCACTCTGGTCTGAAACTTTGTATTTCCTTATTTCTCTTTTTTCGATTTATACATAATCATTATAACGGTTTACACAACTATTATAATGTTTATTTCAAAATTGAAGATTACTAATTAGTTGTATTCTTCGAAAACCAATAGCTTATTAGTATTAATTTATAATTTTATATAATTCAGCCCATCACTAAATTATAAAATTACTAATACACACTCAACACGTTAAAGTACTCACTTTTGATGACACATATCTGTATTCGGATAATATACTTAATTTGATCACTTTAATTTTAACTTTATCATTTGACAGTCCATAATTCAATATATAATTATATTACATATATGCCCATATATTGAAATTAAATCCAACAATCTCCCACTTAGGCTATATGTGTACATAAATAATAATATATTTACTAAACCAAATTGAGTACTCAACTTTGTTGTCATAACCTTTTGTGTCATCAACCAATTCTGTCCATCAATTATATCAACAAAGACTTAAGCATTATTCGTCTCATATTTCATGACTAAACCGACATAAATCATATTGTCAATTTAACTGAATGACATGAATCATGAAATAGATGTATAGTATGAAAGTTACATGTAATGTGACTTACATATCTATCTCCAATTTGGTCTCTGTATCATAATTTTGAGATCAATCATAAATTCGGAGTGTAAACTGAAAAACTTAATATCTGAAAACTTTATTAGTGAAAATCGCATGGTGCATATAAAAATATATCATATAAAATTGCATTATATCTATAAAAGTATATCAAATAAAACATCAGGCACAAATACAATCTCCTACTAAATTTGTAAATCCTCTGCTATACAAATACCCATATGTGTGACATGCTCATGAAACTGCTTGGATACTAAACCTTTAGTCAGTGGATCTGCAACCATGGAAGCCAATCCAATATGCTCAATACTGATCAGACCATTTTGAACTGTTTTCTTCACAGCAAGAAACTTTATATCGATGTGTTTTGACTTTGATGAGCTTTTATTATTGTTTGAATATAGCACCGCAGAATTATTGTTATAATATAATTTTAGTGGTAACTTAATAGTATCCACTACACGTAGTCTCGTGACAAAATTTCACAGCCATATTTCATGATTTGACGTCGCGAAACATGCAATCAACTCTGCTACCATGGTGGATGGAGCAATAAGCGTCTACTTTGCACTACTCCAGAGATAGTTCCACCTGCCAACGTGAATTTAATCGGATGTAGACTTTATGCTATCTTAATAGCCCGCAAAATCGGAATCAATATACCAAATGATCTAAGCTTATCTGATCTCTGATACGTGAGAATATGATTATTTGTTCTTTGTAAGTATCGTAGTATCCTTTTGGCTACTCTCGAGTGATCTAATCTAGGTTACTAAGATATCGACCCAACATACCCGCAATGTAAGCAATATCCGGACGCATATAGACTTGAGCATACATCAAACTCCTAACTATGGAAGCATATGGAATTTGTTGCATTTCTGACTTCTTAAGTTCTGTCTTTGGGCATTAATTGAGACTAAATTTGTCTCCTTTTACAAATGAGATATTATCCGATTTATAATGTTTCATGCCATATTGCTTAAGGACTTTATCGATATATGCTTGTTGTGAAAGACCCAAAATATCCTTAGAGCGAACTCTATATATTTTTAGATCTAACACATATGATGCTTCTTCAAAATCTTTCATTTCAAAATTCTTAAAAAAAAATTTCTTAGTATCTCACAACATATTTATATCTTTAACGGCAAGCAATATATCATCAACATATAATATCAGGAACATGAATTTACTCCTACTGAACTTGTGATATATACATTCCTTCACCAAGCTAGCCTCAAAACTAAATGAGACAATTATTTGATGAAATTTGGAATACCACTATCGAGATACTTGTTTGAGCCCATAGATGGATTTGTTTAATCTGTAAACTATCTTTTTTGAACCGTTTGACTCAAAGTGTGGTGATTACACCATACAAATTATTTCATCAATGTCACCATTGAGAAACGTTGTCTTTACATTCATTTGATATAACTCAAGCTTATAATGTACAACTAAAGACATAATAACTCTAAAGAAAATCTTTCGACAACACTGGCAAAAACTTTTTTGTAAAGTCATTGCCTTATTTCTACGTAAAGACCTTAGCAACAAGTCGTGCTTTCTATCTTTCAATAATACCTTCTCTTCGTTTGGTTTTAAATATTCATTTCCAACTAACAGGTTTCAAACCTTCAGATAATGGTACGATATCCCAGACTTTATTGTCATACATTGACTTAATTTCATCATTCATAGATTCGATTCACTTCGATAAATTTGCACTTTCCAATACTTGACGGAAGTTGATAGGATCATCTTCAATTATGTCAATGTCAAATTTAATTTCTTGAAGAAATACAATATAATTATTAGATGTTTCACTTCTTTTTTCTCTTATGGATCGCCTTAAAGGCATTTGTTCTTAAAGTTCTTGAGGTGGTATTTGTTCCTCTACAACAACATCAACATTGCCCTCTAGTTAACGTCTAGATTCTCTACTGTCTCTCGAGGTTCATTTACTATTCGATCTTGAACGATTGAATCCTCAGATGGTCTTATTACAATGGGTACATTACTGGGCATGTGTCCAGTCCATAACTTATATGGAGTTTTGTTGGCTATTTTAGTCGGTACCCGATTTAGAATATATGCTGTAGTTTTAAGCACTTCTTCTCAGAGGGACAATGGAAGCGATGCATGAGACATCATACTCTGCAGCATTTTCAATAATGTAAGATTGCATCTTTCAGCCACACCATTCATTGCAGGCGAACATGACATTATATTATTGTGACACAATTCTATTTTCTTCTAGTAATTTTGCAAAAGACCCTGGACACTGTTATCCTGAACCATTATATCGACCATAGTATTCACCACCATGTCCAAAGCTTGTGTTGTTTCATCAATCAAATATATATATAGCCATATCGTGAATAATTGTCAATGAGACTAATAAAATATATTTGTCCGCTCCTAGTAGTCGTAGGGAATGATCCACATATATCCATATATATTAGTTCTAGGACATCCGACACTCGATTAGCTGTATATTTTCGCATGCTCATTTATTTTTCTTTAGCACATTCAATGCACGAACCAAGATCTGACATGACTAAAGGTCGAAGAATATCACTTTGAATAAGACACACAATTCTCTTTTGAGAAATATAACCTAAACACTTATGCCAAAGTATCATCAAATTCTCATGAGTTAATTTTTGTTTAATATTTCGAGTTTCAGTATGCAAGGTTTTATTATAGAAAACAACAATATCTAAAACATAATAAGGTGAAAGAAAATTAGAAGCAACAAGTTTTGAATCCTGATACGGACCAAATTTTCCACTTTCAAATGAACAAGTAAAACTTAATTTGTCCAAAACAACAATAGAAATTAAATTCCACCTAAATGAGAGAACCACAAAAATATCAAACAAATTCAAATACAATTCAATTTTCAAAAATCATCTAAAATGCCCAATTACTTCAACTTCTGTCTTTTTCCCGTTGCTGACAGAGATGCATCTTTCATCATCACTTGGCTTTCGGTAACTTCGACAATCTTGCATAGATATAGAAATGTGAATAGTTGCATCTGAATCTATCTACCATGTGTCTATTGAAAATGAAACAATATTAACTTTTGTACAAATAAAAGAAGAATTAGTACCTTCCTTTGCATGCCAAACAAGTTGTAATTATTATTTGACAGTCCACAAAAGAAACAACCCCCTTTCTTCTTTTCCCTCAAATCCAATAACCATTTTCTTATCTTTAGTGGGTTTTTTTTCCGAACTTATAATTACAGCATTTGAATTGCCCTTATGTTTCTTTTTCCCCTTATTCTTAGAAGTAGAAGCAATATTTGCACTTTCACTGTGATCCAACTTCAACCTCTCCTCCTCTTGAACGCAGTGAGAGATGAGCTCATTAATTGTCTATGTCTCCTTCTGATAATTATAGCCCACCTTAAATTGTCCGAATAAGCTAGGAAGAGAATTGAGGGCAAGTATACCAACATATCATCCAATATGTTTAACTTGTGCGCCTTCAATTTTGGAGTAGTATGAGATATCTCAAGGATGTACTCCCTTAATAAATTATATACAATAAACTATCTCTCAAATATAACAGTTTAGTGTATATCAATAAATTAACCTTCTTTTGGGCCAATTAATAAATTATATACAAAACATAATAACTATTACCCATTTATTACCACAAAAATATAAATATAACATAATAATTATTGTCTTTCCTTTGGGCCAGTCCAATACATACAATATCATATGTATACATAGTGTGTATATATTAAAAGTAATTAATACCAGTATGAGAGCTTATTTTGACAAATTGATTATTTCCAACATATATCTCCATAATAACCTTTATAATTATTTAATATTATTCTAAAAACTGAATCAATATTGTGATACTGGTCTTATATTAAAAACAATACACAAGCATTACAACGATTGATTAATTGTTACATAACGATTATCGCTGATTTTTTGTCAATTATGTATTCGAAGACAATCATTACACAACAATTGTCTTTGATCTATATTAAAATTAAATGAGATTAATTGTTGCAACGGAAGAGGCAACCGCAACAATTACAACATAACTTAAACAATTGTTGAAACAATTATAATGCTTGATAATGTAATTCATTATATGTAAAAAGGAATACCTTAACCTTAAACTTAATTGATGGTTAGTACAGCAAAACGTTGTAACGTTTGTCAAGCATTACACAATGGTTGGTTAATTTTCAGCTCAAAGCTGGAATCGAATTGAAAATTACTTATCAAAAAATTTACCAGAATTACAAAATTACTTAACCAGATACATATTATAAGACCATTATTATCCAAAATTCATCTTAAGGACTAAAAAATTCCATAAACATACAAAATCTAATGATTCAACTAGAGAAAACTCTAATACCACTTGATGAAATTTTCAATCCAAATTAAATTTCAGATCACGTTCTCAATCCCAAAATCAATCTAGTGAATCCCTAACTTAAATTGTAAATTATCTAGTTCCATTATCTTGATCTTTCAGAGAGACACAATTTCGTTTGATCACTGAAAAGTTCTTTTGACTT
This sequence comes from Bolboschoenus planiculmis, assembly GCA_031770325.1. Taxonomy (NCBI): domain Eukaryota; kingdom Viridiplantae; phylum Streptophyta; class Magnoliopsida; order Poales; family Cyperaceae; genus Bolboschoenus; species Bolboschoenus planiculmis. The sequence goes on along the minus strand of CM062794.1, from coordinate 3,271,852 downwards.
CTCGGCAACCTCCCTCAAGACTTGGAGAGACCTTGAAGAACTGGTCCAGCAACCTCCTCCTGACTCTTATCTAAATCTAAAAACTTAGAGAATATTTTCTAAAGAGAAAGATAGAGGGAGAAGAGAGAGACGAATTCAAAATAACAAATCTTATTTCTGAAGGGTCTCTTTCTCTTAAAACCTGTCATTCAGTAACTGAAACGAGACTATAAATCGTTATAATGGTTTCACATTAAACGTTACAATAGTTATGCAACCGTTACATAATGTTTGTCTCTGGTCTGAAAACTTTATATTTCCTTATTTCTCTTTTTTGGATTTATACATAATAGTTGTAACAGTTTACACAACCCTTATAACGTTTATTGCAGAATTGAAGATTACTAATTAATCGTGTTCTTCGGAGACCAATAGCTTAATAATATTAATTTATAATTTTATATAATTCAATCATCGGTAAATTATAAAATTACTAATACGTACTCTACACATTAAAGGATCCACTTTCCATGATTTTGCAATAGGACCCAGAAAGGAATAAGACAAGAAAATCTGGCATAGTGCTTACAGTTGAAGATTTTTGCAATAGGAAATTAACCATGCAAATTCCAAGAGTCAGAACAGAGACGGAACAGAAATTCATGTTAAAATTTCTATTTCTGTTGCAAAATAACAAAAAACACATTATTTTCTATTTGTCTTGGTGTACTTTTGGCGGTAGTAATCTGATAAAGATTTCAGTGGTGTATGGCAAAAATATCCAGCATTCAATGAAGAGAACAAATACAGGAGCTTTGTTTTGAAGGAAGGACCGTAATTAAGATGAAAAGGAAACGGAAAAAAACTTTGACCTAATTAATTACCGTTCGCTTATATATATCTATAAATAATTAGACAGATAACTAACAATGATCAACAATCAGACTTGCAATAACTACAAATATTATAAAAGATCTCTTTTAAAAATATGATCTGCATTTCTCATTTTTTATGAGGTCTTTTGAAAAATAACTTATATTGCAGAATATTTCGTGTAGTCTTGAGAAAGTAACTACTGATGATTATAGTTGGTTATGCAGTTAAAGGAATATAATAGTTATCCTCTTCTGTCCTACAAGTTTCCAGTGCATATATATATCAAAATAATAAAATTTTCCTAGATACCCGTGCAAAACAAAATCTGTCATTCTTTCAATTCTAACAGCACGGCAAAGAATAAACAGTCTATATATAGGGGTGAAAAATGGGATATTAATCTAGGATCTTTACACCCCTAACAATAATAGTCAATGCTCCATTGAGCTCTAGTGATACTATTTTGAAATTCTCTCTCTCCACAGATGTGATGCAACTAATCAAATCAGTTTAGATGAGCCATGGGAGGATAGAACACAAGTCATTGGAGTAAGATAAATAAGAAGAAGAGCCTTTATCACTGATTTGCTGAGAAACTGCATAATCAAACCCCATCTTATTTAAATTCTAGAGAAAAAAAAGTCAGCTTTATTTTCCTTATTAAAAAAGAAATGTGCGCAGGTTAAGGATGAATGTTCATGTAGAACTTGATAGAATTTATTTCAAGTATAACCACATTGTAATTCATAAATTCTAGATTTACTATGATCATCTAATGAACCTTTAATTTTTAATTCTAAATTACCTTTGATATATAACCATTATCTTTCAGAGAGACACAATAACCAGTGATCACCGAAAGCCCTCAGATCTCCAAGCAATCCCTTTCAAATCCGATGGAGAGAACAAGAGAGACGGCAGCGACAACCCTCTTCTGCACAAGGGGAGACACTCAATTCTCAAGTTCTTGACCCAAAGCACTTCTCTTTCCCTCCTCTCAATATTTTTCTGTTTTCTTGTGTATATATTTTTTTTCCCTCTAGAGAGAAAGATCTGAAATTATATTCAGAGAGGGAGACTAAGAGGTGCCAGTACTAGAAAAAAGTCGTCTCTGAATCCAAGAGGTTATCTATATTGAATTTTTAGTGGATCTAAATTCAAAACTTGCCTATAATTGGGTATTCCCTTATTTACAGAACATTATCATATTTATTTGTCTTCTCCAGATACCAATAGCATAATTATATTATTACTAAACTTAATATAATTTAGAACACTACTAAATCATAAAGTTATTAATACGCACTAGCATGTAACCTGTCCATGGACGGGCAATGTACAATATCACAGTGCATAAATAGTTGTACGAAAGAAAATGACCTGCATATTGGTAGCAAGGAAATTCAATGAGTGACTATTAAAGAGTTATCAGAGAAACTTTCAGAAATCAATCCCAAAGAGTAATAAGTCTGTAATTTTTCTAGTACCTCAATTTTTGGTTTGACGGCTCATCCAAGCACCTGCACAAAATTGATTCTGCAAATACATATTATTTTAAAACCTTGAATTGCTATCACATCCTACAACATGAGATATCATACAAGTAGGTAAATATCAAGAAACTTTAAAAGTTTCCTTTAATTTATGCAACTTCTGCAAATTTCTACAATTTATGCAAGCTATGAAAATTCAGTTTGTCATACTAAAGAAATATCCTTTATAAGGGAATTTAAAATAAAAACATATGTAATCTTCAAAAACAAACAAAAAATCAGAGATCATGGTCCCTAAAGCCAATCTAAATTGCAATAAAAGATTGGGCTTTATTGATCCAAAACAAATTTATTACTAAAAGTTAGATTAAGATAAGGTGCAAAGTAGATCATGTTGTAAAAAAATAAAAACATAAAAATAAAAAAAGAATTCTTCAAAAATGAAAAATATGATAAACTCATGGACACAAGTGCCCCTTTAAACAGAAAATATATCGCTGAAAAGCATATTGGTTCCAACCAGATGGATTATTGAAGCTAGTCAGATCAATACGAGGTCAAAATTAGGCCATGTGGAAAAACAATTGATAGTGCAACATCTTCTGCAAATACCAATATCATAATGAAAAATATTATGCTGCTTGCTTACCTTGTTTGAGATGCCATGAAGAAACTCAAGCTAGACATTACGCATTAAGACAAAAACAATATTTTCAATCTGATAGTTCTTGATACAGGAGTGGCTGAACTGGTATGGCGCTGTCATAGTTGGTACAGTGAAAACCTTCAAGATGCCCTCGTAGCTGACTCTATAGGAGGTCACCATCTCCTTCAGGACCAGCAGTAATGGTTCAAAATTGATCTGCATAATATTGTAAACCATGGCTCAAGTCAGTACATGTTTTAATTGTCTCATAAATAATTGCAAACTTAAGAACTGAATTAGCAAGGGCAGTTATGGAAATTATAAGTTAATAAAACTAAAATTAAACTTGTGTGTTGTTTTCTTCTTTTTCCTTGAAGGTAGGCAATTATCAATCAACAAATATTTTCTAAATAACTGAATTTTTTAGTTATTGATATAAAAAGGAAGTAAGGTGAAAGAAAACCTGTCTGCAGGGCACAATCTCGATTCCATAACCAACAAATAAGCAAAGTAGCGTCAACTGTTAAAACACCAGTAAGTTTTTTTTTTGATGAAAAGATGAGAGTTAAGCCCTCAAATTTTATTTATTATGACACCAGTGGTGGTAAAGATATGTACAAAAAAAAAAGATCTTGTTGCTAGCATAGCACGCCTAAAACCATTGTCTCATCTCATCCGTGATCTACATATGCAATAGTTGAGAACTCTTTTGAATATCCTATTACATCTCTCTCTCCATATAACAAAACAAAATGCAAATTGAAGCCTCTTTTGTTTCTCGCTGCCCAGCAGTAGAGCCAGCCTGTGAAAATCCCCCAGGATGAACTCGTAAGTACAATTGATTGTGTTTGTGAAGTGGGTTACCAGTAATTACCTGACTTGCTGTGTGTAGGGGCAGTCTGTGAATAAATATTGTACACTTTCAACTGCGTTTCTATGGAGGTAGCAGATACTCGGTATGAGCCATCCTCGTTTAATCAAGTTATCGATAGTGAGCAACTTATTTTGCAACATTAACCATGTAAAGATGGTGACTCTTGTTGGCAGCTTGAGATTCCATATATTTTGCAAGGAACTGGTAATACACGGACCCTCTTGGATTGTTTGATAGCAGGATCTTACTGTGTAGCTTTTTATTTTGTCCCATTTCCAAACAACCATATCTTCCTATTTGCCTTGTAACTGCATTGATGCCAGCTTCATCATGAGACTCCGCCTTTGCTGCTCTGCGTCTGTTGTGAGAGGTTCTCTCAACTGCAGCTCCCCTTGACCATTTAACATAGCCTCCCTTACTGACATGTCTCGGTTCTGTGCAAATGTGTACAACAGCTGATACCTTTGGCTGAAAATCATCAGCTGCTGTACACCTTCGATATAAGGTAAATAATTGAACTGGGGTGTTTATTTAGATGAACTTATAACACATAAGAATATACTGAAACTCTCCCTTAATTAGAGCATGCTTATTCATTAGTTGAAGGTAGAATAATTAACACAAATTTTAACTAAAAAAGGGAATAACACCAAATATGATATTTAATAAAAGTGGTGACCTTAGAAATTTGATTGAAATCAACTAAATGATTAGAAAAGTACCTGATCGAAATTCAAGTACCTGTTGCGGGATCAAACCCCGTGCAGGAAACCTTCCACTTTGTGAATCAAAGTGAAAAGGCACAAAGAAGAGTCTGTAATTAGGTTGAAAAGGCATGACAGAGGCGATCCTTTATTCTTTTGCGAGAACCCATTCTCTTCCAAATCGAATTTCTCAATTCGCATCGTCGCTTTAACTGGAAGCAAGAAGGGAGGCGTGAGGGTTTTAGATTTCGGAGAAGAAAGAAAGGCATCGTTTTTTTTTTCATTTTTTTCGCTGGAAGCAATCTTCACTTTTTAATTTATTGCGTTGAGAGAAAACTGCTCATTCATTAGTTGAAGGTAGAATAATTAACACAAATTTTAACTAAAAAAGGGAATAACACCAAATATGATATTTAATAAAAGTGGTGACCTTAGAAATTTGATTGAAATCAACTAAATGATTAGAAAAGTACCTGATCGAAATTCAAGTACCTGTTGCGGGATCAAACCTCGTGCAGTAAACCTTCCACTTTGTGAATCAAAGTGAAAAGGTACAAAGAAGAGTCTGTAATTAGGTTGAAAAGGCATGACAGAGGCGATCCTTTATTCTTTTGCGAGAACCCATTCTCTTCCAAATTGAATTTCTCAATTCGCACCGTCGCTTTCACTGGAAGCAAGAAGGGAGGCGTGAGGGTTTTAGATTTGGGAGAAGAAAGAAAGGCATCGTTTTTTTTTTTTCATTTTTTTCGCTGGAAGCAATCTTCACTTTTTAATTTATTGCGTTGAGAGAAAACTGCTCAAGATACAATCTAGACCATTAAAAAATTTTGATCTGACAGTTTTTATTAAAGAGTGACGTGGCTGCACAGAATTACAGATTTTGTCAAGCGTTTTTGTATACTACTATAGATTCTACATATTAAAGGCCTCACTTCTCATGATACATATTGGACTTGATAAATAATACTTAATTTGATCACTTCATAACGGACCTGATTAGATATTTGACAATCTATTATTCAATATATATTTATATTATATATAATCCCATATATGTTGTAATTAATAAAAATTAATTCCAACAGAACTTTCAGATAAACTTTATCTATTATTCCTTTTCTTCATGCAAACACTGTTATTATAGTACTCGACCATTTCCTATCTTACCTCCAGGCAAAGTATTTCAGGAAATATTTTAGTCTACTGAATGCACTAGTTAATCAAAACCACATGTTCAGATAAGTATGGGAAGAAACTGGGTAAAACAAAAAAAAAAGATCAATGTAATAGTGGTCCTAAATTTGATACAAATGTTAGTGAAGAGAGAACAGATAACATTATTGAGTGATGTGTCTTGACTACAAATTCAAATGCATGACAACCACAACAGGATCAGAAAATTTTCAGACCTTTAACTATTTTCAAGGTCATAACCACCACAACAAGTGCAATGATATAGATAATGAAATATACCTCCATGAAAAATTCATTCAAAAATTAAATTTGCCACACACCAAAACAAAAGAGCTTCATAAACAAAAACATATCTGAATTTTAGCTCCAAATATAATGTCTCTCTTTAAAAAAGGACCATAAAATTAGCACTTGAATCTACATTTTGCACCTGAAACTCTATATGTCAGTCACCACAAAACTTTATAAATGGTCATCAACAAGAAAGGAAAATAGCTCCAAGACTGTCTACAGAGACTGTACCTCTTTCCCCGCCCCCATCTCTTTTAAACCCTCTGATGATAACCACTTTCGAAGTTTATCGGGCATAGCATTGTTGGTATTTCAACCGTGGAGTGTGGCCCTGAGCAGCTCAGATGACTTCCGGGTGAGGTTGTTAACTGTGCCATATCAGATTCAAGGTAATTGTAGTTTCCTGGATTGTTGAATTTTAAATGACTGCTGTGAAAGCCCGGAGGTACTATTGGGTCAGGTTGAGAAGTAAATTTGGCTCTGAGTGTAGTGCTGAGCTCGACCCCACCTATCATGTCTATCTCCATATCCACATCTAGCTGTGTCACTGTCAGCAATTTTGTACAAATGGCATTTGGAGCAAGAATTTCAGAACCAGAAGAGCAGCAGTTTGTATGTAGATGCTACCAATATGTTCAGATAAGAAACCAACTAAATCATTCTACCTCATTTGATTTGACCTGAGAACAACCACTTGTCAGGTCATGGTTTCCCCTCTTTCCACTGGTAGTGGTACAGAAGGTGATTGGAGCTTGATTGGACATCTTTCTCCTATATCTATGCAATAAACCCCAAAGATAACATTCTCCATTTATACTTGTGTCTGGAAATAAATCTTTAGGAAAACAATAGTTGATCAAACCCTAGCCCACAGGTAGCGGCTGGAATCAGAGTATAAAATTGCACCGTCTGCTGAGACAACTTGTACTTCTAGGGCTAGCTCGTACCAAGCAGATAACTAACATTTGATGTTCTTTTTTTAGTTTTCCCTTCAGGTTGCAATATATACTGGGACCATAACACACAACATTCAATAAAAATAGCTAAAGTGTTAAACTGCTGAAGTTCAATCCAACTCAAATGACCCGGCCAAATCTGAAACCTGATGTCCCAATTCTTAAAAGTCCAAGGGGCTGACCTGATCCTTAACTGACCCAGGATTTTGAACTTTGAAAGTACTGTAATCCATCCTAACCACTTCCAATCGGCAGGAAACTCAGAATTTCTTTTTCGAATTAGCTTTTCTTAGCGTATTGAATCCTACTAATTTGACTCTCTTTATGGATTCGTTCAATATTCAGAAAAAAAAATGCCATCCTACCTGGCTTCAGTGAATCCATCTGTTGTATATGATCTGCTTAGAGAAGAGCTTGAAAAGGAGGAAAACCTCCCAAACAAAATAGAAGTTCTCTCAGTTGGTTGACATACTGGATAAAAGAATCCAGCAAGCACGGCATGAGCAATTGGTGCTCAAACTAGCAGAGGCGTACGAGGGTTATACCTTATTCTTCCCAGCGTTTATTGAGGTCGTATTTGTAGGAATAATCCTTGTGCCCCCTAATTAGGGATTACTATCTTTAGGCATTAGCTAAATTTAGATTTAATTAGATTTAGTTACCATGTTATTTAGTTTCCATGTAATCGTTTATTTAAGCAAATGAAGAAAACCAGAAAAGGCTGTCAGTTTTTGCAGCACCAATTGAGATCGAGTTTTACTGATATTTGTGCGTTTGTGTGTGTGTAATATTGGTCTACACTTTGTCGGCAACTGCTGGTTGTCTCTCCGACGAAGTTCTAACAAGTGGTATCAGAGCCGGGTTCTTCCAAGGATCATGGGGGACGACAAGACCAAGGGCGTGGTCCAGCGGTTGATTCGTGAGGTGGGAACCGGGAGTAGCTACCCCGTCCTCACCAAGACCAACTACTCTGACTGGGCGCTCATGATGAAGGTCAAGTTGAGGGCTAGGGCACTGTGGAACGCCATCAACAAGGGTACTTCCGACGAGCAGGAGGATATGATGGCGCTCGACGCGTTGATGAGCGCGGTACCGCCCGAGATGGTGTCGACCATCGGCTCCAAGGAGACGGCTAAGGAGGCTTGGGATGCGATCGCAACCATACGAATCGGTGATGATCGTGTGAGGAAATCGACGGCGCAGCAGCTACGCAAGAAATTCAACCTTGCCACGTTCAACAACGGCGAGACCGTCAAAGAGTTTGCACTGCGCCTAAATAGCATGGCGGCACACCTCAACACGCTGGGCGATGAGGTAAAGGAAGGGGAGATCGTGGAAAAGATGCTGCGAAGCCTTCCCCCCCGGTTCAAACAGATTGCGATCGCAATCAAGACCCTGCTCGATCCGTCCACCATGACCGTCGCGGATCTCACCGGACGGCTACAGGAGGCGGAAGAAGAACTTAATGAACCGCCGGCGTCCTTGCAGCATGATGGGAAGCTGTACCTTACTGAGGAGGAGTGGGAGGCGCGGCGGAAGTAGCGTGACGCGGAGAAAGGAGGCGGCGGCGCGCACAAGGGAGGAGGCAGCCGACGTGGGCACGGTCGCGGGCGTGCTAGCGGGTCGTCGGGGGGACCGACAAACTCACCTAAGCCCACTGACGAATGCCGCCGCTGTGGGAAGTTGGGTCATTGGGCCCGGGATTGCCGATCGAAGCCCAAGAAGGAGCAGGCCCATACGGTCCAGGATGAGGAGGAGGCTACTCTCTGTCTGGCAAAGTGCTCACACATTCTCTTCCCACCGCTGTCGAAATCAACATCGGCGCCGCTTCCGTCCCCGATCGCGCCGCTCGACAGGGCCGATCCGGTGCCGGTGGGAACATCGCACCATGCCAGCGAAGGGTCTGGGCAGGCGCCGTCCGTGGTCGAAGTCGAGATCCACGAAGAAAAGGTGTTCGCGCAACTCGGAGAAGATGAGGAGAGGGAGGCAGAAACGTGGGTTCTGGACTCCGGGGCAACAAATCACATGTCCGGGTCCAGAGCTGCCTTCTCGAAGCTAGATCCAGAGGTGCGCGGAACCGTGCGCTTCGGCGATGACTCGGTGACGCGGATCGAGGGGCGGGGCACCGTCGTCTTCAAGTGCAAGAACGGCGAGCTCCGATCGTTGGTCGGGGTCTACTTTATTCCCCGGCTGACAACGAACATCGTGATTCTAGGCCAGCTCGACGAGGTCCGCTTCAAGATTGAGATCGACGCCGGCGTGATGCAGATTCGGGAGCCCGGTGGTCAGCTGTTGGCGAGGGTGACGCGGGAGGCGAATCGCCTGTACCTGCTCCGAATCAATATAGCATCACCGATGTGCTTGGCGGTGCGTGAGCGCGGCGACGAGGTGGCATGGCGTTGGCACGAGCGTTTCGGCCATGTCAATATGGCGGCGCTCCGGAAACTAGCTCGGGAGGAGCTGGTGCGCGGCCTACCGGAGATCGGGAAGGTGGATCAGCTCTGCGAGGCTTGTCTGGCGGGCAAGCAGAGACGCGCCCCATTCCCAGTGAAGGCAGAATACCGCGCGAAGAGGCGACTGGAGCTCGTGCATGGCGATCTGTGCGGGCCGATCACACCGGCGACCCCAAGCGACAACAAGTATTTCTTGTTGCTCGTCGACGACCTCAGCCGTTTCATGTGGGTAGCCGCGATCCCTTCGAAGGATTGTGCCGCGGCTGCTATCAAGGAGCTCCAAACTCGGGCTGAGGGAGAGTCGGGGCTGAAGTTGGGAGGGCTCCGGACCGATCGTGGTGGTGAATTCACCTCAATTGAATTCGCGGAGTACTGCGCGGGAAAAGGGATACATCGCCAACACACCGCGCCATACAGTCCGCAACAAAACGGCGTGGTCGAGCGGCGGAACGGGACGGTGGTGTCAACGGCGAGAAGCATGCTAAAGGCGAAAGGGCTGCCGGGGTGGTTCTGGGGCGAGGCCGTAACCACCGCGGTGTATATCCTCAACCGCTGCCCAACGAAGAGCGTGAATGGCATGACGCCGTTCGAGGCGTGGCACGGGAAGAAGCCGGCGGTGCACCACCTGAGGACGTTTGGTAGCATCGTCTACGTCCGTAACACGGCACCGAACTTGAAGAAGCTCGAGGACCGTGGCCGCAAGATGATCTTCATCGGCTACGAGCGCGGCTCCAAGGCGTACCGCGCGTACGACTCCGTCGCGAAGCGTGTGCACATCACACGCGATGTGGTGTTCGACGAGGGAGCCCAGTGGGACTGGGGCTCGGGCGATGTCAACGACGAGCCGATCGGCGACAACGACGTGTTCACAGTAAAGTACTTCATCGCCAACCAGGGACCTCCGGTGACCGAGGAGGGCGAGGTGACGCCGCCAGCATCACCTCATGCTCGCAGAGGCGCGGCACCTGCAGGACACGGCGAGGTGGAGTTCGCCTCACCACCGAGTGAGGCCAGCGAGCACCTAGACGCCGACCACAACGGCGCGCCTCTCCGATTCCGGAAGATCGACAACATCATTAGGCCGGCCTCGCCGCGTGGCTTCGCGCCACGGGCACTAGTCATGGAGGAGCTCCACGTCGTAAGCTCCGACGAGCCTGCGTCGTTCGCCGAAGCAGAGCGCAGCCCCAGCTGGAGGAAGGCGATGATGGAGGAGATGGAGTCGATCGAGGACAACCAAACATGGTCCCTCACCGACCTCTCGCCCGGACGCCGGGCGATTGGTTTGAAGTGGGTCTTCAAGGTGAAGAGAGACGAGCACGGGGCGGTGTCCAAGCACAAGGCGCGCCTCGTGGTGAAGGGTTATGCGCAGCGGCACGGCATCGACTACGACGAGGTTTTCGCGCCGGTGGCACGACTCGACTCGGTGCGCCTTCTCATCGCCCTTGCGGCACACGAGGGGTGGGAGGTGCACCACATGGACGTCAAATCGGCGTTCCTGAACGGCGACCTTGAGGAGGAGGTGTACGTCGAGCAGCCAGCCGGATTCGTGGTCGCTGGCAAGGAACACAAGGTACTCAAGCTGCGGAAGGCCCTGTACGGGCTGCATCAAGCACCGCGCGCGTGGAACGCAAAGCTGGACGGCACTTTGTGTTCATTCGGTTTCATGAGGAGCCCGTCGGAACACGCCATCTACATCAAGCAGAACGATGGCAAGCAGCTGGTGATCGGAGTCTATGTCGATGACCTTGTGATCACCGGCTCGAACAGCAGCGACATCAAGTCATTCAAGAAGCAGATGGCGGCCGCGTTCAAAATGAGTGACCTCGGCCTGCTTCACTACTACCTCGGCATTGAAGTGAAGCAGAGTGCGAGGGGGATCTCGCTGAGCCAAGGCGCCTACGCCGGCAAGATCCTGGAGAAGAGCGGCATGACACTGTGGAACCCCTGTCATGTGCCCATGGAGCCGCGATTGAAGTTGAGTAAGCTCAGCACCGAGCCGCCAGTCGATGCGACGGCATACAGGAGCGCCGTCGGGAGCCTGAGGTATCTGGTCAACACCCGCCCTGATTTAGCATTTGCAGTCGGGTATGTGAGCCGGTTCTTAGAAGATCCACGCGAGGATCACCTTGCTGCTGTGAAGCGCATCATGCGCTATGTGGCTGGGACCCAAAGTTGGGGGGTCTGGTTCAGTAGGAGGGAGAAGGAGGAGCCTTATTTGACAGGTTTCAGCGACAGTGATTACGCCGGAGATGTGGATACAAGCAAGAGCACAACCGGCGTGATCTTCTTCCTCAGCGGCAGTCCGATCACCTGGCAATCCATGAAGCAGAAGGTGGTGGCTCAGTCTAGCTGTGAGGCGGAGTATATAGCAGCTGCCAACGCTGCTAGTCAAGCATTGTGGCTTGCTCGTGTACTGGCAGAGGTGCAGGGAACAACACCGAGAGCGCCAATGCTGAGGGTGGACAACAAGTCTGCCATTGCTTTGATCAAGAACCCAGTTCTCCACGGGCAGAGTAAGCATATTCGAGTGAAATATCACTTCGTCCGGGAGGTTGCAGAAGAAGGTCTGATTGAAGTGGAGTTCATCAGGAGCGAAGATCAACTAAGCGACATTTTGACGAAGGCGCTTGCAAAGTCCAAATTTCATGAGCTACGCGGGAAAATCGGCCTCATCGACATTAACAGTGGACACAAGGCTTAGGAGGAGACTGTAGGAATAATCCTTGTGCCCCCTAATTAGGGATTACTATCTTTAGGCATTAGCTAAATTTAGATTTAATTAGATTTAGTTACCATGTTATTTAGTTTCCATGTAATCATTTATTTAAGCAAATGAAGAAAACCAGAAAAGGCTGCCAGTTTTTGCAGCACCAATTGAGATCGAGTTTTACTGATATTTGTGCGTTTGTGTGTGTGTAATATTGGTCTACACTTTGTCGGCAACTGCTGGTTGTCTCTCCGACGAAGTTCTAACAGTATTTACAGAAGTGGATTCTCTCACTTCCATGCGACGAGATTGAACTCGTAGTCATGAACCTAAAACCGAAATAAGTCAGCCAAAATTAAAAATGTTAAGGAAATAGAAACCTGCCGAAAGACCTTTTGGCTAAATACTTTTTGACATTCAATAAGGTGATTTCTCTCTCAGAGATGAACTTCACTTTCCCTGTTTGAGGTGGTGCACGAGCTTTTGTTAGTGGTACAAATTCTAATTGCGCTCTTTCCAGACGAGGGCTTATCTAAAGAGGAATTTCCCTTGGGGTCATTGGATGCTTGCTCGTGGTCAATGCAGTCTTCAGTGTTAGAAAAAAAGATGTTTATTGTTTGAGGGAAGAGAGACAAAATTCTCAAAATCTCTTTACTATTCAATATATTTTTTTTATTTCTCTCTTCTGTCTTCTTATAACAGAATTACAACTCTATTAATAGACTTAAACAAGATTCTTAAAATTCATACTTTAAACAAAATTCAAAATAACTTAAATCAGAATACAAAAGAGCACAGTAAATTCTGACCCTTCGTTATTAAAACTGCTATAACTTATTATAGTTATCTCCAAACATTTTAAAACTTAAACCATCAGAAACTAGACTCCAAGACACATCAAATAGACTCCTTATTTGCCCAGAATGACCTAGAATTACCCTCTCAAATTCTCTTATTAATCAGCTTCAAAATCTATCTACTGTGTAAACACGAATTTAATGACAAATTAAGTTTATTCATCAACACCCCTCCTTAAACTTAATTCTCTTCCGTCCTTCATGCCGAGTAGATTTCTCATTTTCTCAAATAGTCTTGTGAACAGTGGCTTTGTAAAGATGTCAACTGCTTGGTCCTCGTTTTTCACATACACCAATTCTATCTCCTTTTCCTTCATGTGCTCAAAGATGAAAAGAAACTTCAGGTCAATATGCTTGCTTCTTTCATGATGAACATGATTCTTTGCCAATTCGATCGCTGATTTACTGTCCAAGTAAATTTGGGTGGCCTTCTTTTGAGCAAAATTTAGCTCCTTCAACAATCTTCTCAACCAGATCACATGACTCACACAGCCTCCTGCTACCACATACTCTGCTTCGCACGTAGAGAGTGTCATAACTGGTTGTTTCTTCGATAGCCAAGTGAATATTGTGTCCCCCAAAAAGAACACGTATCCCGATGTACTCTTTTGATCATCCACGTCACCACACTAATCGCTATTAGAATATCCTACTAGCATGAAATTTTCGGCTTTGGTGTAGAATAACCTGAAAGTTTTGGTTCCCCGAATATATCACAAAATTCTCTTTACTGCTTTTAAATGCATGTAGACCGGCTCCTCCATGAATCGACTTACAACTCCAATGCTGTAAGAAATGTCTGGCCTTGTGCATGTGAGATAACGGAGACTTCCAACTAGACTTCGGTATTTGGTGGCATCTACTCGTTCTCCACTGTCAAACTTAGAATGTTTTGCCCCAGGTTCCATCGGTGTCAATACCAGGTTGCAATCTGTCATTTTGTTTTTTTTTCAGAATTTCTTTTGCATATGATTCTTGCGACACAAAAATCCCAGTCTTTTCTTATCTCACCTCTAGAGTAAGGAAGTACTTCATCAAACCCAAGTCCATCATCTCGAACTCCTGAGTCATCACTCTTTTAAATTCCTCTATCATCTCACCATTGTTCTCCATAAAGATGAGGTCATCAACATAAAGAGCGATAAGAAGCAAATTACCTTCATTTTTTTTCACGTATATTGCATGCTAGTATGGGCATTGAGTAAACCCGTTTTTCTTGAAGTAATTGTTGATGCGGGTATTCCAAGCTCAAGGTGTTTGTTTCAACCCGTAAAGTGTCTTCTTCAATTTCAGCATCTTATTCTCTTCCCCAGTTTTCATGTACCTCGGTGGTTGCTCCACGTACACCTCTTCTTGTAGCACACCATTCAAAAATATTGATTTTACATCCATTTGAAAAATTTGCCATTTGAATTGAGCCGCTAGAGCAATGAGAAGGTGAGTCGTCTCCATTCTTGTAACCGGGGCAAATACTTCATCATAGTCTATCCCCGCTTTTTGTCGATAGCCCTTTACAACTAGCTTTACCTTGTACCGCTCTATCTTGCTTTGAGCATTCATCTTTTTTTTATATACCCATTTTACTCCTATGGGTTGACTTCCTTTTGGCAATTCAACCAACTCCCAAGTTCGATTTTGCTCGATTGCTCTTATTTCTTCATTCATGGCTGCTTGCCACTTCTCATTTTGTACTGCTTCTTCAAATGTAATTGTTTCAACATCCAACTCTTAAAATTCATACTTAAAACATAATTCAAGATAACTTAAATCAGAATACAAAACAGCACAGTAAATTCTGACCCTTCATTACTAAAACTGCTATAACTTATTATAGGTATCTCCAAACGTTTTAAAACTTGAACCATCAGAAAGTAGACTCCAAAACACATCAAATAGACTCATTATTTTCCCAGAATGACTTAGAGTTTCCCTCTCAAATTTGCTCATTAATCAACTTCAAAATCTGTCTACTGTGCAGACACGAATTTAATGGCAAATTAAGTTTATTCATCAACATTCAGAATACCACTGTTCTGGAATTTCCTGTGGTACTATAGTTATGCAATACCTGAAAATATGCCACAAAAAAATGAACTCAGATGCAAATAATGTTTTCTATATACCACACAATACATAGTAAAGAAAGAGACGGAATATGGCTACTATGCTTCATTGTGTACTTTATGTTGTCTTCAAATTGGATTTCTTGGATTCATTGTACTAGAGACTAGTCCATGCTTATACCAAAGCTAACTTTTGTGGTACCAAATTTGAGATGGGGATTATTCTCTTTAAGAATAGGAGAGGCATACACGTGTGTGGAAATCTTCCTGCATTGATCACATGTAACAGTAAGTTCTACATTACCGGTACCGCCACACTTCTGACAGATCTCCCCCTGCAATGGTGCAAGATAAAAGATGGAATAAGAACAGTGACAGATTCATAATAAGTATCTTGACAAAAGTAAGTAGACAAGGCAAAAATATGTGCGCCTCCCCCCATTCTGAATAGAGGGTTTCTTTCGTGAAAGAGAAGTCCTCAATAACAACATTGAATTGAAGTACATTTCAATACCAGAACCTCTAATAAGAAAGACCAGTTGACTATAGTTAGGTAAGAAACAAGAAATTGAATAGTCAAACGAACTTGAACAAATACTAGACGAGCCTAATTCCAAAATTCTAGGTCTGTTACTAAATTAGAAAATTTTCCAACAAAGATGAATTAATACATTCCATGCTTAAAGGAAGGCATAATGTGTGGCAAGTATTTTTCTTGAATAGTGTAAAGGATATAAATTAGAGTCTATTAGTTAGTCAATTTTGATGATATTAGGATTTTAAATGTAGTCTAAATTAAGTAGCAACATAATCAGACACGTAAAATATAGTGTAAATACATTTTAGAAAAATTATAGATAAAATTAACTATACGGAACCACAAGCCTAACCCGGATAATAATAAGTCTCACCTCTCTATGGAAAAATACAGATTCAAGTCCTGTAAAAGATATTTAAAAAGAAATAAATGCTAGAATTAACGGAAGCCTTATATAAAAACAAAATTAACTATATGGGCTCTCAAAACAAATTAAGGATTTAAAGGAACGGGACAAAAGAAAATCTGTCATGGTGCTTATAGTTCACATTTTGCAGTAGGAAATAATCATGCAAATTCCAAGAGTCAGAGATGTTACAGACAAATCATGTCAAAGTTTCTATTTCTGTTTCACAAGAACAAAAAAACATTATGTTCTATTTTTCTTAGTGTACTTTTGGCAGGTAGTAGTTAAATATAGATTTTAGTAGCGTTATTCATGCTCAGGCTTTGGTGGAACTAGTTAATGACATGAATATAAGAAGCCACAAGGTGAATATCTTGATGATGAAGAAAATATTTGAAAATTTCTGTGAAGAGAATAAAAGTAGGGTTTAGAGTTTAGGCTTTAGAGTTTAGGCTTTGGTGGAGCTTTGCTCTCTTCACAGAAAATTAGTGGAAATTAGTGTATGGCACTAATATCCAACATTCAATGAACAAATTAGTGGAGATTTGTGTATAGCACTAATATCCAGCTATCAATGAAGAGAATAAATGCAAGAGCTTAGGGTACAATATGCAGCATTCAATGTTGGAGATTAGTAGAGTTCAAAAAATAACACATCATGACTAGTCATGTCACAGAACATCACAGCACGTTATGGATATGTCACGTGTGTTTATTACGTGACGTGTCTTCTTTCAATTAAAATTAATATGTCACGGCACGTTATGTAAAATTACTTAGACACGGCACAACACAGCACAAAACGTGACACGTCATGTTATGGCACACCACATGATCACATCAAGTCATACATCAATTATTTCAAATATTTTTTTTATTTTTTGGTATAAATATGAAATATATTTTTTACCATAAAAAATTTTCTAATATTTTCCAACACTTTACAATAAATTTTATAATTTTTTCACAAATTTAAATAATTTTTAATATTTTTTCAATGAAAAGATAAAATTAAAAAAAAATGATGTGTTATATGTGTCACGTCACATCACGTATTGATACGTCGTGGTATAGCACGGCGTGTCTAAACATGACATGTCTCATGTGTGCCATTCCCTAGGCATGACATGTCTTTATTCTGTCATTTTTGATACGTCACGTGTAAAAAAATATTTTAGTCACATCACGGCATGTCATGCTTTTTATTCATTAGAGATTAGTGTATATATAGCACTGATATGCAGCATTCAATGTTGGAGATTTGTTCATGAATCATGGCCACAGGATGATCCATTATCGCCACTACTTTTCACTCTAGTGGCCGATATATTGCAAACAATGCTCAATAGGGTATAACACTTGCTCTACGCATGATAACCCATAAATCTTAGAATGATTACAGAACTCCTAAAAAGATATGCAACACTAATAGGTCTACCAATAAATCTAGCTAAGAGTGTCTTTATTCAAATAGCGGTTCCATCATCATTGCATGACATGGTGGGTAATATTATGGGTTATCCGATCAAAACGTAGCCGATTAAATATTTAGGGTTGCCGTTATCACTTAGGAAGCCAGTTAAGACTGACTACCTTTCAATATTGCAGACAGTCCAACAAAGACTACAAGGATGGAAAGGTGAACTACTTTCTAGAGGAGGGAGACTTACCTTGGTCAATGCGGTAATTAATGTCTTACCCTTACATTACATACAAGCTTTCGTGCTACCATCATGGCTTTTGAAACACCTCGAAAGAGTTTAAATGTGTTTCTTTTGAAAATGCGACACTCACACAACAAATGATTTGTGTTTGGTTAATTGAAAAACAATATGTTTACCAAAAATTAATGGCGGATTGGGGGTATTGGACCTTCAAAAATAGAATCAAGCATTATTGATTAAATGGTTGTGATTAATCTACCACAAGCAGGATTCTATCTTTTTTTTTTCCTTTGGGAGTATCACCAACTATCTACTACAGGCAATAAGTTATAGAATGGGTACAGAGCTATGTACCATCTTTCTTCCTACGGGACATCTTTTTCTTATATCCAGTCCTCAATATCTTCACTGTAATGCCCAAGGACGGTCACTTGCAGTGGAGATGGACTATACTAGCCACCTTTACCTACAAATCAGCCTATAATTTGATCGCCGATCTAGGAGTATGCAGCAATTTCGCAAAATTCTTGTGAAAATCTAAAATGCCCTTAAAGATCAAGATCTTCATGTGGATACTTCTACAAAATAAATTATTGATGGGTCAAAATCTGAAAAAAAGAGGGTGGCCTGATATAGCCTGCATTTTATGCATGGCGAGAACCCAAGAAACATCAGTTCATCTGTACGTAACTCGCCCCTTTGTGGCACAAACATGGTTATTTTGTTTTCCAATGGTTTAAGCTAAGCACTATGACAACCTGAAGGACTTTTGGCTTAGGAATATGACACAGATTAATGTGCAATCATGTCAAACGTGGGATGCGAGATGTAGGGCGACTCTCTAGAATATATGAAAAAAGTGAAACTGAAGAATTTTTCAGCAATAGCCTAGTGGCAAACGAAACCATTAAAAAGACGGCTAGCTTGAAGACTAATACATAACAACAATAGTTTAGTTTGAGGGTTTGGGTTACTTTAGTTTAGTTTAGTCTTGTATATATGACCCCTGTAATTTTTCTTTTTCTTTTTGTTTTATTTTTGTGTAATTTTTCTTTTATATTAATAAAATTACAAAAAACAAACAAAGCTTATTTCTTCAAAAAAAATAAATAATTTATATTTCATAATATTTTGTGTAGCCTTGTGAAAGCAACTCCTAATGATTATAGTTGGTTATACAGCAAAAGGAATATAATAGTATCCTCTTCGGTCCTATAAGTTTGCAGTACAGATCAAAAGAATAATTATTTTCTCGATACGTGCAAAATTAATCAAAATTTGCCATTCTCTCAATTCTAACAGCATGGCAAAGAATAAACAGTCTATATATAGTGGTGAAAAATGGGATATTAATCTAGGATCTTTACACCCCTAACAACAGTAGTCAATGCTCCATTGAGCTCTAGCCTTTTTACAGTTACGTACCAATTACCAGTTTATGGTATTGCCTAGTTATGTGTTGTTGAGTTTCAAGAACATTAGAATATCCACCATATCTATTGACCAAATAATTTATGCAACTCTGCTGCATTAGTTCAACTGCTATAAGTATTGAATCTAATCGTTAATTAATACAAAAATAATTTCGGCAAAGTGGGATTGTATAAAAAGGCACTTAAGATTTTAATGGGATCTTTGTATGGAAACAATCGATTACAGGTGTATCAGAAATTAAATTAGAAAACGATCAAAATTAAATCTAATTTTTCATGAATTGTGACATAGTACCAAATTAATTTATCATTAAAATTTGAGAAGTATAGGAAATAAAAGATTCTAACCAAGGAAAAATGGATGATCCTGTGTCATATGACTCATATGCTGAGATAGAGAGAGAGAGATAGAGGTTATCTGGTGAGCTCAAAAATCTAACACGCATCATGAGTTCTGGTGGTGCATGAGAGAGATCTTAGATCATGTTGAAAATTTGCAATTCTTCCTGAACGATAAGAGAAAGGAGGTCAACTGGTGCAAATTTTTGCAACTGGTGCAAATGTCTCAGTATAGTCTACCCCTTGTACCCGACAGTTTCCAAAAGCAACTAATCGAGCCTTATATCTTTCAACTTGTCTGTCTGAGCGATATTTAATACAATACGCCCATTTACACCCAATTGTAGTTTTATTCGGTGGCAATTCTTCCACTGTCCAAGTTTTGCTTCTTTCAAGTGCTTCTATTTCAGCTTTTTACTGCTTCACCGAAATGCTCCGGTTCTTTTTCTTTGGTAACAACGGCTAACAATTTTGTTCAAAATGTGATGCAAAATTAGATTTCTATATTTAGAATTCTGTTGTTATTTTTAAGCATGTATTGGAACTAGTGGGGTAAGTTGTTTACATAATTAGTCGGGTAGTGACTAGTGGTTGTAGTAGGATTAGTAGGTTCCAAATTTAGGTATTGTAAGGCTTTAAATTCTGAACATCTATATTTAAGTTTGTAATCAATTAAGTTGTTGTTTGCAGAAAATAGAATTGAGTCTTTGCAACTGTTTGTTCTTCCATCAATCCAACAACTTTTCTGTGATTCATGGAAAAGTTATTACAATTTACATAATCAGCTATAGGATAGAGAATACCTGAGGAACTGTTAGATGTGGGGTGAGATGAAGATAAGTCACGATGAGTAGTATAGCAAATATAGTCTCTCAGTCGAGCAGGAGCTTGTTTCGTTCAAGGCCCGAGAGCATAAACGGGCTCAATCCGGTTCAGTACCAGTTCTGCCTTTGCATCCGCACTACAACAAGAGATTGATTCTGGTTCTGGTTCTGTACCGCTTCACTCTGAGCTTCTGGTTCGATATCAGCAAACTGACTGCTTTCTCCTTCTTCGTTCAGATCGCTCCTCCTTACTTCTATCTCATAATTTACTCCTATATGTTCACCAACATTCTTATTTATTGTATCCTCTTTGTGCTCATCAATCTCATTTACTTGAGCAAAAGGTTCACTTTCACTGAACACAACATCTCGTGATACAAAAAATTCTCCAGTTTCCAGTTCGTACACACGCCATCCTTTCTTTCCATACGGATATCCAACAAACACACACTTTCTACTTCTACTTTTAAACTTATCAGAACTTAGTGATTTGTCTGAGACATAACACAAGCAACCAAACACATGTACCGGTGAGTAAGTTGGTGGCTTTCCGAACAACAACTCATAAGTGGTTTTATTTTGTAAAATAGGAGTAGGTGTTCTCTTGATTAAATAAGCAGCAGTCAACACACGTTCACCCCAAAATTCAAGAGGCGGATGTGATTGAAACCTCAAGGCTCTTGCCACATTAAGAATGTGTCGATGTTTTCTTTCCACTCTCCCGTTCTGCTGTGGTGCGTATACACAGGAAGTCTGATGCAGTATTCCATTTTCTGCACAAAACTGTCTGATCAAACCTGATTTGAATTCAAGACCATTATCACTTCTCAAGCACTTCACTGATTTTTCAAACTGTGTTTTCACCATCTTACAAAAAGATGATTACCAAAGATCATCTTTTATACAGAACAATATTTAACACAACAAAACTATTTTTTTATTACTATCTCTCTTCTTTCTTACATCAGATGATTACCAAAGATCATCTTTTATACATGAATATAATACCAAAAATAGCTATTCAAAAATAGCTATCTTGACTCACACGTATTAGCCAAACCAACTCTACTAAAAAAAAAACTTACAAGAACCAGAAATAACCCTATTACAATGTAATCAGATTAACTAAAAATAACCAATAACTAATTTTAGATATTTCAACACTCTCCCTCAGCGGTGAAACATTTCGTCCTGTTTGATTCAAATCTTTCCTTTGTTAACACCTTGGTAAATATATGTGCTAATTGCTCATCAGTTCTACAAAACTTCAACTGAACTTCTAGTTTCTCCACTGCATCTCGTGTATAGTGATACTTGATTACAATGTGTTTGGTCTTATCATGACTGATCGGGTTTTCACTGATGGCAATGGCTGATTTGCTGTCATTGTATATGGTGATTGGTTCCTCCATTTTGCTGTTGATGTCCTCTATAATTCTTTTGAGCCAAATGACCTGTGCAACTGCTCTTGCATGCAACATATTCTGCTTCAGCCGACGACAAAGCTACTACTGATTGCTTCTTGGATGACCACAAATAAATTCCAGATTCAAGAGAAAATGCATAGCTAGAGGTGCTCAATACACGTTTCGTCGCTGTAAAATGCCTCTGAGTTGGATAGCTCATGTACCTAGACAGTAGATTGGTGTTGAACACAATGTCAGGTCTTGTGGCGGTTAAATACAGCAGACTTCCAATTAAACTCCTATACTCACTTTGATTTACTAGAATTGAGCCATCTTCCTTCTTGTATTTCTCATTCGGTACCAGGAGTGTTGTTATACTTTTGCAACCAGCCATGTTGTGCTTTCTCAATAAATTTTCTGCATACTTCTTCTGTGAGATGAATATGCTTTGTCCAGTTTGATTTACTTCTATTCCCAAAAAGTATTTCACAAGCCGAGATCACTCATATCAAAAGTTTCCATCATTTCTACCTTGAATACCCTCATCAACTCTTCATTGTTACCTGTATAGATGAGATCATCAACATACATGGTTACAATTAAGATACTTGTCCCTTGTTTCTTCACATAGAGGGTTGGCTCGGATTTACTCTTCTCAAACGCCTTTTGCAGAAAGTATTTGTCTATTTGGCTGTACCAGGCTCTTGGAGCCTGTTTCAGTCCATATAGAGCTTTCTTCAATTTATACACTTTGTTCTCTCCCCCTTTAACTGTGTACCCTTCTGGTTGATCAACATATATCTCTTCATATAATTCTCCATTCAGGAAGGCTGATTTAACATCCAATTAAAAGATATACCATCTTTGTTGAGCTGCAAGTGCAATAACAGTTCTGATCGTTTCTAATCGAGCCACTGGTGCATAGGTTTCAAAATAATCCACGCCAGGTTTCTGCTTGAATCCCTTGACAACAAGTCTGGCCTTGAATTTTTGGATGCTTCCATTTGGATTCAATTTTGTTTTGTAAATCCACTTGACACCAATGATGCTTCGAGTTACTGGTTTGTCTACTAGCCCCCATGTGTTGTTTTTCTCAATCATCTCAATTTCTTGCTCCATGGTTTCTCTCCAATTTGATTGGCTTTGTGCTTGCTCAAATGATTGTGGTTCTACTATCGAGAAATTGCATCTTTCGGTCCTTTCATAAAGTTCAGCCAATGTTCTAACTTTTCTTGGAGGAGTTTCTGCTGAATGATCACTTGAATTAGAGCCATTTGATTGTGAATTAGAGGCATCAGATTGTAGATTGTCATCAGGTTGCTCGGTTGAACTTTCATTTGGGTATCGGCTGGGTACTGTTGTTTGTGGTGTTGAATGTTCGAGTACTAGTGTGGAGTGTTCAGCTCCTGGTACTGGTGTTGGTGTTCTGGAGTGTGTCTGAGAATTGTTATCACCTAGTTGCAAGTCTTCAATGGGTTGCATGATTGAGTCACTGCTGGACTTCTATTGAGGCATTGGTTGTTCTGAAGAAGGTCAGGATTTGGTATTTGAAGTGCTTTGGTTTCCTTGATTTTGGAAAATAACAATAGGTGTGCGTTGATCCATGGATGCTAAGTTGATTTCCCAAGCGTGTGTCTCTCTTTCATCAAAAATAACATCCCTACTCACCACCAATTGTTTCTTCTGTATGTTATACAGCCGATATCCCTTTGTGCCGTCCATGTATCCCATGAAGATGCACTTTTCACTCTTATCATCAAGATTTTGTCTCTTCTCTTTCGGTATATGTGCATAACACAGACCCGAAAACTTTCAGATGGTTTATGGTTGGTTTTCTTCCACTCCAGGCCTCAATTGGAGTTTTGTTTGGCACAACAGTTTTGGATGTACACAGCCACCGCTACTGCCTCTGCCCAGAATTTCAATGGGATACCCTTGTCCTTCATCATGGCTCTTGCCATCTCAACAATGGTACGATTTTTTTCTCTCAGCAACGCCATTCTGTTGTGGTGTGTACGCTGTTGTAAGTTGCCGCCTGATGCCACGAGTTTCACAGAAGTTTGTAAACTGCTTTGAAGTATATTCTCCCCC
This sequence comes from Bolboschoenus planiculmis, assembly GCA_031770325.1. NCBI lineage: Eukaryota > Viridiplantae > Streptophyta > Magnoliopsida > Poales > Cyperaceae > Bolboschoenus > Bolboschoenus planiculmis. The sequence continues at coordinate 3,248,058 of CM062794.1, read as the reverse complement.
TCTATCACTTCTTAAGCATTTGATTTTGTATTCACTCTGATTTTCAACAAGTGCTTTGAAGTTCTTAAACGTTTCTTAAGCCTGAGACTTTTCTGTAAGAAAATACACCCAAGTCATCCGAGTATAATCATCAATGAAGGTTAAGAAGTACCAGTTTCGACCTTCTGATGGCGTTTGCATTTTCCCACAGATATCTGAGTGTATTAGTTCCAATGGTGAGCTTGCTCTCCATGCATTCCCTCTGGAAAATGGATTCCTGTGCTGCTTGCCAAGAATGCACCCTTCACATAGATCCTTTTCTGTGTTAATTTCAGGAAGCCCTTGCACCAACTCTTTTGCCTTCATCAATTTGAGTGCACCGTAGTTTAGATGCCCAAATCTTTTGTGCCAGATGATGGTTTCATCGACAGTTTCTACTTAAAAACTCTGTTGTGATGTATGGTTTAATTGTAGTATAAAGTTTTTGTTGCTCTCCATCTCAATGCATGCAATCACCTCTCCATCCTTGTTAAGTATCCTGCAGCCTTTTCTTTCAAAATGAACAACATATTCATTTTGTACGAGTTGTCCCACACTAAGCAAATTTTGTTTCAGTTCTGGCACAAACAAAACATCTTTGATTACCTTTAATCCTTGCTTGGTTTGTACAACAACACTTCCTTTTCCTTTTGCTTGCACCAATGCACCATTACCCAACTTAATCTTGGTTTCAACGACTCTGTTGATCTCATGGAAGATTTGTTGATCTCCAGACATGTGATTGGTACAACCACTATCCAAATATCAGGTGTTGTTTGTTTCTTCTCCAGACATGTGAATCATTGGTGTTCTGACCTGAGGTTTTTCTATACTGATCTTCCAAGTTTGTTCTACACAGCTTGGCAATGTGTCCCTTCCTCTTACACCTATTGCAGACTTTAGTGGACCAGCAAAAATTGGTGTCATGGGTGTTCTTCTTACAGATATCACACCACCTCTCTTCCTTCTTGGTTTCAACATTATTCTGTGTAGCAAGGTTTCTCCAAATTCTCCCTTTTTGGATAACTGCCACGTTTTGAATCAGTTGTGGCCTTGAAAGCAGTTTCATTGGCCATGTTTCTCTGCAACTTCCTTTCCTCATGTGCTTCTAACGAATTGATGAACTATTGTATGGGTAATGCTTCAAGATCTTTGGTTTCTTCTATGGTTGTGATAATTGAATCAAAACTTTCAGGAAGACTAACCAATAATTTTTCAACCAGTTTTTGATCTGCTGTGTCTCTATCCCCTAGAGCACGCATTTGGTTTACAAGGTTCATAACTTGAGAGAAATACTCCCTAACTCTTTGTGTATCTCTCATTTGAAGGTTTTGGAATTGCCTGCGCAGAGTGAAGTTTAACCACTTGTACCTTCGTCGATCCTTTGAACTCCTGTTGTAGCATGTTCCAATCTTCGTTGGATGTGGTTGCGTTGATGATGCATGAGAAGATATTCTCTGCTATCCCCTGTTGAATAAGGAACAACGCTTGTGCATCTTTCGACTTGTCTTCCTACAGCTTCTGCTTCAATTCCTCTGTTAATTGATCCCCAGCAGCATATGTGGTGTATCCGCTTTCAACAATATCCCATAGGTTTTGCGAGAGTAGTAGTGTCTGCATCTTGACCTTCCATATGCTATAATTTTCGCCGACAAGAACGGGGATTGGAAATTGCGCCATGGTTGTGCCGGAAGACATCGCTTCAAAGGTTCAACGAAGGTTTTAGAGCTTTCCTTGTTTGTGCGCCCGAACCTGCTCTGATACCAATTGTAAAGAACAGAAAACTCGAAAAATTTGACAGAACAATGTTTAACACAACAACACTATTTTTTATTACTATCTCCCTTCTTTCTTACATCAGATGATTACCAAAGATCATCTTTTATACATGAATATAATACCAAAAATAGCTATCCAAAAATAGCTATCTTGACTCACACGTATTAGCTAAACCGACTCTACTAAAAAAAACTTACAAGAAACATAAATAACCCTATTACAATGTAATCAGATTAACTAAAAATAACCAATAACTAATTTTAGATATTTCAACACAAACAATTTGCATGTACAATGTGTGTGTGTGTGTGTAAGCTGTAAGCAAAAGATTCTAAGATCTTCAACGTAACTAACTCGGTGTGAGATAGCAATGATAATCATTCCAATAATGTGTAACTCTTGTAGTATCAACTAATGCTAAACAGCTCAATGGTGTGTACGTATGTAGTATCTCCAGAAATTTTTAACAGAATATTCATAGCTTAACACACGCACATGGAAGACATGTCATAGGCTTGTATGATAGCTTCTACATATATGGACTATTTAATTAATGGCGGTTTAAGCGACACTTTTTGCAAAAAATTGTCAGAAATTGAACTATTAAAAAACAGATTGCAAACAAAAGAAGAATTCAGCAGCAAGCTCTCTTTTATTAACCTCTTATTAACTCTCTTTATCTCTCTCTTTCAGAATTTTTAATCAACTTTCATGCTATAACTAAATACAATTACAAATGCTTATTATATAGCCTCACATATTCAAAACTACCTATCTAAATTCAGAATTTTTGACTCCCTAAATTAACCAGCAGCTCTGCTATTTTTAGCTACTGTTACAAATAAAATGCTAAGTATAATCCCCACTAACATTAAATAACTACCCACTTATATTTCTGCTATAACAAAACTAATTATAACAGAAACTAATATTACACGTCTAAAACACATCCTAATCTAATTTTGAATTAACCTTCAATAGGTTGTGTTTCAACACTCCCCCTCAGCGGTAAAACGATTCCATCTGGGATACACCTATGTGTTCCCTGTTGAGCTCAAACTTCTCCATTGTTAGCACCTTCGTAAAGATGTCTGCAAACTGTTCGTCAGTTCGACAAAACTTCAGCTGCACTTCTTGTTTCTCGACTGCATCTCTAGTGTAGTGATACTTGATGGCAATGTGCTTGGTTCTGTCATGGTTGATTGGATTCTCGCTAATTGCTATGGCAGATTTGCTGTCACTATAGATAGTGACTGGTTCCTCCATTTTGCTATTGACATCCTCCAGTATTCTTTTGAGCCAAATGGCCTGTGCAACGGCTCTTGCTGCTGCCACATATTCTGCCTCAGCTGTTGATAAGGCAACCACCGTTTGTTTCTTAGATGATCAAGAGCAAATTCTTGATCCAAGAGAGAATGCATAGCCTGAAGTACTCTTCATGTCGTCTTGACATCCCGCCCAATCGCTATCGGTGTAACCAATCAGCTTTGGGTTGTTGACTGGTTTGTACCATATGCCATATGCAACAGTACCTTTAATGTATCTGAGAACTCGTTTTGCCGCTGTAAAATGATTTTTTGTTGGACAATCCATATACCTTGATAAAAGGCTTGAACTGAACATGATGACTGGCCTTGTTGCCGTCAAGTACAGTAAACTTCCAACCAAACTGCGATAATCGGTTGAATCTACTTTAGCAGAGCCATCTTCTCTTCTGAATTTCTCAGTTGGAACCAGTGGTGTTGTGACACTCTTGCAATCTTGCATTCTATTCTTTTTCAATATACCTTCAGCATATTTCCTTTGAGATATGAATATCCCATCTTCACCTTGAACCACTTCTATGTCTAAGAAGTATTTCATCAATCAAAGATCACTCATTTCATAGGTTTTCATCACGTCTTCTTAAACATTTACATCATTGCTTCACTGTTGCCGGTGTAGATTAAATCATCAACATATAAAGCAACAATTAAAATATTAGTACCTCTTTCCTTCACATAGAGAGTTGGTTCTGACTTGCTCTTCTCGAACCCGTTTTGCAAAAAATATTTATCGATTTCACTGTACCACGCTCTTGGAGACTGTTTCAGTCCATAGAGTGCTTTCCTCAATTTGTAGATTTTGTCATCTCCCCCTTGAGCCAAAAATCCTTCAGGTTGCTCAACGAAAATTTCTTCGTCAAGTTCTCCATTTAAAAAAGCTGATTTGACATCAAGTTGAAAGATCTGCCATCTTTGTTGTGCTGCTAGAGCTATGATCGTGCGGATTGTTTCTAAACGTGCAACCGGTGCATATGTTTCGAAGTAGTCGACTCCAGGTTTTTGCTTGAACCCCTTTGCAACAAGCCTTGCCTTAAACTTTTCAACTGAACCATCTGGATTCAACTTGGTCTTGTAGATCCATTTAACTCCAATTACATTTCTATAAGTTAGTCTGTCCACTAACTCCCATGTATTATTTTTCTCAATCATCTCAATTTCTTGCTTCATGGCTTCTCTCCAGTTTTCTTGCTGTTGGGCTTGCTCGAATGATTGTGGTTCAACTACCGAGAAATTGCATCTTTCTGCCCTTTCATACAGTTCTGCCAAAGTTCTAACTCCTCTTGGAGGAGCTTCTACATCAGGATATTGTGGATTAGAGACAGCTGATTGTAAATTAGAGGCTTCTGGTTGCGGATTGTCACCGAGTTGTGCAGCTGAACTGCTGCTCGGGCCTTGGCTAGGGGTTGTTTGTGGTGTTAGATTTGGAGTTGCTATATTTGAGATACCTTGGACATCTTGGTTTTGAAATATGATCACTGATGTTGGTTGACACACAGGTACTTGATTATTTTCCCAATTATGAACTGTTTTCTCATCAAAGATAACATCTCTACTAATAACCAATTTCTTTTTCTTAAGGTTGTATAGTCTATACCCTTTGGTGCCATCCATATATCCCATAAAAATACACCGTTCACTTTTATCATCAAGTTTAAATCTATTTTCCTTTGGTACATATGCATAGCATACTGAACCAAAAATTTTCAAATGGCTAATATTTGGAGTTGTTCCACTCCATGTTTCAATTGGGGTTTTATTTGGCACAGCTATTGTAGGGCTTCTATTTTGGATATAGACAGCTAAAGAAACAGCTTCAACCCAGAATTTTATCGGTATACCCTTGTCTTTGAGCATGGCTCTTGCCATTTCCACTATGGTACGGTTTTTCCTTTCTGCAACACCGTTTTGTTGAGGGGTATAGGCAGTTGTGAATTGTCTTTTAATTCCATGATCTTCACAGAATTTAACAAATTGGTTGGATGTATATTCTCCACCTCTGTCACTTCTTAGCACCTTAATTTTGAAATTACTTTGGTTCTCAACTAGAGCTTTAAACTTTTTGAATACTTCAAGTGCTTGTGACTTTTCTTTGAGAAAATAAACCCAAGTCATTCTTGTAAAATCATCCACAAAGATAAGAAAATACCAATTTTGTCCTTCTAATGGTGTTTGCATTTTGCCACAGATATCGGTGTGAATTAACTCCAATGGTGAACTTGCCCTCCATGCACCTTTTTTGGGAAAAGATTTCCGGTGTTGCTTGCCTCGAATGCATCCTTCACAGGTTTGATAGTTTGAGTTGATCTCAGGTAGTCCTTGCACCATCTCTTTTGCTTGTAGCAGTTTGAGTGCTTTATAGTTGAGATGACCGAACCTTTTGTGCCAAAGAACTGACTCATCGATTGTATTGGTTTGAAGGACCAATTGTTGAGGAGTATGCTTCAAGTTTAACGCAAAGTTTCTGTTGTCTTCCATCCCAATACTCGCCAACACTTGGCCATGTCGATCTTGCAGCCATGCTTCTCAAAATGTACTGCATAACCGTTTTGAATAAGTTGTCCCACGCTGAGAAGATTTTGCTTCAAATCTGATACTAGTAGCACGTCCCTTATGAACCTTGAACCCATCTTAGTGTGTATTGCGATGTTGCCCTTGCCTTTGGCTTGAACCAATGCGCCATTTCCCATTCGAACATTGGTTTCAAATGAGGTGTTGATTTCATGGAATATCTGATGGTTGCCGGTCATATGATTTGTACATCCGCTGTCTAGATACCATACATCGCCTCTTTCTTCACTTTGCAGAGTGATATGCATAGAAGATGTTTTCTGAATTTTCCTTCTGTTCAATGAAGTTTGCTTGTGTAGGAAGCTGTTGTGCTTGACTTGTGGCTTCATTTGTTTGCTGAAAACCATTTGTTCTACAGAGCCGTGCTATATGGCCCTTTTTTTTGCATTTGTTGCAATGTTTAGTAGACCAACAATACTTAGTATCATGGCTGTCTTTCTTACATATTGCACACCACCGTTTGGCCTTTACTAGATTCAGCATAACCATCAATTTCTAATTTTTTCAGGTTTTCTTTTTTCAGAAAATTTTCAGATCTGAAATTTGAACTTGCTTTGAAGGCAGTTTCATTGGACATATTTCTCAGCAATTTTCTCTCTTCATGGGCTTCTAGAGAACTAATCAGCTGTTGTATGGATAAGGTTGCAAGGTCTTTAGATTCCTCTATAGCGATAACTATAGAGTCAAAACTCTCAGGAAGGCTAATCAACATTTTTTCTACAAATTTTTGTTCGGTAATATCTTTATCACCAAGCGAACGCATCTGATTAACTAAATCCATAACTTGTGAAAAGTACTCTTTTACCTTCTCCGAGTCTCGCATCTGCAGATTTTGAAACTGTCTCCGCAAGGTTTGTAATTTGACTACTTGCACCTTAGCTGATCCTTTGAACTCTTGTTGCAGCATATCCCAAGCATCCTTTGATTTGGTTGCGTTGATGATGCGTGAGAAAATATTTTCTGCTACCCCTTGCTGAATAAGGAATAGAGCCCGTGCATTTTTCATCTTGTCCTCCTTCAATTTCTGTTTTTCTTCGTCTGTTAGTTGATGTTCAGCAGCATACGTGGTGTATCCATCTTCAACGATATCCCACAAATCTTGTGAGAGTAGTAGAGTCTCCATCTTCACCTTCCATATGCCGTAGTTGTTACCGGTAAGCATAGGAGCAGGAAATTGCGCCATGTTTGCGCCTGAAGTCATAGGTTCGATGCTTCGTCAATGGGAGATTTTCTTCTACTCTCTGATTGCGCCCTTTCAAGCGCTGATACCAATTGTCAGAAATTGAACTATTAAAAAACAGATTGCAAACAAAAGAAGAATTCAGCAGCAAGCTCTCTTTTATTAACCTCTTATTAACTCTCTTTCTCTCTCTCTTTCAGAATTTTTAATCAACTTTCATGCTATAACTAAATACAATTACAAATGCTCATTATATAGCCTCACATATTCAAAACTACCTATCTAAATTTAGAACTTTTGACTCCCTAAATTAACCAGCAGCTCTGCTATTTTTAGTTACTGTTATAAATAAAATGCTAAGTATAATCCCCACTAACATTAAATAACTACCCACTTATATTTCTGCTATAACAAAACTAATTATAACAGAAACTAATATTACACGTCTAAAACACATCTTAATCTAATTTTGAATTAACCTTCAATAGGTTGTGTTTCAACAAAAATTCCAGCATATATCGAGTCTAATTTCACTGGTATTGGTTTGTTCTGGGTGTCTGATCAATGCATCAGGCTATGATTCTTATACAGGTCAAAATCGATCACTATGTTGCATTTGGTTTTTTGGATACTGAACAAAATGTAGTATGAATTCGAAAAGTCTCATCAAGGAAGAAACAGACACGGTTCAATTCTGTAATCACTACTGCTATTTGTATTGAACTTTTCTTATGAACCTCCACTCAAACTAAAATTAAAATGCAATGATGCAATTAATTACAAGTCTCAGCTGTACTGGTCTGCGGCAGCTATATATTGTGCTACACAACAGCTCAATTCAGCTATAGCTGTGGCCTTAATCACTTCAACTGTCACTTGCTTGGTTTTCTTTGTTTCCTCTTTTTGTATGTTTGTACACGGGGTTGTATGTTGGTAACTTTTCAAGAACAATAAGCAAACTTTATCAAAGTTAGAATCATAAATGAAACAAATCAGGGATTCACGATTGATTTACTCTTAATTCAGAAATTGTAGCTGAAGGTGATAAAGCCCAGTACTGAAGTTCGACCCAAAACAAACTGCAGAGGAACAGGTATAGCCCATGAGCACACAATACAGAAATATGCTTGAATGTTGGCACGGTGGTCATTTTTTTTTTTAAATTTCGCTTTTGGGATGGTTGGGAGCACTGATATTATTTCTGAGTCATAATTACACCTCATATTTATACTCTAAATATATTTATATTCTTTAAAAAATATTTATAGTTAATAATAAAAGTATTTATAACTTATAGCTTCTGAAAGAAGAGAAAAGATAAGACCTTATACCCCATCCATCCCCGCGAAGACTTCGAATGAGAGATTGTCTGAACAATTTCTCGCGTCACGCGGTTTAAGCACTAGCAGACAAGACGGCAGCCCCGGAAGCCACTAATTTCGCCTGCCTTCCGCATACCGCTTTTCAAAGGAGTGAAGCCACTCGACTCAATAACCTATGGCCTTCTGCTTCTCGTAAAGAGTTAGCTTGTCTTTTAGACTGATTGGCAGGTTATGCTGAGCATCTGAAGTTCCTCATCTTCTCCATCTGCTCCCCTCAATGATAGGAGCAACCCGAGAACCTGTAGATTCCCAGGTTCCTGTGGTTCTCCTGGGGTTCGCCGTCTCTGTAGCTCCTTATAAGTGTATTCGAGCTTCAGTTGAGAAAAGATCCTCTTCGGGCCCCTTCGAACCTGTGTTTATACACCTGGGACATCGCGCCACACCCAATTCGATAAGGTCTAAGATTAATGGGTTCAGTGTTCTCGGGGTATGGAGTGGTCATAAGATTTTTTTGGGGGCAAGGTGGTTGGTTCTTGAAATAGGTCCTGATAGGATGCAATTAAGGTTTCCAAAGAAGAGGGAAGCATGACTTTCAATTCGGGCTCCAATTCTGAGCACCTTTGTTCGGGTTACAGATCTCCTCACAGTGGAAATCGAGCTGTAACTTCTCACACACATTTCTGATTACAGATTTTAGACTAGCAGGTAACCCGTGCAATGCACGGGGCTTTAAATTGAAAATGTTTTTTTAGTGTGTGCAATGACCTTGTAGTTTTGTATTTCTTTATGTATTCTGTGTATTCAATACCCAGGCTAAGTTCTATGTTATCAATGTCGAGACATCCAATAAGACCTTATTTGGAAGACCATGGCTGCACGAAAAATTGTGTAGTTCTGTGCGCCTTATCTTATCGGATGACTCCGCTGGCATCACATTTACGTACTCCTTCCAAAATCTCGCTACTTCGGACAGAATCTCAGAATATCCTAAGATACCCCTCTCCAATTTCAGGGCCGCAAGGTAAGTAAGTCAAATCGACTCTCTTCAGACGAGAAATGCCACATGCTTTTTGCCCAGGCACTAAAAAGCCAAGCTTGACTAAATGAGAGCACTGTTGCCGAAGTGCTTGTGAAATAGGTTTGGTCACACTTTTATCGTAAAGAAAGAAGAATCGTGACGGATTAGATTCGACAAAAAAAGACAGACAGAAAAAAGTCCGCCCGCGCGTGGTCGGGCTGTGCACCGCTTAGCTCCTCCATAGCTGAGCAACTTAGGAGGGGATGGTTCGCCAGAAAGTGCTGTGACTTCTGGTCATGTGGTCTCTTCGAAAGGACACAGTGCTTGTAGGGGCGCAATGTGTATAGTCTGGGGTCTCGTTTTTGAATTGGACACGCGAAAAAGAATGGTTTGTTGTATGCGTATTCTGGGTACAAGCACAAGAAAGACCTGCTAAGTCTGCATAAACAAGGCCCTTGCCCTTAAATATTAGGCAACCGAAGACAAGAACTAAAGCCGCCCTATTATATGCGGTCAAGTCTGACTTCCGATATTCTCAGAACTAGACTGGGGAGTGTTTATCTTGCTTTGCCAATTGCTTATATTCCTGTAGCGGCGCATAAGGAAGGCCTTGAAAACCTACCTCGTAATCTGAGAATTTTTCTTCTTCTTTTTTTGGAGGAAAGAAGACAGGATCCGATCTGCTCCTACTCAACCAACATCCACATTCAGAGGATCCAATCCCATTAGCCGCTGTTGAGCCCACCATGTAAGTGCTGGAATCCGATCTCACTCCTCACGCGGAAAGAAAAAGGTAGAAACTCTCTCTTTAGGTAGCTTTGTGCCGGAAGAAAGCTTGCAGCTAGTGTTCAAGCAGGATGGATGGATCTTTCTTCACTTTTTCCAACATTCCCACATTGGGCATGGGCAGTGCATACGAGTGAAAGTGACTGACCGGACCACCCTCTCTTTCTTGTTAAGTGAAGTAAATCAGCCCGATCGTTGCCATCCGCAGTCTGAAGTTAGTATTTATAACTTATATTATTAGAATTAAAAGTTATATAAGTTATATTTATATCCGTACAATAAAAATTTTATCTTCAATTTTTCTATAATCATCTAAGAAAGAAAAAATGACAAATATTTTCTATACTAACTATATACACTTACAAATTCAAATATAAATAAATTATCTATTTAGTATTATAAATATTTTTTGTGTGCAAATAAGAAGTGTAAAATATAAGATGTAAGAATAATTTCTCTCTATTTTAAATAGTGAAAATTGTGAAGTGACAGAATAGAGGATGGATGCTGGAAGCCTGGATACTGACGCTACTCAATCACAATTTATGTTCTTTTACTTTACTTTTTAAATTAAATTTTCCGAAGACATTGTTCTACAGATATCGAATTCCATGTCCTCTATAGTGGGTGGCTACTCTACAGGGTGGAGTGGGCAAAAAATACACGTAATACTGTAGCTATCACTATAACAACAGCATCGAAATTCATGCAGAAAGCTTTGTAGGGGAGATTTTTGTCCAATATACGTGAAGTACTATAGATGATGTGAATTCCATCATCCTCGATTTGCAAGCCTACAACCTTCAACTCAGTACTCGGAATAGCAGCAGCTTGGTTCTTGCGATTTTACCTTGCATTGGCCGTTTCAGGGGTGCGAGCTTGTTTTAGTGGAGTTCACAATTCTCCACTAAAATTAACACTAGTATGTTTTGCCTTGAAAAAAATTTTAAGGATTTTCAAAGACAAACAATAATGGACAGGCACGTTAATTGTTTTTGTACGTTTAAGAGAGAAGAAAATACTAGACTGTCTTCTACTTTGTTTATCTAAAAGAGAAAAAAAATTACCAACTGACATTCTATCCAGAGCAAAAATTAATTCACAGTTTCTTTAAATTTTTGGATAAAAAAAAGGGAGCTTTAAACTCATATGCGGAAGAGAGGCCGAATATCATAAGCATTTTAAAATGATCAAGGAAAAACATGAATGCCATTAACATCTCTTTCTCAACAGTATTACCCTTATTTGAGTGTCCTGTTTTTTACTGAATTGTCAATGGTCCTAAGAATCTATTAATACAAAGCTGAACATGTCATGGTGCCCATAAAACCATCACCTGAACTAGCTGTGTGAAGTTAGTTATCAGATACCTTTATAAGCCAGGGCAAAGTGAAAAGCTTCATAAAGGGCACACTGGCCCAACATATTTTGATGCTTACCATTTTGAACTTGCTTGACCAAATTTTACCGGTGCTGAGATCTGACATGTACATCACCTTCACGAGAATCAGCTCCAATCACTTAAAGCTACCGAGGGTTGGCCAGCATTATAACCTCACTTGCATTGTTTCTTCCACAACCATGAATATTTCATCAATCCTGAAATTAAAGCACAATAGAAGTCAACAAACAAGTCAGAGGTACAGTTATGGTCTGTAATGAAGCTTAGCAGGCTTATAAAATGATAGAAATTGAATAAAAGATGGCAAAAGCAAAGCAAAAAAAGAGAATAACAAATAAGTATAGACATGCGAATACTACTACTACATATTGCGGAACCAGATTTGATACCGACAACAATCAAGTAAGAACTACTGAGCAGGAAGAGAAATATGACAAACTTTTTTAATTGAAGAACAAAAAATATGCACAAAATTCAGAGTATCAACTACAGAACATGCGACAAATTAATAACAAGAAAGTATATTACAGCTTGAACGTGTGTACCTGCTCAAATTGATGTTCACATTAGCAAGCCATGAGGTTAAGTATACCTAACAAAGAACCAACAACATCGGTCAGCTGTACCACTCAAAGAAATTACTAAGCACCAAAATCATAGGATGTCAATGCTACGAAAATTTGAATCAAGGATTTAAGCAAAATAAAGAGCAACTGTTGCTAAAATTTGTGTTGGTGCGCACACTCAGAAAGTGATTGGTACTTGATTATTCCCCACCTGTAAAACAGTCTCCGTAGCTGCATGGCTTAACAAGTGGGAATGTGAAGAAAGGCCAACCAGATTACAAATTTGTGAGGGTAACATGACAGAGCTTTCACCAGATAGAAGACCACTAAATCTCAGTTCATCAAATTCTCCTTCAAATAGCTCTTTGACCCATGTCATCGTGCCAATTTCTTCAACCTTTTTCTCTAATTGAATAGATGTAAGCTCCACCACGAGCAATCTCTATTGAATAGAGCAAACGAATTAATTTGAATATAACAAAGGCGTTGAGAAATAGATACAATGGGTTTAGAAATTAATAACCTCAGACCTGTGAGGGTATTTTCTTCATAGGTTATTTTTAGAAAAATAAAGAGCCCAAGTGTAAATAACCGGGCTTCAATTTATTTTTTTATATAGAATTTGTACCGTTAACTGACCGTTGGTCATTTGGCTATATAAGCCAAATTTTGTTACTGTAAATGTAATCAATCAACAATAAAATCACAGTTACCAGCATTCATCAAAAATTGACATGGTATCAGAGCAGGTTTGAAATCTGCAAAGCGCAAGGCAATAGAACAAAATACCAGTGACTAGCATAGAGCTACAACCCACAAATAGTGAGGAGCCATGTACCAGCACCAACACAGAGCAACAATTCACACCAGATAGAGAACTAGAGAACCCTTCTGTCAAAATCAAACCTACAACAACCAAAACTGATAAACAATACCAGTACAAGAAAAAAAGTGTGCATCAACAACACCAGCAAAGCCAGAGCAAGCTTAATTTGCCTATACACAACAAACTTTCGCAGCTCATAAATACCAGCACGAATCATGACAGAAAGAAATACACAAACCCCAATCAATCCACAAAATCCGATTATCATAAAATCAAATATAGATTTCAATTCCGCACAAAGGCGAACCAACTTTCTTCTCAATGGAAGAAACTACATCCCATGGGCCAGGGCAGCAAGAACCACACTCAAAGGCAAAGGCCTTCTCGGGTGGCAGCAAGGTGCGACCCGAAGAAGAGACCAATGAACAAGAGGAGTGGGACATGATCGATAGCCAAGTAGTGACTCTTATCTCAAACTCTCTTGAACCACAATTAGCAGAAATTTTTATTGTGAAATAGCGGCTGAGTTATGGAAAGAAATCGAAGGCCAATTCGATAATCAAAAAAACAATTCTCAAATTTACCAACTCCAGAGAGAAATTGCACAAATTTCACAAGAAAACCGAGAAATTTCAGAACTCATCGGGCTCGTTAAAGCAAAGTACGAAGAACTCAAAACATATCACCTATATACCACTGACCTGAATGTGATTCGAGAAAGAGAAGAGACAGATCGAGTTTATACTTTCCTAGCTGCCCTGGATCCGAGCTATGAAGCCATTAGAGCACAAATCCTCCTTTCAACCGAGAAACTATCCTTTGATGAGGTAACTTCTCGCATCCGACAAGAGGCGACTAGGCGAGTTTCGATGGCAGCGACCGACTCGAACCCCAAGCCGGAAGCCCACGCCTTCTCAACCCAGCGCCTTCAAGACGGACGGAGAGGGGGAAAGGGGGAGATAGCCAAGTGCTCTCACTGTAAGAGGGAAGGGCACACCAGTGACAAGTGCTGGGTACTTCATCCACACCTCAAACCAAACAAATTCACAGATTCGGCGAAGAAGAGAGAAGGGAGCAGAACCCTAGAATTCAGGGATGAGAAGAGCGCTTTTGCCTCGTCGAAGGAGGAAGAAATGAAGGGGTCGGGCGTGAACAGCGACGCACGACTAGAGAGAGTTGAGAAAATGCTTGCATCTCTTCTGGGCCAAATTTCTTCCAAAGGTTTGTCTAACCTCAATATTTTTTCTGAGCCCAATAAGCACAAAAAAAATGAATATGGGTCAGAAACTGAACAAATCCAAATGCAAAAACCCAAATTGAGTATAAAAAGTAAATGCCTAAATGTTGGTCCAACTATTAATTGTGCCCCAAAAAAATGTTCAAAATGGGTTCTTGACTTGGGAGCTATGGACCATATGATCGGAAATCAAAATTTGTTAAGAAATTTTCGAGAACTTGAAGGTGACCAATTTTTTACCATAGCCAATAATGAAAAAGTTAAAATAAAAGGGTGGGGTATGATTAGTATTTTAAATAAAAAATTTCTTCAACATGTATTTTATGTTGAAAATTGCTCAGTAAATTTACTCTCTATCAGTAAACTTACTAAAGAGCTAAATTGTGAAATTATTTTTAAACAAGATAATGTATTTTTTCAGGATCTACTCACCAAGGAGAAGATTGGTGAAGGTTTTTTAGAAAATGGCTTATATTTTTTAGATAGCAACAAGCATATTTTGAATACGAAGCAGGATGAAAACTTAAGTAGTCTTTGGCATAGGCGAGTCGGACATCCTTCCGACAAGATATTAAAATTAATGTTTGAGATGTCAAAGGATTTTTGTAACAAGTCTAAAGTATGTAAGCTAGGCAAACAAACAAAATTACCTTCTTGTAATTCTGATTCTAAAAGTAATGAAACCTTTGAGTTAATTCATTCCGATGTATGGGGACCCGCTTCTATAGATTCATATAATGGATATAAATATTATGTTACTTTTATCGATGATTTTTCAAGAGCAACTTGGTTATATTTAATGAAAAATAAAAGTGAAGTTTTTACGCATTTTCAACATTTTATAAATCTCATAGAAAACCAGTACAATAAAAAAATTAAAATCCTTAGAACAGACAATGGGACCGAATACATAAATCAAAATTTTGCAAAATTTACGAATTCTAGAGGGATAATTCATCAGACATCTTGTGTTTACACACCATAATAAAACGGAGTGTCCGAAAGAAAAATCGTCATTTATTAGAAATGACAAGAACACTTTTATTTCAAAATAATGTTCCAAAGATTTTTTGGTCGGAAGCCATACTCACCGCAACGTATTTAATAAATCGATTACCAAGTTCTATATTAAACTTTAAAAGCCCCTTTGAAATTATTTATAATAGGAAGTTTAATTTAAATCATTTAAGAGTATTTGGATGCACTTGTTTTGTGTACAAAAATAAAATAGACAAGTTGGATTTTGCTTCAATAAAAACTATTTTCTTAGGATACTCAATTCATAAAAAGGGATATAAATGCTATGACCCTAAGACCAAGAAATTACATATTTCAAGAAATGCAGTCTTTTTTGAAGATGATCCTTATTATAAAATAAATAAAGAAGAGGATAATAATTATAATCACTTAGATGAATTTTTATTACCTTTTGTTACTAATCAAGAGAGACAAGTGGTTGTTGTAGAAATAATGCTTTGCAGGACAACTCCGAAGAAAATGGAGAAGAAATGTCGCACGGCGAAGCCGAAAGTGAAAGAATAGAGGAATCATAAGAAGAAGTGCCATTAAGAAGGTCAAGCTGTCAACTTCAGCCCTCAACAAGACTAAGGGATTATGTCACATATTCGGTAAATTATCCAATACAAGATTATATTTCATATAACAATATTTCAAATGAACACTATATTTTCCTAACCGCATTGTCAAAAATTGAAGAACCTACCAATTATGAAGTCGCTAAAAATGACCCACAATGGTGCAAAGCCATGGAAGATGAGCTCTATGCCTTAGAAAAAAATCAAACATGGGATCTTTGTATCTTACCAAATGACAAAAAACCGGTTGGATGTAAATGAGTATACAAAATTAAATATAATAGTGATGGTACAATAAAGAGATATAAGGCTAGATTAGTGGCCAAAAGGTATACCCGTACTCAAGGTATAGATTATTATGAAACTTTTGCACCAGTGGCAAAAATGAATACGGTAAGGATTCTTTTTTCAATTGTCATAAATAAAAATGGAATCTTCACCAAATGGATGTCAAAAATACCTTCCTTCAAGGAACCCTTGAGGAAGAAGTGTACATGACTCTTCCGCCAGGTCACAAAAAGGAACGAAATTCTAATCTCGTTTGCAGATTAAAGAAAGCTATTTATTGTCTTAGACAATCTTCAAGATCATGGTATGGCAAACTCTCTCATTTTTTAACTTCCTATGGCTTTACAATTAGCGGCGCCGATTCATCACTATTTGTTAAACATAGTTATAACGGTCTAACTGTAGTCTTGGTTTATGTAGATGATATCATCATAACCGGGGATAACCAATTTGAAAATGTTTGTATAAAAGAAAACTTCAAACAAAAATTTGAAATCAAGGATTTAGGAAAACTAAAAAATTTCTTGGGATTGAAATAGCTCGTTTCTCGAAAGGGTTATTTATATCTCAATGAAAATATACCCTTGATCTACTTAAAGAAATGGGTAAATTAGGAAGTAAGCTGGCCATAACACCAATATATACCAATATAAAACTAAATAGTGAGGATGGAGAACCTTTGGAGGATGTTAACCACTTTCAAAGACTTGTAGGAAAATTAATTTATTTAACCGTTACTCGACCGGATTTATCCTATGCCGTAAGCCAAATTAGTCAATTCATGCATACACCAAGAACACCACACTTAGATGCTATAAATAGAATTCTAAAATATTTGAAAGGAACTCCCGGTAAAGGTATTTGGATGAAAAGAAATGATACTAATGACGTGTGTGGCTATTCCAATGCAGATTGGGCAGGAAGCTTTGATAGAAAATCTATCACTGATTTTTACACACTTGTAGGCGGAAATTTAGTCACATGGAAGAGTAAAAAATAAAATGTCATGGCACGATCAAGTACGAAAGCTGAATATCGAGCCATGGCATCTACCGCAAGTGATTTGACATGGATCAAGCAAGTCCTAGCCGATTTAAATGTCAAGATTGAAGGATTCATGACAATGTTTTGCGACAATCAAGCGGCTAGGCATATTGCGGCCAAACCCGTATTCCATGAACGAACCAAGCATATCGAAGTGGATTATCACTTCATTCGAGAAAAAATTCAAGCCAAAGAGATAGAAACACCCTTTGTTAAAAGCGATGATCAATTAGCTGATGTATTCACCAAAGGACTAAGTCATAAGATGTTCAAAAATATTATATGCAAGCTCGGGTTATATGATATATATACGCCGAGCTTGAGGGAGAGTGTTGAGAAATAGATCAAATGGGTTTAGAAATTAATAACCTCAGACCTGTGAGGGTATTTTCGTCATAGGTTATTTTTGAAAAATAAAGAGCCCAAGTGCAAATAACCGGGCTTCAATTTATTTTTTTATATAGAATTTGTACCGTTAACTGACCGTTATTAATTTGATTACTGTAAATGTAATCAATTTACAATAAAATCGCTATTACTAGCATTCATCAAAAATTGACAAAAGGCCACAGAAATGAGTTGAAAAATAGATTCTTAAGAAAGAACAAGATATCTATTATATTCTCTACCTTCAAAGCTAGCTCTAAGAGAAACATCGCGACAAGCTCTTGTGCAAGTTCTTCTGAGATAAATCAAGGATAAAGCTTCAGAATTTGAACCCTACTTGATAAACTTTCATCAAACCTATATAAACTGGTTCTACTTGACAAAGGAAACACCTATATTAACTGACTCTACTTGATGAAACAAACTAATTTGAATAATCTAGTGTTACTAGAATAAAGGAAGTTAAATACAACGCATAAAAGGGAAATATCTCAATCAAAGTCTATATTGATACCACTCCTTGTAAAAATTTTAAACCAAATAAAGTCCTCAAGTACCCAAAACTTATGTTTGAGGCCCTACAGATTTAAAAGATCCATTAAGACCCCTATAATCTGATTTTTCTTTTCAACATTTTGTTTCCTAACAGGATTTTTCACACAGAAGAAAAACAGAAGTTCCTCATTACAATTGACCAGAAATGAGTCATTTTCCTATTATCCCAAAATAACACCTTCCACCTTAGGTTCACTAGGATTCATGTTTATTACAAGTATGAAAAATCACATCGGGGAGGGAACACAAGACACAAATTTTAAATGTTAAACAGCATGTAAAATTTAAGACTAAACATGAAACGTACTGCTGATAATTAAGAGAGTTTTGAGGAACTCTTACATAAGTTGTAACCTTAAAAATCTATGAGGATTACCAAAATTGTAACTCTTACATGAATTGTAACCTTAAAATATATATGAACCTTACCAAAATAGGAGATGAATGCTCAAGGTGAGATAGAACGGTACAAGACGCGACTTGTTGCGAAGGGATACAAGCAAAAGGTAGGAATCGACTATGACGAGGTGTTTGCTCCTGTTGCAAGAATGGAGACAATCCGATTACTCATTTCACAAGCTGCTCAATTCAAATGGCCGATATTTCAAATGGATGTCAAGTCGGCATTCTTGAATGGTATGCTCGAAGAAGATGTCTATATCGAACAACCACCTGGGTACATGAAAGTCGGAGAAGAGAAGAAGGTGCTAAAATTGAAGAAGGCACTTTACGGGTTGAAGCAAGCACCACGGGCATGGAATACACGTATCGATACATATTTCAAGGTGAACGGGTTCAAGCAATGTCCCTACGAGCATGCCCTTTACGCAAAGAAGAATGGAGGTAACGTGTTATTTGTTGCTCTTTATGTCGATGACCTCATTTTTATGGGTAACAATGATGAGATGATAGAAGAGCACAATGACATGGGAATTTGAGATGACAGATCTGGGCTTGATGAAATTTTTTCTTGGTTTGGAGGTTACACAAGTAGAGACAGGCATTTTTGTATCACAGCAGACATATGCAAAAGAGATTTTGAAGAAGTACAAGATGGCAAATTACAACCCGGTATCAACACCAATGGAACCAGGTGGAGAACTATCAAAGTTTGATGGAGGAGAACGTGTCGATGAGAGTAGATACCGGAGTTTGGTAGAAAGCCTTCGCTATCTCACATGCACAAGGCCGGATCTTTCATTAAGTGTCGGCATTGTAAGTCGGTTCATGGAGGAACCGGTTTATTCACATGGAAAAGCGTTGAAGCGAATCCTACGGTACATCCAAGGAACGGTGTCACTCGGGTTGTTCTACTCGAAAGCAGAAGATTACAAGTTGGTTGGCTACTTCAACAGCGATTGGTGCGAAAACATAGATGATCGGAAAACTACATCGGGATATGTGTTCTTTATGGAAGATACTACTTTTACTTGGCTTTCAAAGAAGAAACCGATCGTGACGCTCTCGACGTGTGAAGCTGAATATGTGGCAGCATCTTGGTGTGTATGTCATGCGATATGGCTTAGAAATTTGTTGAGCAAGATCGAGCTAAAGCAACTAGGTGCAACCGTGATTCAAGTTGACAACAAATCAGCAATTGAGTTGGCAAAGAACTCAGTGAACCATGAAAGAAGCAAACACATCGACGTTCGTTTTCACTTATCCGAGATCATGTGAAGGAAGGAAGTGTGGAATTGGTGCATGTGGCAAGTCAGGATCAAGTTGCGGATATCTTCACAAAACCGCTACTGAAAGTACTTCTCGACAAATACAAGAAGATGATTGGCATGACGGATGATAGAAGCATTTAAGTTTACGGGGGAGTTTTGTTGAATAAACATTAAATGTTATTTTTAGTGGGTTTTAAATTTAGAAGTTAGTGGAAAAATAAAAGGTCAAGAGTTTTTTGTAGTTGAAAGGCCATATAGGAGATAGTGGTCTTTTATATTTTTTAATAAAATTTATTGTTTTTCAGTTTTTGATAGAGTAGTGTTTAGTGTCTATATAAAGGCCTTGTTGAAAAAAAAATAACTTAGAGGAATAAAAAAAGTCAAAAGTATTTTGAGTTTCTATTTCTCTCCTCCATAGTAATGTTCGTATATGCTCCAGAAAGTTAAATATTTCAAGTGGGTTTTATTAGAGAGAGTTGAAAAGCATTTGGAAATAATATAGTAGTTGTGGGTTAATTTCAATTTTCAGGTTCCAGTTAATCAGTATAACATGATAATCTGATGGTCCAGATGCCTCGTTAGTGAAACGAGCTGGGACGAACCGAGTTGAAATAAACTCGTAATCGGCTCATTAACAGCTCGGTCCAGAATTGAGTGAATCAATTACCCGTTTATTTTTTCCAAGTCCACCTCAAACAAGCCACGTCCTAATTACAAAAATTTTGTTATAACCATGAACCACAAACCACGAGCCAAGTCTCAAGAGAGACGGTGGAAAATTAAGATTGGAGAATTAAGTTTGCGCCCATTTGCTGTTATTCTTAATAAAAGAAACACTAAAAGCATCTCTAAAGACTACAACGCACTTACAAAGTCAATTTTTACATGATATTTATAATTATAATTTCAAAATAATATATACTCTTATTAATTTAATAATCTTTTTAAATTAATAAGTCTTACTAAAATATTATGTTAGCATTTGTAAATCTTTTGTAAATGGCATGAATATATCTCCATTTCTGTAATCATAAAAGATTTATTTTTTTACTAATTAGAAAGTATCACGTCAGCGAATTAAAAATTATAATGAAGTATTTTAAAATTAATGTATAAGAAAATATTAAATTATTGATGTGATAAATAAATTCAATTTTTTTAACTACAAAAATGGAGATGTTCTAAGGAGCAATGAATAATGAAATGGTACGAGCCTGATTGAATCTCTGAATGTTTATTTCTACTGGACTACTAGTCGTGCATGGTTGAACCATGGGCAGAATTAATGTTATAAATTCTTCTATGCAGAGCACATCAAAGCATGTTTTAAAATGAGTTCTAATTGTTTCTTTGCAAAAAATGAATTTATATCCAATTAGGTGATCTGAATTCTTGTTAAAAGACAGTTCAGAGTTTAATTTAATATGCTATGTTATACAAAAATCAGGATCTGACTCACGCAGTTCAGTCCATTTAAAGCACTTCACTGTCACCTAAATTAATTAAAATGATCAAATATAAAATTTAGTAAATCATAAATTATTAAATAAGATACAGACCAAATTATTTCTATAGTAGGGAAAAACCAAACTATTTATGGAAGAAAGGACCATGAAACATAATAAGGTAGAAGTTCTTATCGAGTTTATAAATGTTGGTGCATGCTACAATAGAAAAGAGTCAAATCTTTTTACTGTGCTGCACAATTATTTTCAAATATTATAATCTGGTTATAATTATTATATATGTCACTGAACTAATTAGAGTTTCTTCAGAATCTAAACATCAGGCAAAGGAACTTGAAATATTGGTATCAGACACAGTGGCTCTTTCTTGGCAGCGACTATTCCGAATGTCTCCGTCGTGTCCACGTCATCCAGCTTCATCCCATCAGGTAGTTTCCAATCAAAATACAGCAAAAGCCTCACCATAGCCTCCTTCACTACTGTCATACCAAACTCAATCCCGGGACAAATCCTCCTCCCTGCACCAAACGGCACAAACTCGAAGTTTTGTCCCCTGAAGTCAATAGTAGACGCTTCAAACCTCCCTGGATTGAATTCCTCTGGATCGTTCCAGTAGTCAGGGTTCCGTCCAAGAGCCCATGCATTGACTACCACGCGGGCCCCAGATGGAATTGTGTAGCCGAGTATCTGGCAACTTCCCTTGCACTGTCACGGTAACAGAAGTGGTAGAGGTGGGTGCAACCTCAGAGTTTCTTTGACAACTAGTTTTAGATAACCAAAGGCGTTCTCGTCAAATTTAGCAGTGTTTGTACTTGCAGCTTGCCTTATCTCTGCTTGTGCCTTCGCCATTGCCGCTGGGTGCCTAATCAGTTCTGTCATCGCCCATGTTATTGTTGTTGATGATGTCTCGGTTCCTGCACTGAATACATCCTAAACAAAGAGCAGATCATCAGAATAACGAGTTAGGTAGTACTCTATATATTTTTGTCAATATGGTAGGCTCTTGTATTACATGCACTGTATCAATAATGTTAAGCCTTTGAAATATATTAAAAAAATTCTGTTTTCTGCGCTAGTTGCACTTGATTTACTTATGTGAAGCCTTAGAAACCAGGACATTACTCTGACTAATTCATAATTATAGCTTTAATTAACTAATAGTAGAGAATAAAGTACTGGAATTTACTCTGACTAATTCTGAATTTCTTCCTTTCTTTAGTTTTATATATAAAAGTTACCATGATAACAGCTTTTATGTTGTCCATCGTGATAGGCACCTCCAAGTCACCGTGCTCCTTCACATTGACAAGTACATCGGCCAAATCATATTCGACCTTCTTCATCGAAAATACACACAAGTTAAAATACATGAAATTAACAAATATGATTTCATGTGATTTTCATGCCGAAATTTAAAATTACGAAATTATGCTCAATTTCGTAATTCACCACATATGGAATTTATTTCTTGGAATTAAGATACAATTCCATGAAATAATCATGCCAAATATTAAATCATGAAATTATGCTCAATTTTAATGATTTATCACATATGAAATTTATCTCTTAAAATTAAGAAATAATTTCATAAAATAATTATTATGTGAGATTAATGCCTAATCTCATACGATACACAATAATGAAATGAAATTAATGCCTAATTTCATTCCAAAAATGCCAAAAATATTCTTAAAAATCATAGAAAGGGCATTCTATGATTTTACAATAATTTTCATGATTTTATTATAAACAATTTCATGAAAAATAATTTAGAAATGATAAAAGACAAATAAAATAGCAGCTAGGGAAAATTTTGTGTACAATTTGGGAGCATAGAACATATACTTGGGTACAATTTGGAGAGCCAAAGCATGGCTCCCCAATTCTCTACAGCGAAAAACAGAGGGTGGTCTTGGTTCATGTACACCCACAGTCAATGTAATGCTTTGGCTCACATGAACCGAGACCACACAAAAGAAAGAAAGAGTATGTGTCTCATTTAATATGACATATTCCCAACTCACTCTCTCACTTATATTGGACCCTACATGGATTTTAAACAAAAAAAAAATAAAACAGAGGAGGGGGCTGTGTCACTGTGGGTGGGACCCACTTCACAGTATCTCCTCCCTCCTCTTCTCCCTCCTCTCTTTCTCCCCTGCCCAGGCCAGGTTCAGCCTGGGGCTGGCCAGCGGCGAGGCGGCGACTCCGGACACCTCAAGGCGATTCCTCTTAGCCCCGGGTAGAGCTCCGCGAGGAGAGTTTGGGGAAGCCGTCAATTTCAAAAATAGATGATTTAATGAGGGAGAAATCGGGTATGAAAGTTATCTTGGTGAATAGACCGAACGAGCAAATTGGCGATCAAACGCCCAAATTGAATGGTTGGGGAGCGTCATAAGGATGCCACGACGGTGTTCAAAGTTTCAATTTGAAGTTTGGAGTGGTGGAATGGCGGGGTCACAAAGGAAAGCCCGAATGTGTGCAAGCTTGGCCTCAATTAAGCAAATTGTGGTTACAAAGGGTAATTCCAAGCTATGAACGTGCTATAGGGATGCCAAATAAGCCCACGATGATGTAAAACAAGTATCAAACGCATCCAAAAAGTGCAAGCTGTCCTAAGCCCGAAAATTGAAAAAGACAAGGGAGGTTTGGATGCCTCTGACACAACCCAGCCTTTTGGAGACACTTGGCACACTTTGGTAAGCCTAAGGAATGCAGAGGAATCAGAATAATAGAAAAGAAACAAATTTTATGCCGTGTTAGATAATGTTTGTCCCTAGCCAACTTTCAATTTCCACCATTTGATCAAAATTGATGGTGGAGATGATATCAATGCATTGCCCAAGCCATGAGGCTATATAAGGACCCCCCCTCTGCCCAGAGAGAAAAAAAAAAGAAAAAAAAAGAAAAAAGAAAGAAAAAAAAAGATCTTAGGGTTAGCCAATTTCAAAAAAATTTGGTTTTATAAAAACTGAAATTTTCATTTATAGATTTTGAATTCATTTTCTTTAGTTGTGAAAGGTATGATATGTATGCAATTAATGAAAATTTTATATTTTTCTTGATGAATGAAATATGTTTCTTTTTTTGCTTTTGTTGTCTTTTTTTAAAAAAATAAAAAAAAGGAGATCAAAGATTAGTGTTGTAGTGAATCCTACCTCTATATCTTTGTTTTCTCAATCTGAAATTAGCTTTGTTAATATAATTTCTTTTTTTATAAATTTTTGACAAATATATATTTCAGAGGGTTATGGTGAATCCCATCTCTCAAAAATTTGGAAATAAGGTGTTGTAGTGAATTCTACCCCTTGTTCCAGATTTAATACAGTGCTAAACATCAAGCAAAGCACAATATCAAACTCGAAATCTCAAAAATCGAGTCAAAATGTTGTCAAAAATCTGTAAAAATAAGAAAAACTTGTGATTTTGATATAAGTTCATGCTTTTTTAAAAAAATTATTTAAAACTTGACCCTCCATGTTCTCTTACATTTATTTAGTGAAATAACATTATTTGTGAGCTTGTACCAGTACTTTAAAGCTCATTAAACCTTATGATGCTCAACTGGTGCTAAACAGGGGCATTTTTGTCAATTTTCTTTGGAATTTCATATCTTTTTATTTACTAAGCCAATTGGCCTAAAATTTGGTCAGGACTTAAAAATAGATTAAAATAACACTCTCCTAAACTTTCATAATTTTTGGACTTATGAACAGAGAGATATTGCCTGTTGAATTTCGCTGGTCCAAAATTTCTGTAAAAGTCAACTGTTGGTCAAACACCAAACTGAACACCAAAAAAAAAAAAATATAGCCTGATAAAGGATGATTGTATCTGTTCGTATATATATAGGCCAAGACCTCTATTTATAATTCCAATTAGCACAAACAATGATTTGCTGGAGGTTAGCAACTCATGCACGCCTCCTAGTTCCCATATCAATTTTGTTACCGGATCAATATTTTCTTTGGGTAAATTAATCCAGCGTATATTTAACTCCAACGTTATACATCTTCTTTAAAAATATTATTTAAATTAAAAAATTATAATTACAAATATATTTCTAATTATTTAGATAAAACGTATAATAATTTTGAGTCAATATAAAATTTTAATTTGTCATATTCATTAATCATAAAATCATTAATTATGATTTGTGCTCTTAAGAACATGAATACTCTGGCTGTTCTTGCATCATCGATCTAACGTTTTCCCTTCTTGTTCTTTGTTCTTTCTAGGCTTTAATAATGCAACAATACAGACAACTGACTAGCTAACATTTTTTGTTGGGGTACGTTTGATATCCTCTTTTTCACTCGCTATTATGAAATAGTGCACTATTTCAATATTTATTAGTGCCAAACACTAAAAACGAGGAATAGTGATGTGATGAAAATGAGGAATAGTGATGTGATGGAACATTTTTTTTTCCAATATTTCTAGAGGATGTCCGAACATCAAAATAGAGGAGAGAGAAAACGATTGGAAGAGTGAAAATTAATCAAAGTTGTCTTTTTTTTTCCTTTTGTTGTCAAGTTCGTTAATTTTTTTATCTTAGTATTAATTTATTATTAGGACTTGATTTGTATTATTTTTAGATTTAATTTTATTTTAGATTTGTTGTGCTAAAGTAGAGATACTAAGATAAATAAATTAATCCTGTTTTGTTGAAAATTATTCCATAAAAAATATTATTAAATTTCCATGTTACAAAATATGTAGGCTTAAGAGTAATACAAAAACCACAAATAATTATAGGGATATTTTGGTCTTTTCTAATTTGCTGATGATTTATAAAAATCTATTATTTTATTATTCCAAATAACTTTTTATTAAATAATATTTGTATTCTTCCACATAATATTTTTCTTATTATGCTTTCAAATATTACTATTTTATTACTATTTTACTTTTATTATTTAAATAATACTATTCTAACACTATTCAAAGAAAACGGATAGAAAACAAACGTGATGATTGGGACTCCTATTCTAGCTCTATGCCTATGGCCCGTTTAGATATGAAACAAAAAGTCAATTAATACATATATACTATACAAAGCAAATTAGTATTATTCATAACATCAAAATATCAACACAATAATTTTATCACAATATATATATATATATGAAATGATTTTTGCACTTTATAGGATTTAATATAATTCCTTTAAAAAATATGTGTACAATAAAAAAAATATCAGATACACTTGTATGATTCGGGAAAAAAAAAGATATGAAACATTAAGTCTCGCTCTATATATGTACTTCATTAATTTGCCCATGAGTATCCCATTAGAATTTTTCTTTTCTTTTGCTTTTGTACTTGGTTTCTGATATTAGGGGCATTTAGTTAATTCATTCTATATTTCATTTGAAGGAATTAACGTCATTCCAAGGGATTCTATTCCTGATAATAAGATATTACCGTGTTTGGTTATAGATGGCTATTGCTTATATTAATCTCAAAAAAAACAGAACTATCATATGTTCGCCATTCAAAAATTATCAAAAAGTACACATAAATTAAATTATATGAAATTACAGCACAATTTCATATGATTTTCATGCCGAAAACTTAAACCTATGAAATTATGCTTAATTTTATAATTCACCACATGTGAAACTTATTTCTTCAAATTAAAAAAAATGATTTCATAAAATAATTATGCCAAATACTAAATCATGAAATTATGTTCAATCTCATGATTTATCACATCTCAAAATTATTTCTTAAAATTAAAAATAATTTGATAAAATAATCATGCCAAAAACCCCTTTTAAATGTGGGCAAAAAAATATATGTACAAAACCCTAATTATATGAAATTAAGAAATAATTTCATATAATTAATCATGCCAAATCCAAATTCATGAATTTTATTCATGAAAAATATCCCAAATATTATTCCTTGGAATCAAAAAATAATTCTTTGGAATAATCATGTCAAACAAAAAATGTTAAAGGAATAAAGAAAATACAGAAAATCAGAGCCGGAGACTTCTTGGTGCCTCCCCGAGCACCGGAGCTCGACCAGGGCTTCGAAAATGGAGTATGGGTGTACAATGTGAGTTGGTTCAAACTATTTTGGAGACTTAATCTTCACCTTGAGGAGAGTTCAATGTCATAAACAGAATTGAAAATAGTAAATTGGGGAGAGAAAATCAAAGGAGAAAGTAACTCGGCTTTGAAGTCGACTGGGCAATTGAGAGCTCGAGAGGCTAAACCAACACTTGGAGAAGCTTCAAAGCATCTCCACGATGTTGCTTGAGGTGTCAATTTGGGGTGAAAGGCACTCAATCAATGGCTCACCACTTGGTGCTCGGGTCCGACTCGGGTGTGGTCAATTGACACGGCCCGATGCTCAAGTGATCAAATTAATGCCTTGAACACGTTTAGTGATGTTTTAATGGCATGTCAGGCGCCAGCAAGGCAAATGAATGTTTGAGAAAATACCCTCACTCGAAAAGCATGGTGCATCATTCCAAGAAGAAGACAAAGCCAACGGCTTTCTTCTCTCTCTACCAGTCTGTGCACAGGGACACGTGTGGGCATCCTACGGGATGACCTGGGCACCAATTAGCTAGAGGAATCTCGCAAGGACGAGCCACAGGCCAGCTGTTGCCTGCCGGGCTCCATCTCGGCCGTTTGATCAAACCAAGAGCTGGGATGTTACCAGCTCAGCCCTCGAGCTCAAACCATGCTCTCTGGGCTATAGATAGGTCCCAAGAGAAGAAAATTAAAGAGAAGAGATCCCCCATAAGCTTAAGCCCTGCCAAAATCGAAACTTAACCCAAACTCCACAAAGAAAAGCTCAATTAAGAAGAAGCCAGTTTTGCATAGTTAGGTAAGGGGCAGAAGAGCCAAGCCTTAAGCTTGTCTTAGTCCCAATTGAGCTCTGGAGCCAGTCTCACCTTGATGGGTGAGATGGCTAAAACTTCTGGTTTGAGAGGTGCACATGTGCCTCTTCCTTTATAGAGCTCAATTGGTGCTTAAACTGGGTCTCAAGTGCTCAATTTGGTATGTTCCCTCTAAAACTTGACAAGCATACACCAACCAATTGGTACATGATAATTTGATTCAATAGGGATGGGCACATTTTCATATAATTCTCTCAAGCGCTGTGCACACGTGCAGTGGCAATATAAAGCTCAAAAAATAGCTTTACACAAGCTGTTATGCTGTCAAATTTCATGAAAAATCAAGGCTCCATGTTTTCTTTGTCATAATGCATTTTGATTTGTTATAGTATATGAAATTTTGATTCAATTTGGTTTTTTTTTCTCTCCTTGATCTTTTATTTTATATTTTCAACATATTTGAATACTCAAAATCATATTTGAGCAACAGAAAATTAATAAACATGCATGCTGGTATGGGTCCACTAAATGTCATTTTCTGTCCAGTTGAGAGATCAGTCCATATCTCTCAGTCTGATTGTCCATTTCTTATGACATTTCACAGACATGTAGAGTACGTTTATATAAACTTACAGTTCAAATTTTATAATTTTGAGAATTTTCTGTGAATTGTTATGAATTTTCAAATCTCATCAGTCTAAAAACTCAAAAAAGTCAATTTCTGATCAAACTTAGAATTCCTTTTCTCTTCTAAATACAAAATCCAAAATTTCTTGATGAACTCACCTTTTATAACACCTCATGTTATGTTTTAAAGGGTTTAGAACAATTAAATCAGGCTTTAACATATGGGTTAAGCCAAATCTGATTTTCCAGCACAAATCTGATAGGGGCATTTTTGTCCAGTTCAATAAAAATTCAAAAGCATGCCTTCTGTCAATCTAATTAATCTGAAATTTTATAAGCATTTAGAATGGGTTTTAATGCATCTAATCACAAATTTTTATCATTTTTGAGATTTTCTTCGATTTTGTATGAACTTTTAAAACTGTATATGTCAAAATCATAATTGAACCAATTCTGGAATAATACCAGAAAAGTGAAAAAGTGAAATTGATTTTGGGTAAGAATGAAATATATTTGTAGAATTGATACAAAATCACTCTAGAACATGTTATTGACTTCATTGAATACATCTCAATATACAATTCAAGAAAAATATGGCAAAATCAAAAGAAAACCAAATTAAAATCAAAATACGAAATAACCCAATGTGCATAAAGGACAATGCACACCCAAATTGATGAAATTGATCGTTCAAACATGCTCAAATACACACAAAGATATGCTTGAAGGAGTTAATTGAGAAAAAATTACAAGAAAAAGGCATGAAACACTATTTGATACCGAACTCTCCGAAACCAGTCCGGTACCGAACGGTAAAACCATAAATGTGATGATTTAAACTCAAATTAAATTTCAATTTGTATGTGGCAGCATCTTGGTGTGTATGTCATGCGATATGGTTTAGAAATTTGTTGAGCAAGATCGAGCTAAAGCAACTAGGTGCAACCGTGATTCAAGTTGACAACAAATCAGCAATTGAGTTGGCAAAGAACTCAGTGAACCATGAAAGAAGCAAACACATCGACGTTTGTTTTCACTTATCCAAGATCATGTGAAGGAAGGAAGTGTGGAATTGGTGCATGTGGTAAGTCAGGATCAAGTTGCGGATATCTTCACAAAACCGCTACTGAAAGTACTTCTCGACAAATACAAGAAGATGATTGGCATGACGGATGATAGAAGCATTTAAGTTTACGGGGGAGTTTTGTTGAATAAACATTAAATGTTATTTTTAGTGGGTTTTAAATTTAGAAGTTAGTGGAAAAATAAAAGGTCAAGAGTTTTTTGTAGTTGAAAGGCCATATAGGAGATAGTGGTCTTTTATATTTTTTAATAAAATTTATTGTTTTTCAGTTTTTGATAGAGTAGTGTTTAGTGTCTATATAAAGGCCTTGTTGAAAAAAAAATAACTTAGAGGAATAAAAAAAGTCAAAAGTATTTTGAGTTTCTATTTCTCTCCTCCATAGTAATGTTCGTATATGCTCCAGAAAGTTAAATATTTCAAGTGGGTTTTATTAGAGAGAGTTGAAAAGCATTTGGAAATAATATAGTAGTTGTGGGTTAATTTCAATTTTCAGGTTCCAGTTAATCAGTATAACATGATAATCTGATGATCCAGATGCCTCGTTAGTGAAACGAGCTGGGACGAACCGAGTTGAAATAAACTCGTAATCGGCTCATTAACAGCTCGGTCCAGAATTGAGTGAATCAATTACCCGTTTATTTTTTCCAAGTCCACCTCAAACAAGCCACGTCCTAATTACAAAAATTTTGTTATAACCATGAACCACAAACCACGAGCCAAGTCTCAAGAGAGACGGTGGAAAATTAAGATTGGAGAATTAAGTTTGCGCCCATTTGCTGTTATTCTTGTGTGGCCCTTTTTCGCGGCCCACGCGCGAGGCATCGGCGTCCTCGCTCACGGGGGAAGAAGGTGCAGGTACATCCCTGCGCGTGTTTGTGCGCTCAAGGACTTATTATTTAGGTGATTGTGGGAACTTTTATTTTCCGACGGGCGCAAGCCCCCGCCGTTAATTACCCCGGCTCTCGCCTCGGGAACCTCTGATTAATGGGCTAAACTAATCAAAATATATGGATCAGATTTGTAGCTTTATTTCTTCCTTCCAATTTATTATAATGCATACTTGAAATAACCCAAAGGTATAACTTTGGATAATAAGACTAAAGACGTATGATCTAAAGTCAGAGAAACGTATAATTTCTCATAAATCAGAGATCGAGGATGTATAACCCTATTGATCTCACGGAGTTCGAATGTGAAGCGCACTGCCAACTCGATACTCAAAGAACCAGAGATGTTTGATCTCTAAAAAGGTTCATGTCAAAGACAAGGACGTATAATCCTAAACAGTCTATTGACCTTCCAAATCCCGAATTTGAAGCGCTATGCCAATTCGAAACCTGGGAAAATTGGAGGATCGGGAACATATAATTCTTTATCGATTTCCAAAATGAGGTACATTAAACCTGAAGCGCACTGCCAATTTAATGTTCTCGAAACATGATTTGATATGATTTGGTATGTTGGTATGTTTTCACCAAGTTTTGGACTTATCTGCATATTTGGCATATTTGACCAGAGATTTGGACATATTTGCATATTTGACATATTTTATCAAGAGTTTGGACATATTTGTATATTTGGCATGTTTGGCCAGAAATTTGGGTGTATTTGCATATTTGACATGTTTGGTCAAATGTTTGGGTTTATTTGCATATTTAACATGTTTGGTCAAAAGTTTGGTCATATTTGCATATTTGACATGTTTGGTCAAATGTTTGGGCTTATTTGCATGTTTGACATATTTGGTCAAAAGTTTGGTCATATTTGCATATTTGACATGTTTGGTCAAATGTTTGGGCTTATTTGCATGTTTGACATATTTGGTCAAATATTTGGGTATATTTGCATATTTGACATGTTTGGTCAAATATTTGGACATAATTGTATTTTTGACATATTTGGTCAAATATTTGGGTATGTTTGCATATTTGACATATTTGGTCAAATATTTGGACATAATTGTATTTTTGACATATTTGGTCAAATATTTGGGTATATTTGCATATTTGACATGTTTGGTCAAAGATTTCGGATTTATTTGTATATTTGACGTGTTTGGTCAAAAGTTTGGTCATATTTGCATGTTTGACATGTTTGGTCAAATGTTTAGGTTTATTTGCATGTTTGACATATTTGGTCAAATATTTGGGTATATTTGCATATTTGACATGTTTGGTCAAATATTTGGACATATTTACATTATTAACATATTTAGTTAAATATTTGGGTATATTTGCATATTTGACATGTTATGGTCAAATATTGGACATATTTGACATATTTAAATATTTTTGATTTGTTTTATCAAAGTTTAATCACTTTGAACATTTTGATTTGTTTTATGACATAACTCAATCATTTTTTGAATATTTTTTTTATTTACTTGATCAAAATGTGACATAATTTGATTATTTTGAATATTTCAATTTTATTTTATTAAAATATAATGCAATTTGATTATTTTGAATATTTTGATTTGTTTTATCAAAAACATGACATAATTTAATTATTTTGAATATTTTGATTTGTTTTACCAAAATATAACATAATTTGATTATCTTTGAATATTTTGATTTGTTTTATCAAGATGTAACATAATTTGATTATTTTGCAAATTTTGATTTGTTTTATCAACATATAACATATTTTAATCATTTTTGAATATTTTGATTTGTTTTATCAAAATATAACATAATTTAATTATTTTTAATGTTTTGATTTGTTTCATCAAAGTTTAACATATTTAATCATTTTTGAATATTTTGATTTGTTTTATCATAATTTGATTATTTTGAATATTTTGATTTGCTTTATTAAAGTTTAACATATTTAATCATTTTTGAATATTTTGATTTGTTTTATCATAATTTGATTATTTTGAATATTTTGATTTGCTTTATCATAATTTGATTATTTTGAATATTTTGATTTGTTTTATCAAAATATAGCATGATTTGATTATTTAAAATATTTTTGATTTGTTTATGACATATTTTAATTATCCTTGAATATTTTGATTTGTTTTATCAAAATATACATAATTTGATTATTTTGAAAATTGTTGATTTGTTTTATCATAATTTTCACTTATTTTTAAATATCCTATTTGGTATTTTGAATTTATTTTGTACATATATCATATATTTTGAATTTTCTTTTATTTATAATAAAAATAAAAAAAAAAGGAAAATAAAATCAAAATTGACATTTTATAGTCTTAAAAATATTCATAAATGAAATCATGATTTTTGATGTATTTTTCATAATTTTTGGGCTTGAGAAATCATTTTTTATTTGGTGTTTAAAGTTTATTTTTAAAACAGATTAATATGGGCCGTCAGATTCGGGCCCATGCATCAAGATCTGAACTTAAGTTCAGTTTTTAAAGCATCTTTTAAACTGGGCCGTTGGATCTCTGGCGCGCATCAAGCCTTCTCTGGGCTGTTTGAATTTCATCAAGATTCGCACTTTGAGATGCATCAATATTCGTGCTCATCCTCTCCGACACTGATCGAGGCCCTGCCGGCGTCGGATCTCCGATCAGGAGGCATGGCTGGCATCGCCGGAGCGTGGGGAGTCCATCGGTGGTGGTCTCGGCGGCGGCGGCGGCCTGGATCGCCGGAGATGGGGGTAGCCATTTGGTTTCGGTTGGGAAGTTGGCTGAGGTGAAATTTTAAGGAATTTGAGCTGATTTTTGACAAATTGACTCTATTTCTTTGTCATATGGCATCGCCAGAGCATGTTTAACGAGATTTTGAGGCTTAATTTGGGTTTAATCCATCAATTTTGCAACTTTGGCCATTTGGTACCAAACTGGTTTCGGGGCTTTGGTACCAAATGGCATTTCATGGCTTTCTTTTGCAATTTTCTTACAATTAACCTTTCAAACAGTGTCGTTTAACATGTTTGAACATGTTTGGATGATCAATTTCATCAATTTAGAGGTGCATTGTCCTTTATGCATATTGGGTCATTTCTGGTTTTATTCTCAATTTGTTTTCTTTTGATTTCATCACATTCTTCTCAAATTGCATGTTTAAGTATGTTTATTTGGGTCAATTGTATGTTTTGGGAAGGTTTTATACTAGATTTGCATGTGGATTTCATTTGTATGTAAGTTAATTTCATTTTTCCCTTTTCTGGTATTTATTCCAGAATTAACTCAATTCTGATTTTTATAGATCCAATTTCAGAAATTCATAGAAAATCACAGAAAATACCAAAAATGGTAAAATTTGGTGAATGAATGCATTGAGACTTATTTTATATGCCTATGAAATTTCAAGCTAATTGAATAATCAGAAGGCATGTTTTTGTATTTTTTACCAGACTGGACAGAAATGCCCTTTCAGATTTATTAAAAATCAAATTTGGCTTAACCTATGGATTAAAGCCTGGTTTAATTATTCTAAACCCTTTAAAACATCACATGAGGTGTCATAAAGGTGAATTAATCAAGAAATTCTGGATTTTTGAATCAAAAGAAGAATGAACTTCTCAGTTTGACCCAAAGTTGACTTTTTTGGAGTTTTTGACAGATGAGATTGTAAAATTCATAACAATTCACAGAAAATTCCAAAAATTATAAAATTTATGTGGTAAGTTAGTATACACCTAATCTACATGACTGTGAAATTTCATAAGAAATTAACAACCAGGCTGAGAGATATGGATTGATCTCTCAGCTGGACAGAAACTGGAATACACTGGATTCAAACCAGTATTGATGTATATTGCTTTTCCATTGCTCAATTATGATTTTGAGCTATCAAGCACATCAGAGAACATGAAAGAAGGAATTAAAGAGGGAAAATAAAGCCAATTTGCACCAAAACATCATGTATTATAACAAATTGAAATACAATACACATAGAAAACATGGAATTTTGTTTCTCCATGGAATTTTGACAGCATAACAGCTTGTATAAAGCCATTAATGAGCTTTATATAGCCACTGCACATGTGCACAGGGCTTGAGAGAGAAAGGGGATGAACATGTGCCCATCCCCATGGAACCAGATTGGCATGTGCCAATTGGTTGGAGTATACTGTCAAGATCCATGGTGAACTCACCATGTGAGCTCCTGAGACTCAAGCTCAGCCACCAATTGAGCTCTGGAAGGAGGGAGGCACATGTGCACCTCCCCAGCCATGGGGCTAGCCATCTCACCCAGCAAGGTGAGACTGGCTCCTTGAGCTCAATTGGGACTGAGCCAAGCTCAAGGTTTGAGTCCTATGTCCCTTACCTAGCTATTCAAGACTTGGTTTCTTCTCAGCTGGCTTTCTTTTTTTGTGGAAATTGGTGGAGTTGAGATTTTGGCAGAGTTTTGGCTATGTTTCTCTCTCCCTTCTTTTTCTTCTTCACTGGGGGTCTATTTATAGCCCAGAGGGCATGGTTTAAGCCTCAGGGCTGAGCTGGCATCATCCCAGCCCTTGGTTTGATCAAATGGCCAGAATTGAGCCAGCCAGGCCTGTGCTGGCCTGTGGCCTGTCCTTGGAAGATTCCTCCAGCTAACTGGCGCTCAGAGCTCTCCATTGAGGTGCCTACACGTGTCCATGTGCACAGGCCTGGAGAGAGAGAAGGAATCTGCTGATTTTGTCTTCTTCTTGGGCTGGAGCATCATGCCTTTCAAGTGAGGGTATATCCAGAACCTTCCTTGGCCTTGCTGGCGCTTGACATGTCACCAAGGTGCCACTGAGTGTGCCCAACGTGTCAATTTAGCTGCTTGAGTGCTGAGTTGTGCCAACTGACCACATCCAGATCAGACCGAGGTGCCAAGTGGTGCACCTGCCAATTGAGTGCTTTTCACCCCAAATTGGCACTTCAGGCAGCATCGTGGAGGTGTCTTGAAGCTTCTCCAGGTGTTGACTTGGCCTCTCGAGCTCCCAATTGCTCTGTCACCTTCAAGGTCGAGGTACTTTCTCCTTCGATTTTCTCTTTGTTTACTTTACTATTTTCAATGCTGTTTGTGGCATTGAACTCCCCTTAGGATGTAGATTAAGTCCCTAGAATGGTTTAAGCCAAATCGAACCATACACCCGAACTCCATTTTCGAAGCTCCAGTTGAGCTCTGGAGCTCGAGGAGGAAGAAAGGAGGGGGAGAGAGAGAAATTCAAAGGGTTTCCCTCGCTTGGGTTGGGTGCACGTGAACCGTGCTTTGATTTCAAACCTGTCAGAGGAAGAGAGCGCTTGCACCGCGCTCATCTCTCTTTTCCTTCTTTTCTTTCGCTGGCTGAAGCGTCGCCTGGGCGCTGGGGCCCATTGGCAGCGAAACGAAGGGAGTGGGGTCTGCTTGTCGGATTTAATGAGACTCATCCCTCAGCGAAAAACTGAGGGTGAGTTCATGAGCGCGGTTCACGTGAGCCAAGGCACAAGGTCAGTGAGTTGGTTCATGTGTGCTGTGCCCGTTCAAACCCCAACAGATACTTTGTGTGTATGACAGGTGGGTCCAGAGGCTTGTTTAATTGTCTGAAACCCCCAACTTGTACCCAGAGTGTTGTGTTTCCCCCAAATTGTACCCAGAACTGTCTCCAGTTCTGATTTTGTTATTTTCTTTATTTCTTTTTCCATTTTATTTTATTTTTCATGCAAAAATCCATGAAAAATTACTGAAAAATCACAGAAAATATATTCCATGATTCTGTTATTTTAGGTAATATTTTTGGTATTTTTGGGTGTGAAATTAGGCATTAATTTCACTTAAATCATTAATTGTATATGATTAGGCATATTAATCTTATACAATTAATATTTTGGCATGATTATTCCAAAGAATCATTTTTTAATTCCAAGGGATAATATTTGGGGCATTCTTCATGAATGAAATTCATGATTTTTGGATTTGGCATGTTTAATTATATGAAATTGTTTCTTGATTTCATATAATTAGGGTTTTGTGCATAGATTTTTTTTGCACACATGTGTATATATTTTTTGAAGGGGGTTTGGTATGATTATTTCATGAAATTATTTTTTAATTTCAAGAAATAATTTTGGGATTTAATAAATCATGAGATTGGACATAATTTCATGATTTAATATTTGACATGGCTATTTCATGAAATTGTTTCTTTAATTTCAAGAAATAATTTTATGAAATTGAACATAATTTCATAATTTCAAATCTTTGGTATGAAAATCACATGAAATTATATCATTAATTTCATGCAATTTAATTTGTGTATTTTTCTGGCAACTTTTAAACAGCAAACAAAGAGCCACCCACCAGAACTGGTCATGAGGCTTTGCTGGCCGAGAGGCCTGTTCTGGTGCCAATGTTTTTCCTTTCTTTTTTTTAAGAGCCTTGAGGAAACAAGGGTGTGTCCCTATTCTTCAAGTTAGGGATTGGTGCACATGTGCCTCCCTGTCTCTCGTTTTATTGGCTTGTTATTTTGCTTTTTGAAAAAAATGAGATTGGGCACATGTCCTTTCTCTTATTAAAGCACTGGGCACATGCCTCGTTGCTCCCTTGAAAAATCAGGATTGCCCCCGGTACAGGGGAGATGCTGCCGGATTTTTCTCTTTTCCTTTTGCAAAGATTTATATTACTTCATGGGCTTATCATCTTTTATTTTGTGTTTTTTCGCAGGATATTATGGCTTCCTTTCAGGGTCCTATGCCTTTATATTCGCCGGGTCATTTTCCACCTCTCATGAAAGACCCAGCAGATTGGACACCCCAAGGCCCTGATCACACTGGCACATACAACATGATAGGGAACAACCTTGTCATGAGGGAGTATATTCCGTGTACAGTGAGGGTGTTGAGCCCAAGTGTCGGGACGACCAGCCCGCCTCCTTTGCACCTTCTGGGCACAGAGATGACATCATATCGGGCGTGTCCTTGGGACGACAAGCGCGTGCTCCGCGGGGTTTTGGAAAGGTGCCCCCGACAAGTAGAGTGGGTTCAGTTCACCTTGCTTACAGAGGAAAGCATGCTCAAGCAAGCGGGGATTTATGAGGCGGTGTACCTCTCGCTTTTTGGATATACCCAGGACATATCCTTGTTCCGGGCATTTGCTGAGCGCTGGAGCTATGTCACGAACACCTTATTCACGGAGGATCGTGAGATGACTTTGAGTCTATGGGACCTCTCCCAGTTATCAGGGTTGCCGATCTATGGCCTTCCGTATGATGAGCATTGCCTCAGTGGAGTGGATCTCCTTAGCCTGAGGCCAGACGGGACTCCGATGTACCCGGCGTCTCTTCGTCAGGTATATAAGATTTATCATGAGATTTTAGGGGACCGAGAGGGTGTATCCTTGGGCCAGTGGGTTTCTTACTTTGCCGATGCCCCGACACATCCTCGTACCTCCTTTGCCGATCCTTGCGATCCTTTGGGAGTAGGATTATCGACTGGTATCGTGCACAGGGGGTCCAAACCAGGCTTGGGGTCCATTACTACCAGGATTGTGGACAAGGAAACATTATTGACTGCCTTTCTATCATGGTGGCTGTGCTATTTCGTCTTGCCCAGTTCTCCAGTTGGCAGGATTAGGCCTTCTTCATTTGTTGTGGCTAACATCTTGGCTCGGGGACATAGGGTTTCCCTGGCTATCCCGGCGTTGGCCAACATTTATCGATCTCTTCGCGGGTTAGTTTCCTCTCGCGATCCTTCTTTCAGTGGGGAGGTCATCCCCTTTCATTTCATCAGTGGTTGGCTTCATGCACACTGGATGGGTCTTTATACCCCTGTCCTTTCTCAGGAGATACGGGTTATACTACCCTATTTGTCCGACATAGCTTGTGCTTCGGCATCATCCCTTTCTCCCAAAGATGCTCGCTATCGTTTCTTCCGTTCGCGAGGGGCACTCCAGAGATCTGAGGTACGCGCTTTTTCGCGTAGGATGCCCAGAGGTTCAGATAGACTTGTTGTGGACATTCCACGGTCTAGGTTGGTTCAGGGGATTTTAGAGGATTCGGCAGCCACTGAGCACCTCATTAGCATTCGGTGTGGCTTTTTACCTCTACGCATCGGTGAGCACATTATCTTGGAGCCATACTCTCCTCACCGTTGTGCCCATCAGTTTGGATATGACCAGGGCATTCCCGAGTTGCTTTCCCGTCTCGAGTCGCTTTCTGCAGGCCTGGAGGGTTTGAGTAGATGTTGGTCTTCTATACTTCGTGTGGGTACGGGTTCCCAGTTTACCATGCCTCGGGCTTCACGCTCAGAGGTGATTTTTACCGCCATGTATCATAGGTGGTATACTCACACTATCTCTGCATATCAGGCGATACTCCCTGCCGATATGGCACGTGTGACTTGTCCACTGCCGGACAAAAAGAAAAATGAAAAGAAGCGGCGGAGATCTCCTTCCTCTTCCTCTTCTCGCGCCTTACTTGATTTTCAGGGCTTCGACAGCAAGGTGCCATTAGATTCTCCTATCGCTTCTCAGACAGGTGATATTATTTATGGCCTCTTTTATTTACTGTATTTATATCCTTGAAGTTTCTTATGTGACTTCTTTATGATATACTGATGTCGGAGAAATTGCAGGAGGGTCGACCGACAGAGAGGCACCTGACTCCGTCTTGGAGGAGCTCTTCATTTTTCGAGCGGGTTTGCCAGGTACTTATATTTGCAAGGTCCTTTACATTCAGGGAAATGATCATTTTTCCCTTATATTCCCCTTGATTTGTTTCCAGGCTTTGAGAGCGCCGACCCTTCTACAACGGAGGCCAAGGAAAACTTACCCACCGTCTTGGGGGACGAGGCGGTCGTAGGTATGATTTTTCTTTCAGAATATTCTACTAAATATCCTTCACATAATTTCCCTTGCTTATTTCACTCTTCTTTGAAACAAAAGGGGACGCTGAGAGTCCATTAGTACCAGCTCTCGGCGGAGAATTTGCTTCACCTGCGAGAGTTTCTCCGTTAAGGGAAGCGGAAGATTTGGCTGTCCTTCAGGAGCCTATCATGATTAGTGACTCAGGTATGATTCCATTGTCATTTCACCATCTCACAATACCTTACTCTTTTCATTTCTCCCTTCGGGGATCTTATTCTTGTTTTTAATTCAGACCCTGAACATTTTGTCATTGCCGAGGCGACCGGCACAGAGTTCGGCGATAGGTCCAATGTCAGGTACGACGACAATATTGAAGAGGAGCCTGACGAAGAGATCGAGGCAGAGCCAGAGGTTGAGCTCGATGCAGGATTCAACGTCGTTCCCGAAGAAGACTTCGAGGTGGACCCTGAGGAGGAGAGACTCTCGGGTGACATTTCTCCCGATGGTACACGTTCTTATACCCCCTTGTTTTATATTCCACATTTATATCACATGTGATGACATTGGTTTGGTTTGTAGGTCCTTCTGTACCGGAGATGCGGCATCTGTTGGAGAAGCTATGTTCCCTTAGCAACTCTACTCGAGCCCACCGTTCATTGGACCTTCGTGTTTTGGATTTGGTCCCTGTTTCCGGGAACTCTCCTGATTTCCAGGGGGTGATTGACGACTTGATCGTCCCCTGTCAAGAGCATTTGTCTTGTATAACCCGCGAGCGTTTGGCCTGGGCTTTCGGGGAGAGACGAAAGACTCTCTCGACTCTCGCGACATCGGTGTCTCGTGCCGAGTCGGAGTTATTCTCACTTCGTCCCCGCCTCAGGGGTCTCCAGGATCAGCTTACATGTCACCTGGCTTTCAGTGCAGGTATGCTAGCTTCTGGGGCTGATTACAGGGCTTCTAGCCACCTAGCTGATCAGACCCAGTCACTCAAGAGTGAGATCAAGGGCATGGAGGGTTTGGTAGACACCGCCTTCTCTACTCTTCGTGACTACTCATATGATTATGAGGCCGCCCGAGCTAGCGTAG
This sequence comes from Bolboschoenus planiculmis, assembly GCA_031770325.1. Taxonomy (NCBI): domain Eukaryota; kingdom Viridiplantae; phylum Streptophyta; class Magnoliopsida; order Poales; family Cyperaceae; genus Bolboschoenus; species Bolboschoenus planiculmis. Next base: position 3,207,645 of record CM062794.1, on the reverse strand, counting down.
ACGACCTGGTGGCTGACGAGGAGCGTCACTTTACCGCCGTCTGTTCTTTGTTTACCCGGATCGACGGGTTCTTGGCCCAGCTGCGTAGTCGCTATCCTAGCCTTTAGGGTGGGGGTTTGTTTGTATTTTTGGCATTTTGTTTGTTTTGGACATGGTTTTAGTTATTTATTTTGAGGAGCTTAGGTTTGTTATCGTATTTTGTATGATGTATGGATTGAGTATATGTTTTGGGAAGATTTATATTATTATCGGTTATTTTGGTATTTTGTTATTTTGTTAGGCACAAAATAAAAGCCTGTTCATCTCTTTATGACTGGTTAGATGAACATACCAGTGTCAATTGTTTACGGTACAAATTGGCAAAACCATTTTGAATGTGGATCCTTTCTATTCTCTCCACTCATTATTAAGTGTGGAACCCTCACATTTCACTCATTCTCCACGCATATCTATTTGTATATTTGGAGTGGGATTTCGCCCTGATAAATTATCCAAGCTTATCATAAGGATAAGAAGGTTTCATTCATCATAGGGCTTTTTATTTATGCCTTCAATACTCTGCCTTACTATTAATTAATAAGGCAATGTTTTATTTAGCAATGATTTGTTTAAAGCGACAAATCGTAACGCTGCCCATTTTCATATTTATTCTGTATCAAACGGGCAAACACAGTGGTAATTGTATTGGAGGCACAAATACCAAAACCATTTCCCCGCTTTAGTGGCTCCAAAGTTCGGGCGCCGACTTCATCCGGCGATGTGGACAAAATCTTTCTTTTTGGCCTGCCAGAGGTTTTGGTAGCTTTTGTGTTAGCCACCACATGTGTTTCTTGATTAACGGCTCAAGGCAACAAGGCCGATTTATGCCCGGAGGGGACATTTTGGTTTATGGTATTTCTTCAGTGGACACCATCCACGTCCCTTGATTAACGGCTCAAGGCGACAAGGCCGATTTATGCCCGATGGGACAGCTTTGTTTGTGGTATTTCTTCAGTGGAAACCATCCACGACCCTTGATTGACGGCTCAAGGCGACAAGGCCGATTTGCAACCGGCGGGACATGGATAAGTACCTTTTACCCCGGGACTTAAGCCACCTTTCTTTTGGGCGTATGAGTTTAGCCACCTTTCTTCTTGGTGTTTGAGTTTGGCCACCTTTCTTCTTGGTGTATGGGTTTAGCCACCTTTCTTCTTGGTGTTTGAGTTTGGCCACATTTCTTCTTGGTGTATGGATTTAGCCACCTTTCTTCTTGGTGTATAGGTTTAGCCACCTTTCTTCTTGGTGTATTATGCATGGTATTTCTTAAGATACCGCCCGTTTATAGGAGGTAATGGTCTTTCGCCTTTATGATCTATGAGTTGGTATGCTCCTCCGTCAAACACCTTCTCAACCACATATGGGCCTTCCCAGTTAGGTGAAAACTTTGGGCCGACATGCCGGCCAATTATGGGCCTTCGGAGGACGAGTACTAATTCCCCTTGACGAAAAGTTCTTGAGCGGGCCATTTTGTCGTAGGCCCGTGCCATCTTCGCTTGGTATATTTCCAAGTTTTGTTGGGCTATGATTCGCCTTTCATCCATAGCGTTGAGTTCGTCGAGCCTGAGGCGCTTCTGCTCATCTAACGACATTTCGTTCCGGAGCGCCACCCTTAAGGACGGGAGTTCCACCTCAAGCGGCAGGACAGCTTCGACACCAAACACCAGGGAATATGGTGTCGCTTGAGTGGGGGTTCGACATGTGGTTCGATATGCCCAAAGCGCTTCTTGTAGCCTTTCATGCCAGTCGCGCTGATTTCCTTTCAACGTCCTTTTCATGATTTTTATCAAGATCTTATTGAAGGCCTCTGCTAAACCATTTGCTCTGGGATTGTATATGGAAGAATATTTCCAATCAATCTTGAATTTTTCCGCAAGTGCGTATACTTTAGCACTTTTGAACGCGGCCCCGTTATCAGAAATGATTCTCCTCGGGGTCCCAAATCGGTATAAGATATGGGTTTTGAAGAAATTCACGACATCGATTGCCTTCACTTCCCTAAGCGGGACTGCCTCGGCCCACTTGGTGAAGTAATCGGTCGCAGCCAAGATAAACTTATGACCCTTGGAGGAAGGCGGGTCAATGGGCCCGACTACATCAGTACCCCATGCATCAAACGGCCAAGATGACACAGTCGGGTGTAACGGGTTTGGGTGTTGATGTATGAACGTGCCATGTATTTGGCACATGTGACACTTCTTGGCATGCTCGATGCAATCGCGTGCCATGGTGGGCCAATAATAGCCCATGCGCTTTATCTTAAGTCACATTTTGGGTCCCGGCTGATGTGCTCCGCATAAACCCGAATGAACTTCCTTCATGATTTGGTGGACTTCTGGGTTTGACACACAGCGAAGCCACATTTGATCGTATGATCGCCTGTATAAGGTGTCATTAACGTAGGCGTAGCGAAGCGCTCTCTTCTTGAGTTGCTCTCGTGCTGATTTCTCATTCGGGAGAACCCCGTATTTGAAGTATTCAACGAAAGGTTGGCGCCAATCGTCATTCGGCTGAGTCACCATGACATCTTCCAGGTCACTTTCCATTTCTTCGGCCATAGCCACCTGGATTTTATCTTTAGTCCCCGTGAAGCATGAGGACAGGGGTCGTCGATTTTTGACAACAATTTGCACATTTTCGTCGCTAGGCTCGCCTAATTCTTTAGCCACCCGAGCGAGCGCATCAGCTTTGCCGTTTGTGGCTCTCGAGATTTTCTTGAATAGGATTTCGGGAATTTCATCTATTAATTCCAAAACCCTAGCGTGATACTTTATCAATTCCGGTTTTAGTACCTTGTATGCTCCGGTGATTTGATTTATTATCAATTGGGAGTCACCAAACACATGGAGTTTTCTAATCCCCATATTCAGCGCAAGCTCTAACCCGGCTATGAGCGCTTCATATTCAGCCTCATTATTTGTACAAGGCTCGGTCAATGCTAAGGCATGACGCATGATTCCTCCTTCTGGTGTCACGAAGACTAAGCCTATCCCGGCCCGTATTTGCGGGATGTTTGGGCCCGCGGTGGGCTGTATTGATGATGCCCCATCAAAGTACATTTCCCAACTTGGGGTTTCATCTTTGATATGAAAGACTTCTTCATCTGGAAATTCGCATGCCAAAGGAGAGTCGTCGGGTATTGGATGGGCCGCTAGGAAATCAGCCATCGCTTGCCCCTTTATGGCCTTTTGTGGCGCGAAAGTTATATCAAACTCGGTCAGGATTATGGCCCATCTTGCCAACCTGCCTGTAAGCATGGGTCTCGTCATGAGATATTTTAAGGGGTCAATCTTTGAGATGAGGATGACCTTGTGGGCTATCATGTAGTGTCGCAACTTCTTCACAGCGAACACCAATGCCAGACAATGCTTTTCAATCGGTGTATAGGCGTATTCCGCCCCTACCAGCATGCGGCTCAAATAATAGAGGACGTTTTCTTTCCCTTGTTCATTTTCTTGCGCTAATAAGGCCCCGAGAGATCCATCCAAGGCCGTTTTGTACAATATCAGCTTTTTTTCTGGTATTGGAGCGGCTAGTACTGGCGGTTTGAGGAGATAGCCCTTGATGTCGTTCAGGGCTTGTTGACAGGCTTCGTCCCATTTAAACGGGACATCCTTCTTGGTCAATCGGGTGAAAGATTGTATCCTACCCGATAGATTGGCTATAAATCGCCTGATGTATGCCAAGCGGCCTTGAAGCGAGCGAAGCTCTTTAAGGTTCCTAGGTGGCGGCAATTCTTGTATTGCCTTGATTTTACTCGGGTCTATCTCGATCCCTCGGTGTCGAATGACAAACCCAAGAAATTTCCCCGACGAGACCATAAAGGCGCACTTTAACGGGTTTAACTTCAGCGCGTGTTGCCTCAGGCGGTCGAACACGACTTTGAGGTTTCTGAGATGCTCGTCATAGGACGTTGCCTTTACGACCAAATCGTCCACATAGCATTCGACAATCTTATGAATTAGATCATCAAATATTTTCGTCATGGCTCGCTGGTATGTAGCTCCGGCATTTTTGAGGCCAAAAGGCATAACCTTGTAACAATAAATACCCATCGGAGTGCGGAAGGCCGTGTGCTTCTGGTCTTCTTCGTCCATTTTGATTTGGTTATACCCCGCATATCCATCCATAAAGGAGAATACTTCATAGGACGAGGTATGGTCGATGATGATTTCAGTCACGGGTAAAGGAAAGTCATCTTTGGGACAAGCTTTATTCAGGTCCCGAAAGTCGACACATATGCGTATTTGCCCGTTCTTCTTCTTTACGGGAACGATGCTAGCCACCCAATAGGGAGTTTCTTCTTCCCGTACGAAGCCTGCATCAATAAGTTTCTTGGTTTCAGCCACGACTTTTTCTTCGAGTTCTATTCTCATTCGTCGTGGTGCCTGTTTGACCGGCTTTATACTCGGGTCAATTTTGAGTTTGTGGACCGCAACTTTGGGATCCAATCCTGGCATTTCTTCATAGCTCCATGCGAAACAATCAACATATTCTTGGAGCAAGGCCCTCAGGGGTTCCCGTTTCTCTTGAGGAAGGGATGCGCTTATGAAGGTTGGCCTGGGGTCTTCATCTGTCCCGAGGTTAACTTCCACCAACTCGTCAATGGTGTTTGGCGCGCCGTCCTCCAACTCTTTTGGTGCATTTTTAGCCACCAGGATGAAGTCTTCTTCTTCCGGCTCCTCAGATACCATATGACAGGTAACTCTTCGGTTCTTGAAGAAACTTCGACACCGTTCGTCGAGATCCCCGTCTTCTTCTGACTCAGAGTCGTATCCCAAACCGCGAGTGTATTTGATCTTGTCATCGAGGCCCCTGACCGTATTAGTCGAGCCATTCCATAATTTCTCAAAATAATACATTTTGGATTTCGATATGGTTTGAGGACACCGGGCTTTTTCCATCAGTTGACCCTGATTCTTCCCGAAATACCGGGACGCCTCGATATTGACTTCCCCGTCGTCGAAGTCTTCTGACAATAAGCCACTCCACTCGTGGATCAGGGCATTATCACCAGGATTGATTGCATCGATTTTGTAGAATCTAATTGGTCTATGAGTGACCGTCTTCCCTGGCAAGCGTTCGACCTTTGAAGGAACGACAAACGTCCGTAACTTCTGGATTTGGTTCACTTCTTTGGGAGAAAGGTCCTTGTAATGTTTTTCGGGTACCTTTTCAACCCTTAAAGACGATTCATGGCTCTCGTCAGTTTCGAAGTTGTATGTCGGTTTGACGTGAAACAGAATTTCTTCTTCTGATCCACTCTCCGATTCATATGCCTCTTCATCTATAGGAGCTTCCTCTTCTGACTCATCGTCTGTTGAGGCCCCGTATAGTGGGATAACCCGGCGCGTCGAGATCTTCTCATCTTCTTCATCAGAAGAGGCGCCAAATAAGGGAGTGACACCATACACTCGTTCCTTCTTGTCTTCCTCTTCATCAGAGGACAACCCATAAATGGGTTTATTACTTAAAGTTGGTGCCTTTTTATCATGAGATGACACCAGATCGGGCGTGGATTTGGTTTGGCTTGTTTGCATTTCCAAGCCATTTCCTTGTAAGACGGAGCTTAGAGACTCCATCAGCGCTTTATGCTGATCCTTCTCCTCCTGCGTTAAGAAATAACGGGCGTCGCTAAGGCCAATTTCATGGACCCCGAACGGCTTGATGTCCCCATTTATCCTTTTTTGCCTTCCGTCTTTCATGTATTTCATGCATTGGTGAAGAGTTGATGGTACCACCCGGTTTTCATGCAGCCAAGGGCGACCGAGTAAGGCCTTGTATGACGTATCGGCGTCAATGACATAAAATTTGGTCGAGGTTATCAGGCCCCCGAATTGGAGTGTTAGGGTCACCGCACCCATGGCTTTCTGTGAATGTTGATTGAACCCATGAATGGTCACTTTCTCATTCGACAATGGTTTGGTATCCAGCATTAGGGTTTTCAGGATCCTCAAGGGCATAATGTTTATCGATGACCCCGAATCGACCAAAATGCGATTCAATCTTTGCCCCTCACAGTCGCCAGTTACATACAACGGCCGGTTGTGATCGGCGGTGCCAGTCAACAGGTCTTCATCAGTGAAGTGGATACCCGTTGAACGGCTGTTGACGTATGCCGTCTCATGTGATTGCTTTTCAGCAAAGTAGGCCTGAAATTGCTCAGGATTTTGGAGCGCGTATATTAATATATCGCGCATATCCTTTGACATCATCAATGCATCAAAGACACTAAGCAAGGCTGGGATCTTACGGAGATGCGCCAGCACATTGTAATCTCCTACCGTGAGTTTTGACTTTTCACGGGTGGGTAGGCCATTTTCTGGTTCTTTGCTTGTACTTTTGGTCTTCGCGACATTTCGGTCAGACTCCTTTGGAGGTTGACGTTCAGGGATGTAGGTGCCCGAACGCAGAACGACCTGACATTCTGTCTTTTCCTTTTCAGAGGTAGTGGCCTCATTACCTTCTTCGGGATAAAATAGACTCCCGGGAAAGTGTGCGTCTTCTTCAGAATCGCTATTATGATGTATTGCATGGCACCATTCTTTTTGGTTAGGCGCGGAACGGGTGTATTTGTGAGGATTTGATTGCCCTTCCTCCCCGTTCTCTATTTTAAAAGAGCGTTTTCGGCCGTCGACGGGCCTACCCTCTTTCCTTGACTCAGGATTTATTGACCCTCTCCTTGGGTTCACAACGGAGACATTCCTGGCTTGAGTAGAAACGGCCTGAGACTCGCCACCTCTTTCCTCACTTGTGGTTTCAATCGTCAGCCTTTCTTCGTGGCCGCAATCTTGCCATGCTATGCTTTCCAGCATTTCTTTGTCTTCTATGTTTACTAAAAAGACATTGGGAGGTTTCCTTCGGGCTTGACCTGGCCGAAATGCCTCATTTCTGGATTGATGCCCATGAGAAACTATGATCACCATGTCCTCTTTCGGGCGCCCCGAAGATGAGTTTCCCTCGTCTCGGGTAAATCCAACTCTAAGGAACCCATTCATTTCAGGTCCCTTCTCGCATTCTTTTCTCATTCGACAGGGCATGTCTTCCACTAACCCTTTTATGCCTTCAGGTTTGAATTTCCGAATTGTCGACTTTGAGTCTATGCTGGTTGTCTTTTCGCGACCATCCATGAAATGATGGGCTTGCCCGAGAAGCTCATTGAGGTAAAGCTCCTCCCGATGGGGAAGAGTATCGGAGTCTTCCGATTCGCTCACTTCATGAGTTTCTACGTGGGTGATGACACAGCATTCTTCATCCCAGAACTCATCTCCTTCATATGTGGTTTCGTCTTCATCAACTATACCCAGCAATTTGTTGAGGATTCGTTTAGGAATGAAGTCTCGAAGCATGGCCGGTATCGGTTGACCTTGTTCATATTCTTCGAGCGCATCAATGTACTTCTGGAGTTCTGACTTTTCCGGATACTCCTTTGGCTTTACTGGCTTCTTGTCCCGCTTGCGGCTGCCATTTTTGTTCGCCTTCTTGTAGAAAGCCACCGATTTTCTTGGTGGTCCAGGGATAATGGGAGTCACTTCATTTTTCCACAAAATACCTGGTTCTTTCCGGATGGACTTGAGAAGCTTCTTTGCTTTACGGGACAGATGGATACTCCAAGGTTCCGCCGAAGAATCCTCAATATTGATCTCTATATGAGAGACCGCATTCACCTGCTCATGCGGGGCTGGCGTTTGGAGGATACTATCAGCCAGAGTTATCTCGCCATTCTTATACCTCCTTTCTATCCAGTCCTTGAACACCCAACAATCTTCTATGGGGTGCCCAAGTACTCTGTGATATGGACAGTAGTTCGGGTCACTGGATTTCTCCATGTCGGCGGGCCGTTTACATTTAGGTAATTGGAGCCCATCCTTCAAGGCATCTTTAAAAAGTCTTGCGACCTTATCTTTTTTAAATGAATAAGGCTTGCCCTTTAATTCCTCCAGACTTTTAAGAGGCTGCCCGCTTCCATATACGGGTTTTGCACTGCTGCCGCCGTCATTTTTATTTGACGAGCCACCATTGTTCACAGTGTTGACATTAGCGGCCGTGTTTTTGCCACTGGATTTGCTTGTACTGGCTACCTTGGCCTCGGCCTTCCCTCCTCTTTGGAATCTCTGACCCGAGTAGTTGGGCCATGAATTTGGAGGTGCATTTTCGAGCCTGGACACACAGTTTATCAAATCCTGATATGTCGTAATTTTGGCTATCCCCAAGAACGGTGTCATCCAGTTGTCGATGTTCCTGAGTATTAGTTCGACCGCCTCCCTTTGGGTTATCGGGCGATCACACCTGATGCTGAGGTTTCGCCAGCGACTAATGTATTCCAGAACTTTCTCATTCTTCTGGGGCCTAGTATTGGCCAAGTCCGCAATGCTGATTTTGTCAGTCATGACCGCGAACTTTGCCCTGAAGGCATCAGTCATGTCATCCCACGTTTTAATACTCCCATTTTCTAATGAGTAGTACCATTCGAAAGCGGGACCCGTCAGACTTTGCGGGAATTGACGCAGCAACAAAGCGTCATTGCTCCCTGTATTCCCACACGAGGCCATGAAATGGGCCAAGTGTTGATCTGGGTTAGTGTCTTTTACACCCTCTCCCGAAAAGGATTTAAACTTCGGGACTATATACCCCTTTGGGTAAGGTATAGCGTCGTAATCGGCTGGATACGGCCTCCCTGTTCGTTTCAAGGGTGAGACGGTAAATCCTGCACCTGCTATTTGAAGTTGTTGACTAATTATCTCCTAGATCTCCTTTTTAGTCAATCCTTGATTCTCATTAGTATATGTGCGAGTGTTGGAGCCCCGAGCAATATTGACTCGAGAGCTCTCTCCTCCGCATGGGAGGTCTTCTTTGTGACCGTCGGGGTCTCTGAAGCTTGGATGTTGTGATGGTTGAGGTCCCGCATGTTTGGAGGGTCCTTCATCTTCCATCCTCTCATTTGTGATCCCCTTTTTGGTCAGGAAGTCACTTAAGGACTTGATCAGACTTAAAGCCTCTTGATTTTGCTTTCTGAGCTCTCCCATTTCTTGCTCATTTCTCTGTCTATACTCCTCCATTTCTCGTTCTCGTATAGACAGTTGTCGTTTTAGTTGGGCGACGAAGTCATTCGCGGAGCCACCAGTGTCTTCCATTTCTGCCTCATTGTGGGCTGATTCGTCGTCAGTTGGAGGGCCCCCCTTTTGTCCTCTCTTGGTCCTGGCCCTGGTCCTGGCCGCATGAGCGTTCTCGACGTCTCGACCAGGCGGTGGGTCATTGGATGGGCCCACTTCTTCATCATCAGCCATGTATGTGGCGTGACGTTCTTCTTGATCGTCAGAGGAGCTTTCGTCATACGCCCCCACAGTATAGACTGTGAAGTGTTCTTCTTCGTCATCAGCATAAGGTGCCGGACGAGAGACCCGCCTCTTTTTTCGGGCCTGGTCAGGGACAAGGATAACCAACCCTTTGCTTGACTTTAATGGCTTAGGGTTTAGTTTTGGCCCTAACCTGTCAAACACAGTCGTGCCTGAGGCTTGGGGTTTTATCTTTGGCCCCAGCCTTTTAAATGCGCTTTCACTCTCGATATCTTTCGAGAGAGCGGCGGTTTTGACCGTAGCCCGTGTTTTGGGCTTAGCCACCTGTATATAGGTGGATGGTGTCTGGCTTGTTTGGGTCAGACGAGATTTTGGGATCCATGTTTGTTTGGTCCCCGGTGCCCGTTCATATGGGCGGTTCCCCGATTCCCGGGGGAAATGGACCTGTCTCCCTTGAACCTGAGAGGCAGAAGTTTGGGGTTTGCTTCGGCGCTGTTGTTTACGCGCCTTAATAACTCGGTGAGTCTCGTATAGAGACTTGCCTAGGTTGGCCTGTTTGAGGCCTGAGGGTCTTCCCGAGTCGGTCGAGAAGTTTTGGTTTTGGCGAGGTTTTGGTTGTGGAACCTCCCAAACGCTTCGGATACGAGCGGTTGGAGAGTTCCTCTTCACAATCCTTAGGGATGTGAAGGGGTTGGAGACGGGAAGATTTGGCTCAGCCACCAATTCATCCTCGTAGGCTTGGAGAGCCCGTTTCTTGGTGACCTTTGGGGCCACCGGTGTTGGAAGGGTCGGGGAGACTTTGTTCACTGAGCGTTGTCTCCTGGGGCGCTGAGGTTTTGGAGGGAGCGCCATGATTTTGTTGTCAATCCCCTTCTGGGTGATCCTGAAGGAGACTTCATGGTCCTCATCCTCGACCAGAGTTGGTGTCGGTGATGGTGAAGTAGGAGGAAGAACGATCATTTGGGGAAAGTCCCCAAACGAGAACACCATGTGGCCCGCCTCGTTGAGGGAGACGGGGACAGCGATTGCAAACGGTGAATTCGCCCCAGACATCATTTCCTGAAAAATATAAACTCCACAAATCAATTAGCCATATTTCATGCAAAATTTATTATATATATTTTTTTTGTTTGATCCATATATTTAATTATTTTAGCCTAAAAGATGAGAGGAGAAAGATACGTCCCACCGGGCGTGCCAGAACCTGTGCGGCCCTTTTTCGCGGCCCACGCGCGAGGCATCGGCGTCCTCGCTCACGGGGGAAGAAGGTGCAGGTACATCCCTGCGCGTGTTTGTGCGCTCAAGGACTTATTATTTAGGTGATTGTGGGAACTTTTATTTTCCGACGGGCGCAAGCCCCCGCCGTTAATTACCCCGACTCTCGCCTCGGGAACCTCTGATTAATGGGCTAAACTAATCAAAATATATGGATCAGATTTGTAGCTTTATTTCTTCCTTCCAATTTATTATAATGCATACTTGAAATAATCCAAAGGTATAACTTTGGATAATAAGACTAAAGACGTATGATCTAAAGTCAGAGAAACGTATAATTTCTCATAAATCAGAGATCGAGGATGTATAACCCTATTGATCTCACGGAGTTCGAATGTGAAGCGCACTGCCAACTCGATACTCAAAGAACCAGAGATGTTTGATCTCTAAAAAGGTTCATGTCAAAGACAAGGACGTATAATCCTAAACAGTCTATTGACCTTCCAAATCCCGAATCTGAAGCGCTATGCCAATTCGAAACCTGGGAAAAGTGGAGGATCGGGAACATATAATTCTTTATCGATTTCCAAGATGAGGTACATTAAACCTGAAGCGCACTGCCAATTTAATGTTCTCGAAACATGATTTGATATGATTTGGTATGTTGGTATGTTTTCACCAAGTTTTGGACTTATCTGCATATTTGGCATATTTGACCAGAGATTTGGACATATTTGCATATTTGACATATTTTATCAAGAGTTTGGACATATTTGTATATTTGGCATGTTTGGCCAGAAATTTGGGTGTATTTGCATATTTGACATGTTTGGTCAAATGTTTGGGTTTATTTGCATATTTAACATGTTTGGTCAAAAGTTTGGTCATATTTGCATATTTGACATGTTTGGTCAAATGTTTGGGCTTATTTGCATGTTTGACATATTTGGTCAAATATTTGGGTATATTTGCATATTTGACATGTTTGGTCAAATATTTGGACATAATTGTATTTTTGACATATTTGGTCAAATATTTGGGTATGTTTGCATATTTGACATATTTGGTCAAATATTTGGACATAATTGTATTTTTGACATATTTGGTCAAATATTTGGGTATATTTGCATATTTGACATGTTTGGTCAAAGATTTCGGATTTATTTGTATATTTGACGTGTTTGGTCAAAAGTTTGGTCATATTTGCATGTTTGACATGTTTGGTCAAATGTTTAGGTTTATTTGCATGTTTGACATATTTGGTCAAATATTTGGGTATATTTGCATATTTGACATGTTTGGTCAAATATTTGGACATATTTACATTATTAACATATTTAGTTAAATATTTGGGTATATTTGCATATTTGACATGTTATGGTCAAATATTGGACATATTTGACATATTTAAATATTTTTGATTTGTTTTATCAAAGTTTAATCACTTTGAACATTTTGATTTGTTTTATGACATAACTCAATCATTTTTTGAATATTTTTTTTATTTACTTGATCAAAATGTGACATAATTTGATTATTTTGAATATTTCAATTTTATTTTATTAAAATATAATGCAATTTGATTATTTTGAATATTTTGATTTGTTTTATCAAAAACATGACATAATTTAATTATTTTGAATATTTTGATTTGTTTTACCAAAATATAACATAATTTGATTATCTTTGAATATTTTGATTTGTTTTATCAAGATGTAACATAATTTGATTATTTTGCAAATTTTGATTTGTTTTATCAACATATAACATATTTTAATCATTTTTGAATATTTTGATTTGTTTTATCAAAATATAACATAATTTAATTATTTTTAATGTTTTGATTTGTTTCATCAAAGTTTAACATATTTAATCATTTTTGAATATTTTGATTTGTTTTATCATAATTTGATTATTTTGAATATTTTGATTTGCTTTATTAAAGTTTAACATATTTAATCATTTTTGAATATTTTGATTTGTTTTATCATAATTTGATTATTTTGAATATTTTGATTTGCTTTATCATAATTTGATTATTTTGAATATTTTGATTTGTTTTATCAAAATATAGCATGATTTGATTATTTAAAATATTTTTGATTTGTTTATGACATATTTTAATTATCCTTGAATATTTTGATTTGTTTTATCAAAATATACATAATTTGATTATTTTGAAAATTGTTGATTTGTTTTATCATAATTTTCACTTATTTTTAAATATCCTATTTGGTATTTTGAATTTATTTTGTACATATATCATATATTTTGAATTTTCTTTTATTTATAATAAAAATAAAAAAAAAAGGAAAATAAAATCAAAATTGACATTTTATAGTCTTAAAAATATTCATAAATGAAATCATGATTTTTGATGTATTTTTCATAATTTTTGGGCTTGAGAAATCATTTTTTATTTGGTGTTTAAAGTTTATTTTTAAAACAGATTAATATGGGCCGTCAGATTCGGGCCCATGCATCAAGATCTGAACTTAAGTTCAGTTTTTAAAGCATCTTTTAAACTGGGCCGTTGGATCTCTGGCGCGCATCAAGCCTTCTCTGGGCTGTTTGAATTTCATCAAGATTCGCACTTTGAGATGCATCAATATTCGTGCTCATCCTCTCCGACACTGATCGAGGCCCTGCCGGCGTCGGATCTCCGATCAGGAGGCATGGCTGGCATCGCCGGAGCGTGGGGAGTCCATCGGTGGTGGTCTCGGCGGCGGCGGCGGCCTGGATCGCCGGAGATGGGGGTAGCCATTTGGTTTCGGTTGGGAAGTTGGCTGAGGTGAAATTTTAAGGAATTTGAGCTGATTTTTGACAAATTGACTCTATTTCTTTGTCATATGGCATCGCCAGAGCATGTTTAACGAGATTTTGAGGCTTAATTTGGGTTTAATCCATCAATTTTGCAACTTTGGCCATTTGGTACCAAACTGGTTTCGGGGCTTTGGTACCAAATGGCATTTCATGGCTTTCTTTTGCAATTTTCTTACAATTAACCTTTCAAACAGTGTCGTTTAACATGTTTGAACATGTTTGGATGATCAATTTCATCAATTTAGAGGTGCATTGTCCTTTATGCATATTGGGTCATTTCTGGTTTTATTCTCAATTTGTTTTCTTTTGATTTCATCACATTCTTCTCAAATTGCATGTTTAAGTATGTTTATTTGGGTCAATTGTATGTTTTGGGAAGGTTTTATACTAGATTTGCATGTGGATTTCATTTGTATGTAAGTTAATTTCATTTTTCCCTTTTCTGGTATTTATTCCAGAATTAACTCAATTCTGATTTTTATAGATCCAATTTCAGAAATTCATAGAAAATCACAGAAAATACCAAAAATGGTAAAATTTGGTGAATGAATGCATTGAGACTTATTTTATATGCCTATGAAATTTCAAGCTAATTGAATAATCAGAAGGCATGTTTTTGTATTTTTTACCAGACTGGACAGAAATGCCCTTTCAGATTTATTAAAAATCAAATTTGGCTTAACCTATGGATTAAAGCCTGGTTTAATTATTCTAAACCCTTTAAAACATCACATGAGGTGTCATAAAGGTGAATTAATCAAGAAATTCTGGATTTTTGAATCAAAAGAAGAATGAACTTCTCAGTTTGACCCAAAGTTGACTTTTTTGGAGTTTTTGACAGATGAGATTGTAAAATTCATAACAATTCACAGAAAATTCCAAAAATTATAAAATTTATGTGGTAAGTTAGTATACACCTAATCTACATGACTGTGAAATTTCATAAGAAATTAACAACCAGGCTGAGAGATATGGATTGATCTCTCAGCTGGACAGAAACTGGAATACACTGGATTCAAACCAGTATTGATGTATATTGCTTTTCCATTGCTCAATTATGATTTTGAGCTATCAAGCACATCAGAGAACATGAAAGAAGGAATTAAAGAGGGAAAATAAAGCCAATTTGCACCAAAACATCATGTATTATAACAAATTGAAATACAATACACATAGAAAACATGGAATTTTGTTTCTCCATGGAATTTTGACAGCATAACAACTTGTATAAAGCCATTAATGAGCTTTATATAGCCACTGCACATGTGCACAGGGCTTGAGAGAGAAAGGGGATGAACATGTGCCCATCCCCATGGAACCAGATTGGCATGTGCCAATTGGTTGGAGTATACTGTCAAGATCCATGGTGAACTCACCATGTGAGCTCCTGAGACTCAAGCTCAGCCACCAATTGAGCTCTGGAAGGAGGGAGGCACATGTGCACCTCCCCAGCCATGGGGCTAGCCATCTCACCCAGCAAGGTGAGACTGGCTCCTTGAGCTCAATTGGGACTGAGCCAAGCTCAAGGTTTGAGTCCTATGTCCCTTACCTAGCTATTCAAGACTTGGTTTCTTCTCAGCTGGCTTTCTTTTTTTGTGGAAATTGGTGGAGTTGAGATTTTGGCAGAGTTTTGGCTATGTTTCTCTCTCCCTTCTTTTTCTTCTTCACTGGGGGTCTATTTATAGCCCAGAGGGCATGGTTTAAGCCTCAGGGCTGAGCTGGCATCATCCCAGCCCTTGGTTTGATCAAATGGCCAGAATTGAGCCAGCCAGGCCTGTGCTGGCCTGTGGCCTGTCCTTGGAAGATTCCTCCAGCTAACTGGCGCTCAGAGCTCTCCATTGAGGTGCCTACACGTGTCCATGTGCACAGGCCTGGAGAGAGAGAAGGAATCTGCTGATTTTGTCTTCTTCTTGGGCTGGAGCATCATGCCTTTCAAGCGAGGGTATATCCAGAACCTTCCTTGGCCTTGCTGGCGCTTGACATGTCACCAAGGTGCCACTGAGTGTGCCCAACGTGTCAATTTAGCTGCTTGAGTGCTGAGTTGTGCCAACTGACCACATCCAGATCAGACCGAGGTGCCAAGTGGTGCACCTGCCAATTGAGTGCTTTTCACCCCAAATTGGCACTTCAGGCAGCATCGTGGAGGTGTCTTGAAGCTTCTCCAGGTGTTGACTTGGCCTCTCGAGCTCCCAATTGCTCTGTCACCTTCAAGGTCGAGGTACTTTCTCCTTCGATTTTCTCTTTGTTTACTTTACTATTTTCAATGCTGTTTGTGGCATTGAACTCCCCTTAGGATGTAGATTAAGTCCCTAGAATGGTTTAAGCCAAATCGAACCATACACCCGAACTCCATTTTCGAAGCTCCAGTTGAGCTCTGGAGCTCGAGGAGGAAGAAAGGAGGGGGAGAGAGAGAAATTCAAAGGGTTTCCCTCGCTTGGGTTGGGTGCACGTGAACCGTGCTTTGATTTCAAACCTGTCAGAGGAAGAGAGCGCTTGCACCGCGCTCATCTCTCTTTTCCTTCTTTTCTTTCGCTGGCTGAAGCGTCGCCTGGGCGCTGGGGCCCATTGGCAGCGAAACGAAGGGAGTGGGGTCCGCTTGTCGGATTTAATGAGACTCATCCCTCAGCGAAAAACTGAGGGTGAGTTCATGAGCGCGGTTCACGTGAGCCAAGGCACAAGGTCAGTGAGTTGGTTCATGTGTGCTGTGCCCGTTCAAACCCCAACAGATACTTTGTGTGTATGACAGGTGGGTCCAGAGGCTTGTTTAATTGTCTGAAACCCCCAACTTGTACCCAGAGTGTTGTGTTTCCCCCAAATTGTACCCAGAACTGTCTCCAGTTCTGATTTTGTTATTTTCTTTATTTCTTTTTCCATTTTATTTTATTTTTCATGCAAAAATCCATGAAAAATTACTGAAAAATCACAGAAAATATATTCCATGATTCTGTTATTTTAGGTAATATTTTTGGTATTTTTGGGTGTGAAATTAGGCATTAATTTCACTTAAATCATTAATTGTATATGATTAGGCATATTAATCTTATACAATTAATATTTTGGCATGATTATTCCAAAGAATCATTTTTTAATTCCAAGGGATAATATTTGGGGCATTCTTCATGAATGAAATTCATGATTTTTGGATTTGGCATGTTTAATTATATGAAATTGTTTCTTGATTTCATATAATTAGGGTTTTGTGCATAGATTTTTTTTGCACACATGTGTATATATTTTTTGAAGGGGGTTTGGTATGATTATTTCATGAAATTATTTTTTAATTTCAAGAAATAATTTTGGGATTTAATAAATCATGAGATTGGACATAATTTCATGATTTAATATTTGACATGGCTATTTCATGAAATTGTTTCTTTAATTTCAAGAAATAATTTTATGAAATTGAACATAATTTCATAATTTCAAATCTTTGGTATGAAAATCACATGAAATTATATCATTAATTTCATGCAATTTAATTTGTGTATTTTTCTGGCAACTTTTAAACAGCAAACAATTCTTAATAAAAGAAACACTAAAAGCATCTCTAAAGACTACAACGCACTTACAAAGTCAATTTTTACATGATATTTATAATTATAATTTCAAAATAATATATACTCTTATTAATTTAATAATCTTTTTAAATTAATAAGTCTTACTAAAATATTATGTTAGCATTTGTAAATCTTTTGTAAATGGAATGAATATATCTCCATTTCTGTAATCATAAAAGATTTATTTTTTTACTAATTAGAAAGTATCACGTCAGCGAATTAAAAATTATAATGAAGTATTTTAAAATTAATGTGTAAGAAAATATTAAATTATTGATGTGATAAATAAATTCAATTTTTTTAACTACAAAAATGGTGATGTTCTAGGAAGCAATGAATAATGAATGTTATAAATTCTTCTACGCAGGGCACATCAAAGCATGTTTTAAAATGAGTTGTAATTGTTTCTTTGCAAAAGTGAATTTATATCCAATTAGGTGATTTCAATTCTTGTTAAAAGACAGTTCAAAGTTTAATTTAATATGCTATGTTATACAAAAATCAGGATCTGACTCACGCACTTCAGTCCATTTAAAGCACTTCACTGTCACCTAAATTAATTAAAATGATCAAATATAAAATTTAGTAAATCATAAATTATTATATAAGATACAGACCAAATTATTTCTATAGTAGGGAAAAACCAAACTATATATGGAATAAAGGACCATGAAACATAATAAGGTAGAAGTTCTTATTGAGTTTATAAATGTTGGTGCATGCTACAATAGAAAAGAGTCAAATCTTTTTACTGTGCTGCACAATTATTTTCAAATATTATAATCTGGTTATAATTATTATATATGTCACTGAACTAATTCATGATTTTTGGATTTGGCATGTTTAATTATATGAAATTGTTTCTTGATTTCATATAATTAGGGTTTTGTGCATAGATTTTTTTTGCACACATGTGTATATATTTTTTGAAGGGGGTTTGGTATGATTATTTCATGAAATTATTTTTTAATTTCAAGAAATAATTTTGGGATTTAATAAATCATGAGATTGGACATAATTTCATGATTTAATATTTGACATGGCTATTTCATGAAATTGTTTCTTTAATTTCAAGAAATAATTTTATGAAATTGAACATAATTTCATAATTTCAAATCTTTGGTATGAAAATCACATGAAATTATATCATTAATTTCATGCAATTTAATTTGTGTATTTTTCTGGCAACTTTTAAACAGCAAACAATTCTTAATAAAAGAAACACTAAAAGCATCTCTAAAGACTACAACGCACTTACAAAGTCAATTTTTACATGATATTTATAATTATAATTTCAAAATAATATATACTCTTATTAATTTAATAATCTTTTTAAATTAATAAGTCTTACTAAAATATTATGTTAGCATTTGTAAATCTTTTGTAAATGGCATGAATATATCTCCATTTCTGTAATCATAAAAGATTTATTTTTTTACTAATTAGAAAGTATCACGTCAGCGAATTAAAAATTATAATGAAGTATTTTAAAATTAATGTATAAGAAAATATTAAATTATTGATGTGATAAATAAATTCAATTTTTTTAACTACAAAAATGGAGATGTTCTAAGGAGCAATGAATAATGAAATGGTACGAGCCTGATTGAATCTCTGAATGTTTATTTCTACTGGACTACTAGTCGTGCATGGTTGAACCATGGGCAGAATTAATGTTATAAATTCTTCTATGCAGAGCACATCAAAGCATGTTTTAAAATGAGTTCTAATTGTTTCTTTGCAAAAAATGAATTTATATCCAATTAGGTGATCTGAATTCTTGTTAAAAGACAGTTCAGAGTTTAATTTAATATGCTATGTTATACAAAAATCAGGATCTGACTCACGCAGTTCAGTCCATTTAAAGCACTTCACTGTCACCTAAATTAATTAAAATGATCAAATATAAAATTTAGTAAATCATAAATTATTAAATAAGATACAGACCAAATTATTTCTATAGTAGGGAAAAACCAAACTATTTATGGAAGAAAGGACCATGAAACATAATAAGGTAGAAGTTCTTATTGAGTTTATAAATGTTGGTGCATGCTACAATAGAAAAGAGTCAAATCTTTTTACTGTGCTGCACAATTATTTTCAAATATTATAATCTGGTTATAATTATTATATATGTCACTGAACTAATTAGAGTTTCTTCAGAATCTAAACATCAGGCAAAGGAACTTGAAATATTGGTATCAGACACAGTGGCTCTTTCTTGGCAGCGACTATTCCGAATGTCTCCGTCGTGTCCACGTCATCCAGCTTCATCCCATCAGGTAGTTTCCAATCAAAATACAGCAAAAGCCTCACCATAGCCTCCTTCACTACTGTCATACCAAACTCAATCCCGGGACAAATCCTCCTCCCTGCACCAAACGGCACAAACTCGAAGTTTTGTCCCCTGAAGTCAATAGTAGACGCTTCAAACCTCCCTGGATTGAATTCCTCTGGATCGTTCCAGTAGTCAGGGTTCCGTCCAAGAGCCCATGCATTGACTACCACGCGGGCCCCAGATGGAATTGTGTAGCCGAGTATCTGGCAACTTCCCTTGCACTGTCACGGTAACAGAAGTGGTAGAGGTGGGTGCAACCTCAGAGTTTCTTTGACAACTAGTTTTAGATAACCAAAGGCGTTCTCGTCAAATTTAGCAGTGTTTGTACTTGCAGCTTGCCTTATCTCTGCTTGTGCCTTCGCCATTGCCGCTGGGTGCCTAATCAGTTCTGTCATCGCCCATGTTATTGTTGTTGATGATGTCTCGGTTCCTGCACTGAATACATCCTAAACAAAGAGCAGATCATCAGAATAACGAGTTAGGTAGTACTCTATATATTTTTGTCAATATGGTAGGCTCTTGTATTACATGCACTGTATCAATAATGTTAAGCCTTTGAAATATATTAAAAAAATTCTGTTTTCTGCGCTAGTTGCACTTGATTTACTTATGTGAAGCCTTAGAAACCAGGACATTACTCTGACTAATTCATAATTATAGCTTTAATTAACTAATAGTAGAGAATAAAGTACTGGAATTTACTCTGACTAATTCTGAATTTCTTCCTTTCTTTAGTTTTATATATAAAAGTTACCATGATAACAGCTTTTATGTTGTCCATCGTGATAGGCACCTCCAAGTCACCGTGCTCCTTCACATTGACAAGTACATCGGCCAAATCATATTCGACCTTCTTCATCGAAAATACACACAAGTTAAAATACATGAAATTAACAAATATGATTTCATGTGATTTTCATGCCGAAATTTAAAATTACGAAATTATGCTCAATTTCGTAATTCACCACATATGGAATTTATTTCTTGGAATTAAGATACAATTCCATGAAATAATCATGCCAAATATTAAATCATGAAATTATGCTCAATTTTAATGATTTATCACATATGAAATTTATCTCTTAAAATTAAGAAATAATTTCATAAAATAATTATTATGTGAGATTAATGCCTAATCTCATACGATACACAATAATGAAATGAAATTAATGCCTAATATCATTCCAAAAATGCCAAAAATATTCTTAAAAATCATAGAAAGGGCATTCTATGATTTTACAATAATTTTCATGATTTTATTATAAACAATTTCATGAAAAATAATTTAGAAATGATAAAAGACAAATAAAATAGCAGCTAGGGAAAATTTTGTGTACAATTTGGGAGCATAGAACATATACTTGGGTACAATTTGGAGAGCCAAAGCATGGCTCCCCAATTCTCTACAGCGAAAAACAGAGGGTGGTCTTGGTTCATGTACACCCACAGTCAATGTAATGCTTTGGCTCACATGAACCGAGACCACACAAAAGAAAGAAAGAGTATGTGTCTCATTTAATATGACATATTCCCAACTCACTCTCTCACTTATATTGGACCCTACATGGATTTTAAACAAAAAAAAAATAAAACAGAGGAGGGGGCTGTGTCACTGTGGGTGGGACCCACTTCACAGTATCTCCTCCCTCCTCTTCTCCCTCCTCTCTTTCTCCCCTGCCCAGGCCAGGTTCAGCCTGGGGCTGGCCGGCGGCGAGGCGGCGACTCCGGACACCTCAAGGCGATTCCTCTTAGCCCCGGGTAGAGCTCCGCGAGGAGAGTTTGGGGAAGCCGTCAATTTCAAAAATAGATGATTTAATGAGGGAGAAATCGGGTATGAAAGTTATCTTGGTGAATAGACCGAACGAGCAAATTGGCGATCAAACGCCCAAATTGAATGGTTGGGGAGCGTCATAAGGATGCCACGACGGTGTTCAAAGTTTCAATTTGAAGTTTGGAGTGGTGGAATGGCGGGGTCACAAAGGAAAGCCCGAATGTGTGCAAGCTTGGCCTCAATTAAGCAAATTGTGGTTACAAAGGGTAATTCCAAGCTATGAACGTGCTATAGGGATGCCAAATAAGCCCACGATGATGTAAAACAAGTATCAAACGCATCCAAAAAGTGCAAGCTGTCCTAAGCCCGAAAATTGAAAAAGACAAGGGAGGTTTGGATGCCTCTGACACAACCCAGCCTTTTGGAGACACTTGGCACACTTTGGTAAGCCTAAGGAATGCAGAGGAATCAGAATAATAGAAAAGAAACAAATTTTATGCCGTGTTAGATAATGTTTGTCCCTAGCCAACTTTCAATTTCCACCATTTGATCAAAATTGATGGTGGAGATGATATCAATGCATTGCCCAAGCCATGAGGCTATATAAGGACCCCCCCTCTGCCCAGAGAGAAAAAAAAAAGAAAAAAAAAGAAAAAAGAAAGAAAAAAAAAGATCTTAGGGTTAGCCAATTTCAAAAAAATTTGGTTTTATAAAAACTGAAATTTTCATTTATAGATTTTGAATTCATTTTCTTTAGTTGTGAAAGGTATGATATGTATGCAATTAATGAAAATTTTATATTTTTCTTGATGAATGAAATATGTTTCTTTTTTTGCTTTTGTTGTCTTTTTTTAAAAAAATAAAAAAAAAGGAGATCAAAGATTAGTGTTGTAGTGAATCCTACCTCTATATCTTTGTTTTCTCAATCTGAAATTAGCTTTGTTAATATAATTTCTTTTTTTATAAATTTTTGACAAATATATATTTCAGAGGGTTATGGTGAATCTCATCTCTCAAAAATTTGGAAATAAGGTGTTGTAGTGAATTCTACCCCTTGTTCCAGATTTAATACAGTGCTAAACATCAAGCAAAGCACAATATCAAACTCGAAATCTCAAAAATCGAGTCAAAATGTTGTCAAAAATCTGTAAAAATAAGAAAAACTTGTGATTTTGACATAAGTTCATGCTTTTTTAAAAAAATTATTTAAAACTTGACCCTCCATGTTCTCTTACATTTATTTAGTGAAACAGCATTATTTGTGAGCTTGTACCAGTGCTTTAAAGCTCATTAAACCTTATGATGCTCAACTGGTGCTAAACAGGGGCATTTTTGTCAATTTTCTTTGGAATTTCATATCTTTTTATTTACTAAGCCAATTGGCCTAAAATTTGGTCAGGACTTAAAAATAGATTAAAATAACACTCTCCTAAACTTTCATAATTTTTGGACTTATGAACAGAGAGATATTGCCTGTTGAATTTCGCTGGTCCAAAGTTTCTGTAAAAGTCAACTGTTGGTCAAACACCAAACTGAACACCAAAAAAAAAAAATATAGCCTGATAAAGGATGATTGTTTATTTGATTTGGATTTTTTTTAAGTTGATTAGGATGTGTGAATTGCTTGAAAAAAAAAATAAAAAAAAAAAACAGAACACTGGCACAGATCTGGCATGTGCCTTATGTGGCCAGTTCAAAGATCAGCTAATATATCTCGATTTACTCACCCATTTGATCGGAAATTTTGTAAGAATATAGAGTATGGTTTCATGGACATGTTCCAAAATTTTCATATTTGTTTGAATTTTCTGTGATTTTATATGAATTTTTGAAATTGGGTCTGTCAAAAGGAAAAAACTGGGTTGGTTCTGTTTTTCTTTTTCTGTTTTTTTCCTTTCTGTTCTTTTCTGGTTTTTTTTTCCAGAAATAAAAAATGGCGAAATTTACCACCCAAATATGCTGGAACATGGTTGAATATGTTTTTAGAAGAATCAATTGAAGAGAAAAACAAGGATAAACGCACGAATTTCCAATCGGTACCAAATCCGTTTGAGCCCATTCGGTACAGACCGGTGAAACTCACATATTCATAGATTTAAATTAAAATCAAGCTTCACAAACTTGTTTGTTATGTTCTAATGACGCTACAGCTCGAAGGAATTGAACCAATTTGACGAAACGGGCTCAAAATCGACAAAAAACCGATTCCCCACGAGTTTCCAGCCCTAGCCGAACTGGTGGTGCTATTTCCGACGATCTCCGGAGCTAGTGGCCCCGAGACCAGGACAGTAGTGTCCTCCTACCCGAGGCGACTCCGGTGGTTCCCCTCGATCGACGATCCGACGCCGGCAGGGCTCCGATCAAGCAAGAGTACGAATATTGATGCATATGAAAGTGCGAATATTGATGAAATTTGAACTCAAGCATATGGGAGGGAAATCGCACGGATCTTGATGCCATCCGACAGCCCAGAAAAATTCAAAGTTCGGATCTTGATGATCTTGCTTTAAATCAAAGGCTCACATTAATCTGTTTCAAAAAACAGACTTTAAACATTAAATAAAAATAATTCCTTAAAACCAAAAATCATGAAAAATATATCAAAAATCATGGTTTCATTTGAAGATATTTTCGAACAATAAAAAGTCAATTTTGATTTTATTTTTATTTTAAAAAAATTCAAAACATATGATACGCATATCATCTTGTACAAATATTTTTCTTATATTTTGATAAAACAAATCAAAATATTCAAAATGACCAATTTATGTTATATTTTGATAAAACAAATCAAAATATTCAAAATAATCAAATTATGTTATATTTTGATAAAACAAATCAAAATATTCAAAATGATCAAATTATGTTATATTTTGATAAAACAAATCAAAATATTCAAAATGATTAAATTATGTTATATTTTGATAAAACAAATCAAAATATTCAAAATGATTAAATTATGTTATATTTTGATAAAACAAATCAAAATATCCAAAATGATTAAATGATGTTATATTTTGATAAAACAAATCAAAATATTCAAAATGATGAAATTATGTTATATTTTGATAAAACAAATCAAAATATTCAAAATGATGAAATTATGCTATATTTGATAAAACAAATCGAAATATTCAAAATAACCAAATTATGTTATATTTTGATAAAACAAGTCAAAATATTCAAAATAATCAAATTATGTTATATTTTGATAAAACAAATCAAGATATTCAAAATGATTAAATCATGCTATATTTTGATAAAACAAATCAAGATATTCAAAATGATTAAATCATGCTATATTTTGATAAAACAAATCAAGATATTCAAAATGATTAAATCATGCTATATTTTGATAAAACAAATCAAGATATTCAAAATAACCAAATTATATTATATTTTGATAAAACAAATCAAAATATTCAAAATGATCTAATGACGCTATATTTTGATAAAACAAATTAAAATATTCAAAATAACCAAATTATGTTATATTTTGATAAAACAAGTCAAAATATTCAAAATAATCAAATTATGTTATATTTTGATAAAACAAATCAAAATATTCAAAATGACCAACTTATGTTATATTTTGATAAAACAAATCAAAATATTCAAAATAGTCAAATTATATTATATTTTGATAAAACAAATCAAAATATTCAAAATAAACAATTTATGTTATGTTTTGATAAAACAAGTCAAAATATTCAAAATAGTCATATATTTTGATAAAGCAAATTAAAGATGTTCGAAATAACAAAATCATGTCACATTTTGATAAAATAAGTTAAGTATATCGAAAATGTCAAAAATATTCAAATCATACTTAAATTGACTAAATATGTCCAAATCTCGACCATACAGGTCATTACGGGTAAATATACAAAACCCACTTAAAATTTGACCAAGCATGTCATTTTATCAAAATGTGCAAAATACAATTAAACATTGACCAAACATGTCATTATATCCAAATATGCAAAACATACTTAAATATCGATCAAAATTCCTGGAATGCCCCTGGAAAGCCAAACATTGACTAAAATTATGCCTAAATCTCGATAAAGCATACCAACATATCAAATCATGTTTCGAGAACGTTAAATTGGCAGTGCGCTTCAGGTTTAATGTACCTCATCTTGGAAATCGATAAAGAATTATATGTTCCCGATTCTCCACTTTTCCTAGGTTTCGAATTGGCATGCGCTTCAGATTCGGAATTTGGAAGGTCAATAGACTGTTTAGGGTGATACACCCTTATCTTTGGCATGAACCTCTATAGAGATTAAACATCTCTGGTTCCTTGAGTATCGAGTTGGCAGTGCGCTTCCTATTCGAACTCTGTGAGATCAATAGAGTTATACGTCCTCGATCTCTGATTTATGAGAAATTATACGTTCCTCTAACTTTAGATTATACGTCTTTAGTCTAATTATAAAAGAATTATACATTCTGGTCACTTTAAGCGTACCATTAAGTATAACATAAGACAAGTAGAAAGGAGGAGGCTAAATAACCATGCTAATAAATAAACTAGCTTTACAAAAAAGAAAATATAATAAAAAAATTTGAAGGGAGAAGACCAAAGCCATGAATCTAATCCATATATTTTGATGATTTTAGCCCATTAATCAGAGGTTTCCGAGGCGAGAGCGGGGTAATTAACGACGGGGGCTTGCGCCCGTTGGAAAATAAAAGTTCTCACAATCACCCAAATAATAAGTCCTTGAGCGCACAAACACGCGCAGGGATATACCTGTACCTTCTTCCCCCATAAGCGAGGACGCTGATGCCTCGCGCGTAGGCCACGAAAAAGGGCCGCACATTTATAAAATAAATTAAAATATTCAAAATCATATCATTATATACAAAATATATTCAAACCTTGATCAAACATGTCATTACGTTCAAATACGCAAAACATGATCAAAACTTGACCAAACATATCATTATGATCAAATATACAAAACATGTCTAAATCTTGACCAAGAATGTAATAATGTTCAAATATGCAAGACATGATTAAAGCTTGACCAAACATGTCATTATTTCCAAATATACAAAATATATCTAAACATTAACCAAACACGTCATTATATCCAAATATGCAAAACATGCTTAAATGTCAATCAAAATTTTGAGAATGCCCCTGGAAAGCCAAACATTGATCAAAATCATGTCCAGATCTTGATAAAACATATCAACATACCAAACTATACCAAATCATATTTTTGAGAACGTTAAATTGGCAGTGCGCTTCAGATTTAATGTTTCTTGTCTTGGAAATCGATAAAGAATTATATGTCTCCGATTCTCCAATTTTTCCATGTTTCGAATTGGCATAGCGCTTCAGATTCGGAATCTGGAAGATCAACAGACTGTTTATGACAATACGCCCTTGTCTTTGGCATGAACCTATATAGAGATTAAACATCTCCGGTTCCTTGAGTATTGAGTTGGCAGTACGCTTCGTATTCGAACTCTGTAAGGTCAATAGGGTTATACGTTCTCGATCTTTGATTTACGAGAGATTATACGTTTCTCTGACTTTAGATTATATATAGTCTAATTATAAAAAAAATAATACACATTCTAGTCACTTCGATCCTTTGAGGCGCGCCACTAAGTATGACATAAAACAAATAAAAAGGGGAAGGATAAATAGCCGTGTTAATAAATAGACTACTTTTACACAATTTTGTCAAAAAAATAAAATAATTTTGAAGGGAGAAATAGAGCCATGAATCCGATCCATATATCTTGATTATTTTAGCCCAGTAATCAGAGGTTTCCAAGGTGAGAGCCGGGGTAATTAACGACGGGGGTTTGAAGGACGCCGAATGTATCTACACCTTCTTTCCCCATGAGCGAGGACGCCGGTGCCTCGCGCATGAGCCGTGAAAAAGGGCCGCACATCATATTGACTAAAATTATATATTTTTTAGCCTCTATTAAAAATTAAAACGAAACTGAACTGAGATCTATCTTTTACAAAACAAGAAAAATATAATAAGAAGTTTCATATGACGTGAGTGCAAAGATATCCATTTTTATTTTTGAATCATGAAACGCAATTATGATGTGGTCCTAATAGATAACAACGATAAATTGGCAAGTAGCACATGTTAAATACTAAATAGGATAAGCATGAAATAACAGCAATTTATTGTTGTTATCTATTAGGACCACATCATAATTGCGTTTCATGATTGAAAAATAAAAATGGATATCTTTGCACACTCACGTCATATGAAACTTCTTAACTTATTATTATATTTTTCTTGTTTCGTAAAAATGATGGATCTCAGTTCATTTTCGTTTTGATTTTTAATAGATGCTAAAAATATATATAATTTTAGTCAATATGATAGTTCTGGTTTTTTGAGATTACTATAAGCAATATAGTAATCCCTTGGAATGACATTAATTCCTTGAAATGAAATATAGAATGAACTAACTAAATGCCCCTAATATCAGAAACCAAGTACAAAAGCAAAAGAAAAGAAAAATTCTAATTTGATACTCATGGGCAAATTGATGAAGTACATATATAGAGCGAGACTTAATGTTTCATATCTTTTTTTTTGCCGAGTCATACAAATGTATCTGATATTTCTGTATTGTAAATATATTTTTTAAAGGAATTATATTAAGTCCTATAAAGTGCGAAAATCATTTCATATATACATATATACATATATATATATATATATATATATTGATAAAATTATTGTGTTGATATTTCGATGTCATGAATAATATTAATTTGCTTTGTATGGTATACATACATAGCTAAGTGAAGCTGATCGGATAGAGCTCCGGACAGGCACAAGAAAAATCAAATTATAATTCTCTCTCTTTCTGACCGGGCCATAGGCATAGTGCTAGAATAGGAGTCCCAACCATCATCTTTGGTTTTTCTATCCGTATTCTTTGAATATGGGTTCGTTTGACAAATCAAAGTATAGTGTTAGAACAGTGTTATTTAAATAATAAAAATAAAATAGACATAAAATAGTGATATTTAAAATAGTAATAAAAAAATATTATTTGAAAGAATAAAGATATTGTTTGATAAGAAATTATTCGAAATAATAAAATAATAGATTTTTATAAATCATCAACAAACTAGAAAAGATCAAAATACCCCTATAGTTATTTGTGGTTTTTGTATTACTCTTAAGCCTACATATTTTGTAGCATGAGAATTTAATAATATCTTTTATGGAATAATTTTCAAAAAAACACGATTAATTTATTTATCTTAGTATCTCTACATTAGTACAACAAAATTTAAAATAAAATTGAATCTAAAAATAACACAACCAAATCTTAATAATAAATTAATACTAAACTAGGACAAAACTCATTGAAAACCATAATTATCCATAAAAAAATTAACGAACTTCACAACAAAAGAAAAAAGAGAGACAATTTTGATTAATTTTCACTCTTTTAATCATTTTCTCTCTCCTCTGTTTTGCTGTTCGAATATCCTCTAGAAATACTGAAATAAAAATGTTCCGTCACGTCACTATTCTCTCCTCATTTTTAGTGTTTGGCACTAATAAATATTGAAATGTGTACTATTTCAGAATAGCGAGTGAAAAAGGTGCCAAACGGGCCCAAAGGAAAAATGTTAGCCAGTTAGTTGTCTGTATTGTTGCATCATTAAAGTCTAAAAAGAACAAAGAACAAGAAAGAAAAATGTTAGATCCATGATACAAGAACAGCCGAAATCCAGAGTATTCATTCACATAAGAGCAAAAGCTTAATATACGTTCGTTCTCAATGCATATTCTGAAGTGAATTCTTCCTTCTTTTATTGCTGGAAAAGCAAAAACTAGCTAGAGAAGTGATAAACGAAACTGCTTACTATCCCTTGCCCGGGTTTGCTTCTACTACTTGAGTTGAGAAATTTCTTCGAGAAACTTCTTTCTTGCTCATGCATGGCACCGCGTACGTGTCCTTTAGTCTGAAGCGCACGCATCACCATTCATATAATTCCAACCAATAAGAAAAAAATGATCATTCTAACATATACTCAAATTTTATGATGCATTGAATTTTTACAAAATATATTTTAAAAAATATTATTTAAATTAAAAAATAATTAAAATTGTAAATTTATTTCTAATTATTTAGATAAAATATTTATCAAATTTGAAAGAGATTTTTGGCCATCTATCTGAATAATTTTAAAATTTTAATAAAAATTTTAATGATTTTATGATAAATGATCAATTAAATTCTAAATTGATTCAAAATTAATATATATTCTATGTAAATAATTAGAAGCATATTTATAATTTTAATTTTTTAATTTCAATAATACTTTTGAAAAAAATGTATAACATAAGAGTTTGATATACCATAAAAGATGAATAAATGCTAGAATTATCAGAAGAAAATATTGACCCGGAAACAAAACTGATATTGGGAACTAGAAAGCCTGCATGCGTTGCTAACGTCCAGCAATCATTGTTTGTTCTAATTTGAATTACAATATAGAGGTCTTGGCCTATATATATGCGAACAGATACAGGCAACAACAACAGATGTATCCAGCATTCTGAAACTTCAATATATATATCTGGGAAGTCACATCTCTTATAAACCCTCAAATTTACATGAGAGAACAGCAAAAATGGAACTTCCACTCCCTTCTCTTTCCTACATTGTTGCTTCTCTTCTCATACTATTACTCTCCTTCCATTTTCTCAAGAAGAAAGTGATACGATCTAAATCCAAACTTCCACCGGGTCCCTGGACCCTGCCAATTATTGGAAACCTGCACCAACTAGCAACCGCCAGATTGCCGCACCATGTCATGCGTGACCTTGCCGGGTTATATGGACCCCTCATGCTCCTTCGTGCTGGTGAGACTGACCTCATTGTTGTCACTTCCCGTGAAGCTGCAAAAGAGGTAACCTTGATCAACAGGAAATCGTTAAAATGAGGAGAAATACTTATAAATTAACTGTATATTCCAGTCATTGTTGATTGGTAAATCCCTGATGCATCCTCATCCCTTTGCCAAAATCCAACTTGGATTCACATTCACTTAGGTATCTGATTATTAGGAAGGAGGTCTGAAACTTTCAATTTTTATGGTTCATCAATTAATCTCAATGGAATTGCACACAAATTTTTTTTTTAGATGAACGGCTCAGATCTCCTACCAACATGACAGTAAGATACTAAGATATGTATCTGCGGGGATCTGAACCCTCCCAAATTTTAGCGAGTCAAAACTGTTGATCAAATTTGCTCAAGTAAAAATAAAACCATTACATGATCCTAAAGGGTTTTTGATAAGAGAATAAGGGGCTCGTATAATTAAAGGAATGCTTAAACTTGAATATGCTGGAAAAATGGTGCAAAGGTAATTGATCTTGCGATTGTGATTCTCTAATTAGCAATTACCATAGTTTGTGCCTTTTTGTAATCTCCTTATTGGGGGAAAAAGTATATTGTTTCTTTCTTTAAATATTGGTGCATACAAATTACGTACAGGTGATGAAAACTCAGGATTCAAACCTTGCAAACCGCCCAATGATATCTGCAGCAAATGTTTTCATGTATGGTTGCTCAGATATTGCATTCTCAAACGGTCCATACTGGCGTCAGCTGCGTCGAATTTGTATCACTGAGCTCCTGCTTTCAAAACGGGTCAAATCTTTCTCCTCAATCCGACAAGAAGAGATCAATTCTATGTTGAAGAGCTTCAGCTTAGTTTCTGATAAATCACCTGTAAACTTGAGTGCGAAGACATACGAGCTTTCAAACGGTATTGTTCTCCGTGCAGCATTTGGAGGAATGTGTAAAAACAGAGAGTTGTTCCTGGAAATTATAGGAGAGGTTATGGAGCTCTTCTCTGGATTCAACCTGTCTGATCTCTTTCCTTCATTGGGTTGGTTGGATGTGAATACAAGAAGGCGATTTGCGAGACTCCACAGGTAACAGTTGACACAAATTTGTTGTTATATATGCTTCAGGTATGTGGCTAATTAAATAATTCATGCAACCTATCAGAAAATTCAAAATCCAACAAAAATATATATAAGGCTGAGCTTAAATATAAATGCAATGCGTAATATAGATCCATATATATATATATGCTATAGGTTCAATTTTCACATTGAAAGTCTGAGTGGATTATCTAATTAAGCTTTTCAATATCATCCAATTAAGCATATCAAAGTTAGTCTTGTAGGAAACAAGTTCTATTTTATTGGAGGAAGGAAAAAAAAACACAATTGCATTGAATGTTCTTATTGACTGTTTTTTACTATTTGTCTGTTTATATCTCATGTAGCTAGGTTGTTTTATATTATGAGGCTAATTAGGACTTCACATAGTATTGAATTCTATAACTGTCCCACTACAATTATCTTCTATTTATAGTACTTAACTGTTAATTTTTAATGCATATGTATAGCAAATTGGATTCCGTACTGGAGGGGATTGTTCAGGAGCATTTGAAGAAGCGACAGCAGCAGAAGAAAGGAGGCGATGAAGATGTCGAATATGATTTGGCCGATGTACTTGTCAATGTGAAGGAGCGCGGTGACTTGGAGGTACCAATCACGATGGACAACATAAAAGCTGTTATCATGGTAACTTTTATATATAAAACTAAAGAAAGAAAGAAATTCAGAATTAGTCATAGCAAATTCCAGTACCTTATTCTCTACTATTAGTTAATTAAAGCTATAATTATGAATTAGTCAGGGTAATGTCCTAGTTTCTAAGGCTTCATATAGGTAAATCAAGTGCAACTAGCGCAGAAAACAGAATTTTTTTAATATATTTCAGAGGCTTAACATTATTGATACAGTGCATGTACATACAAGAGACTCCTATATTGACAAAAATGTATAGCGTACTACCTCAATCTTTATTCTGATGATCTGCTCTTTGTTTAGGATGTATTCGGTGCCGGAACGGAGACATCATCAACAACAATAACATGGGCGATGACAGAACTGATTAGGCACCCAGCGGTAATGGCGAAGGCACAAGCAGAGATAAGGCAAGCTGCAAGTACAAACACTGCTAAGTTTGACGAGAACGCCTTCGGTTATCTAAAACTAGTTGTCAAAGAAACTCTGAGGTTGCACCCACCTGCACCACTTTTGTTACCACGACAGTGCAAGGAAAGTTGCCAGATACTCGGCCACACAATTCCATCTGGGGCCCGCGTGGTAGTCAATGCATGGGCTCTGGGAAGGAATCCTGACTACTGGAACGATCCAGAGGAATTCAACCCCGGGAGGTTTGAAGCATCTACTATCAACTTTAATGGGCAAAACTTCGAGTTTGTGCCGTTCGGTGCAGGGAGGAGGATTTGTCCCGGTATTGAGTTTGGTGTGGCAGTAGTGGAGGAAGCTCTGGCAAGGCTTTTGCTGCATTTTGATTGGAAACTACCTGATGGGATGAAGCCGGATGACGTGGACATGACGGAGTCATTCGGAATAGTCTCTGCCAAGAAAGAGCCACTTTGTCTGATACCAATGCTTCGAGTTCCTTTGCCTGATGTTTAGATTCTGAAGAAACTCTGATTAGTTCCAATGGCATGTATAATAATTATAACCAGATCATAGTATTTGAAAATAATTGTGCAGCACAATAAAAAATCGACCCTTTTCTGTTGTAGCAGTGCACCAACATATATATATAAACAGAATAAGAACTTCTACCTTATTATATTTCCCGATCTTTTCTTCCAGAAATTGTTGGGTTTTCCCTACTATAGAAATAATTGGTCTGTATCTTATAATAGTTTATGATTTACTAAAATTGTGCTCGTTTAAATTTTATATTTGATCATTTTAATTTATGTGATAGTGAAGTAGTTTAAATAGACTGAAGGGCGTGAATCAGATCCTGATTTTTGTATAACATATATAGCATATTAAAACTTTGAATTGCCTCTAAACAAGAATTCAGATCACCTGATTGGATAAAAATTCACTTTATTTTTGCAAAGAAATAATTAAAACTCATTTTAAAACATGCTTTGATATGCATTACATAGAAGAATTTGTAACATTAATTTATTAGTTCTGCGCTCCCGTGGTTCAACCATGTATCATTAGTTCAGAGATTCAGTCAGGCTTCTCCCATTTCATATTTTCATCGCTCCTTAGAACATCTCCGATTTTTGATAGTTATAAAAATTGAATTTAATCACATAGACAATTTAATATATTTTTGCACATTAATTTATGAGCGGATTATGAATTTACTTCAGTTGGGCTCGTTTCACTAAACAACCTAATCGTAGCTCGTTTCACTAACGGACCGTCCGATTATATTATACTGATTAATTGAGAACGTCCGATCCAACCCTTTCTCTGCTCTTAAAACTTAACCCAACCCAACATGTCCAGTCGAGCTCAACTCTACCGGAATTCGAAAGGTGACAGGTACAGCCGCACATAGGTTCCATGGACGACTCCGAAGTGACTCCAAGGCGCGCAATCGACTCAAACGGCCGAAACCTTCATGCCACCACGCCTTCTCCATCTCCATCTCCGTCGCCGTCGCCGTCACTGTCACCGTCACCGTTGAGACTTTGGCGGCCGGCTGCGCAGCGAAACATCAGGAACCAGTGGTCCAAGCTCCTCTCCGCGAAGGACCGTTGGCTCTCTGCCTCCTCCGATGGCAAGTCGCACGCCACTTGCCTAGTCAATGCTCTTCTCTCTCAAAGGCCAGTTCGTTTGCAATTATATCGTTTAATTCCGGTTTAATTGATGAACCTAACATCAATTGATCGAATTATCTTCAGCTGATTGTGTGGTAATTTTAAGCTAGGCTAGATCTCAGCTTCTTGGCACAAAAGTTTTTGGACTAGAACAAATATCTTTTCCTTTTTCTAGTAGCTCTTGTCCTTATCCGTATATATAAGTGGCGACACGCTACTCCAGTCTAAGATAGTATTGATAACTGAGTTATTAAATCTTTTGATAGCTTTGATATCGGACAATCAATTTGGTAAATTATATGATTTGTCTCATCATCTTATTTTCTCCTCTACTTCTTCAGGAGCTTGGTTGGAGCGCATTATTTTCTTCCTATTGTTGAAAATGTGATGCAAAATTAGATTTCTATATTTAGAATTCTGTTTTTAAGCATGTATTGGAGGTAGTGGGGTAAGTTGTTTCCATAATTAGTCGGGTAGTGACTAGTGGTTGTAGTAGGATTAGTGGGTTCCAAATTTAGGTATTGTAAGACTTTAAATTCTGAACATCCATATTCAAGTTTGTAATCAATAAAGTTGTCGTTTGCAGAAAATAGAATTGAGTCTTTGCAACTATTTGTTCTTCCATCAATCCAACACCTATAAGGAGATGGTATTTCGTTTGCTTTATTTTCTATAACATTTTTCTTATTAGCACAGGAATTGTACCAGATTGAGTGTTAGTTGGCCAACCAAAATATAATAGCTGACAGAATATATTGGAGTTCACTTAATTTATTTTATTTGCATGATACAAATCAACAGGTCCTTGCTGTTTTGCAAATGGCTAAAGCATCGAAATCAATGTGTTGCTTTCTCAAAGGATCTGCTGGAAGTCCGATTGTTCAATTTTGCGATCGACCTGAAGTCATGAATGACACTGGAGATGGTGGTGGGGTTCCAGTTTTCTCATCATTTTCTGTGTCCAATTTTGGTAAGGCTCATATATTTTAAGGTCACAATTCATGTAAGAGTTACAATTTTGGTAATCCTCATAGATTTTTAAGGTTACAACTTATGTAAGAGTTGCTCAAAACTCTCTTAATTATCAGCAGTACGTTTCATGTTTAGTCTTAAATTTTACATGCTGTTTAACATTTAAAATTTGTGCCCTTGTTTTCCCTCCCCGATGTGATTTTTCATACTTGTAATAAACATGAATCCTAGTGAACCCTAAGGTGGAAGGTGTTATTTTGGGATAATAGGAAAATGACTCATTTCTGGTCAATTGTACTGAGGAACTTCTGTTTTTCTTCTGTGTGAAAAATCTTGTTAGGAAACAAAATATTGAAAAGAAAAATCAGATTATAAGGGTCTTAATGGATCTTTTAAATCTGTAGGGCCTCAAACATAAGTTTTGAGTACTTGAGGACTTCTATTTAGTTTAAAATTTTTACAAGGAGTGGTATCACTGTAGATTTTGATTTTGATGTTTGCCCTTTTATATTGAAAATGTGATGCAAAATTAGATTTCTATATTTAGAATTCTGTTGTTATTTTTAAGCATGTATTGGAGCTAGTGGGATAAATCGTTTTCATAATTAGTCGGGTAATAACTTGTGGTTGTAGTAGGATTAGTGGGTTTCAAATTTAGATATTGTAAAGCTTTAAATTCTGAACATTTATATTAAAGTTTGTAATCAATCAAGTTGTTGTTTGCAGAGAATAGAATTGAGTCTTTCCAATTGTTTGTTCTTCCATCAATCCAACATTTTATGTGTTGTATTTAACTTCCTTTATTCTAGTAACATTAGATTATTCAAATTAGTTTGTTTCATCAAGTAGAGCCAGTTAATATAGGTGTTTCCTTTGTCAAGTAGAACCAGTTTATATGGGTTTGATGAAAGTTTATCAAGTAGGGTTCAAATTCTGAAGCTTTATCCTTGATTTATCTCAGAAGAACTTGCACAAGAGCTTGTAGCGATGTTTCTCTTAGAGCTAGCTTTGAAGGTAGAGAATATAAATAGATATCTTGTTCTTTCTTAAGAATCTATTTTTCAACTCATTTCTGTGGCCTTTGTTATATTTAAATTAATTCATTTGCTCCATTCAATAGAGATTGCTCGTGGTGGAGCTTACATCTATTCAATTAGAGAAAAAGGTTGAAGCACCTATGCGCCTTAACTAAAAATAGAGCACAGTTTACACCTAGCTCTTAACTACCCATTACATGACAGCTATAACTATCCCTGCACACGTCTAAAACAGAGCACAGTTTACACCTAGCTCTTAACTAAAAATAGACCTATACCTAAAACCGTAACTTCTGAAAAACTGCAGCACCTATGCGCCTTGCTGACCTGGTTCATGATTTGGATTACATTCAACACTCCCCCTTAATCTAAAGTCATCTACATCCATCATTCTTCGACACCAAACAAACTTCTCTCTTGCAAGAGCCTTGGTCATGATATCTGCAACTTGTTCATTCGTATTAACATACTCCAATTCGATTTCCTTTTGCTCAACTGACTCTCGGATAAAGTGTTGATTTGTATCAATATTCTTAGTACGACTATGAAACACTGGATTTTTGCTCATTGCTATCGTTGACTGGTTGTCGCATAATATTATGGTTGCTCCTTTTTGCTTGCGATTTAACTCTTCTAGCATGCGCCTAAGCCAAACCCCTTGACGTGCAGCTGAAGTCACAGCATTGTACTCCGCTTCAGCTGTGCAAAGTGCAACAGTTGATTGCTTCTTTGAATTCCAACAGATTGCATTGTCGCCATAGAAGAACACTTGCCCAGATGTGCTCCTTCTATCATCTAGGCTCCCTGCCCAATCGCTATCACTAGACCCAATTAAACTTGGATTCTCCACAGATTTCTACCACAGGCCATAGCTTGTTGTGCCTGCAACATACGTTAATATCCTTTTTACCCATGTGTTGTTTGGTCGGTGTTTGCATGAACCTTGAGATGACCCCAACTGAGTGTGAGATGTCGGGCCGTGTATGTGTTAAATACATCAAGCCTCCAACCAAACTTCGGAATCGTATTGCATCAATATGTTTTGTGCCATCCTCTGCTGTGAGCTTTTCATTGACATTAGATGGTGTTTGCACAAGATTGCATCCTTTCATTCTGAACTTCTCAACTAGATCTTTGGCATACTTCCTCTGAGAAATGAACATATTACCTTCTTCTTGCTTAATCTCTAGCCCTAAAAAGTAATGCATCTCACCCAAGTCTGTCATCTTAAACATATGCATCATTTGTTCTTTAAATATTTGAACCATCCCTTGATCTGTACCGAAGTAGATCATATCATCAACATATAAACAAATGACCAGCAGACCTATGTTCTGTTTGATGTAGAGATTCGGCTCGTTCTTGCTTCTCGTGAACCCCAAGGTCTGAAAGCATGCATCTACCTTGCTATACCACGCTCATGGGGCTTGTTTCAAGCCATAAAGTGTTTTGTAGAGCCGATACACCCAGTTTTCTTTGCTTTCGATTTTGAATCCTTCAGGTTGCTCGACATACACCTCTTCCATTAGTTCTCCATTCAAGAAGGCAGACTTAACATCAAGTTGAAAGATCGGTTGCTTTAATTGGACAGCTAGTGCTAGCAAGAGTCGAACGGTTTCAAACCTCGCAACAGGGGAGAACGTCTCATTGTAATCAATTCCCTGCCTTTGTGCACATCCCTTCACAACTAATCTTGCCTTATATTTAAGCACCTTCCCATCAGGACCGAGCTTGGTCTTGTAGACCCATTTGACCCCGATTTCCTTGTGATCCTTTGGTAGTTCTATTAAATCCCACATGTTGTTTTCCTCAATTGCTCGCATTTCTTCTTTCATAGCTGTAACCCATTCTTCCTTTCCAGCAGCTTCTTCAAAGCACTCAGGATCAGTCATCAAAAGCGCTTGTGTTGTTGCATATAATTCTTGCAAGGTTTTGGTCTTTTGCTGTGGCGGTTGGTTGCTTCTTATTGTATAAACTCGTGTTGGTGTTGGTATGTCTTCATTTAGGTTTGCTTCGAATTGGAGCTGCTCGCTGTCCTCATCCTCCTCATATTGTAAAGTAGTCGGTACTTTAACACCTTTCGAATTCCATCTCCAACTCGTATTCTCGTCGAACATCACGTTGCGGCTGACAATTGTCTTCTTTGTTTCAGGGTTGTAGAGTCGATATCCTTTCGATCGAATACAGTACCCTATGAATATGCACTTTTCAGATTTGGCATCCAACTTCTTTTGGTTGTGCGAGTTGATAAGAGTGTATGCAACGCATCCAAAGACTCGTAAGTGACTCACGGTTGGTTTCCTTCCGAACCACGCCTCATACAGAGTTTTGTTCATGACTGCCTTTGTCGGTGAAAGGTTGAGGATGTAGACTGCTGTGGCTACGGCTTCTGCCCAAAAAGACTTCGGTATGCCTCTTGATTTCAGAATGCTTCTTGCCAACTCAACAACGGTTCGGTTCTTTCGCTCGGCTACATTGTTTTGCTCAGGGGTGTAGGGTGTGGTTAGTTACTGCAAGATGCCTTTTTGTTCACAAAATTTCTTGAATTCGGTTGATTGATACTCACCATCCCGATCTAATCTTAATACTTTCAGTTTCATGCCGGTTTGCGTTTCCGTCACAGGTTTGAACTTTTTGAACATCTTAAATGCTTTGCTCTTATAGATAATGAAGAATACCCATATCATTCTACTAAAATCATCAATGAACAACAAGAAATATTTACTTCCACCCATTGAAGTCGTTTCCATGGGCCCACATAGGTCGGTATGCACCACTTCAAGTGCTCGGGTTGCACGGAGAGATTGATCCTTCGGAAATGGCAATTTTGATTGTTTGCCAGTACACACCCTTTGCATAACCCGACTACCTCTATCTTTGGTAGTCATATCACCATATTTTTCTGGTTTAGTAATTTCAGACCATTGATATTTAAATGCCCGTACCTTAAATACTATAATCTGCTTTGATTAGGTTCCATAACTGCAAGTGCACTATCATCAACCTCTGTTATTTCCAATGGAAACAAGTTATTTTGTGTCTTCCGAATGGTTGCCATCACATACTTTGTTGATGTCTCCTGAATTTTATAAGTGTTGCCTTCAAATTTGATCTCATACCCGCTGTCCATCATTTGCCCGATGCTTAGGGGATCTTGTGAAAGTTGCGAGATGTAGTATACATTGTGTAGATACCTTGTATTGTTTGCAGTTTGGACAGCCACCTTGTCGATACCTTCAACTTGTATTTGTTTGTCGTTGCCGAGTTTCACAGGCTTCTTGTATGACTCGTCCAATTCTTCGAAGAGATACTTGTAACCAGACCTGTGGCTAGAACATCCGCTGTCCAGGAACCAAACTTGACTCGCTCTGATTTCTCGTCAATTTTTGTCATGAAGAGCATGGTTTCGGTGCCTTTCTCATTGCCTTTCTCCTCCGCAACATTAGCTTGCTCTTCCTCACGCTTCTTCTTGAAGCAATCAACCTGCACATGGCCGATTCTGTGACAATAGTGGCATTCAATGCCTTCCTTGCCTTGTCCGTCTTCCCTCATCTTATTGTAGCAATATGCCTTGACGTGACCGAACTTGTGGCAATAATAGCACTCGATATCCTTCTTTGTTGTTTGTTGATGTTGATGGTTGTCTCCATTGCTCATGCCTCTTTCACGACCTCTACCGCTGCGACCTCTTCCTCTACTTGAGTTGCCTCTGGTGAGGAAAGCCTTAGAATCGACTTTCTCTTCAGATTTGAGAAGTCGTACTTCATGGACTTGTAGTGAACCCATCAACTCGTCCAAAGAGTATGTAACAGGTCCTTGGACTCTTCGATTGCTGCCACGACATGGTCTAATTTTGAGGTAAGGCTGTGGAGCACCTTCATAACCACGGTCTTATCAGCAAGATCTTCACCACAACACTTGATTTGGTTGACGGTGGATGTGACTCTTGTGAGAAATGCTTGAATAGATTCACCTTGATTCATGTTCAACATCTCAAAATCTCTTCTCAAGCCTTGCAGCCTTATCTCAAGAACTTTCGAATTTCCCTGGAATGCCGTTTTCAAGGTTGCCCATGCCTCCCTTGCCGATGCCGCTGCTCAATTTTGTGAACACCGTGTCAACAACGGCTTGTTGAATTAACAACAACACCTTCACATCTCACTTTGTTGTTTCTGTTGGTGTGGGATCTGTGGTCGGTGCTCCGTTCTCCACCAATTCCCATAGACCTTGCCACTTGAGCAAAGTTCATATCTTGATGCTCCACAACTCATAGTTGTCTCTCTTGAACAGCGGAATCGATGGATTCGACATTCTCATGTTCTCTGCCATGGTCGGATCTGTCCTGATCTCTCACCTTCGGCTCTGATACCAAAATTATTGGTAGTTTTGGAAATAGAAAAACAGAAAATACAGAATCTGGATTTTTCTAACTCAACTTATTCAATAAATGATACAAGATACATAATATTTAACACAGAACATAATCCTAATTTAACACCCACTAACCAAAGCTGTCATATTTAGCTCATGATAGCTATAACCTACCCATTACATGACAGCTATAATTATCCCTGCACACGTCTAAAACAGAGCACAGTTTACACCTAGCTCTTAAATAAAAATAGACCTATACCTAAAACCGTAACTTCTGAAAAACTGCAGCACCTATGCGCCTTGCTGACCTGGTTCATGATTTGGATTACATTCAACATTTTCAACATTCAACATAAAAAAACAATTGATGTATTAGTCTATTATTGTTTGTCTCTGAAAAACACTTAAAAATTTTGTTCCAGGCAAAACATACTCGCGTTACTCATGACGGTCATACATGATCCATGTATTACTCCTCAATTAATTTCATCAAAGATATTTTTGAAAATAAAAGGAAAAAATCATTGCTCCTACAATCGTTGGATTTGAAGCTCCAGAGCTACTGGTGAGCAGAGTGAAAGAAGTTCACGTCCCTTCAGCTACCTGGTTGGAATTTAACCATATAGTTATGCAGATCTCATTGGTCAGGTAACTGAGAGAATAGGAACTTCAATGAAACAAGTTCGCACCATTCAAACAGCAAATGCAAGGTCTAAACCGTATCAGGTTGTGGTATATCTGACTAGTTTTTGTGTTTGGCATGTTGTCTAGATGGCTGCTGTTTGTAGTGTCGGCTATTGTGTTAGTTTTAGCTTTAAACAAACAGATATTAAGGTAGATAGAACTATATCCCTATTGCTACCAGGGAGTTGTGGTACCATTTTGTTTAGTTTGAATAGAAACTGATGGAGTAACCACTATATCAAAAAAAAAAAAAAAGAACAGCCAATGCAAGACAAAAACCCAAGAACCAAGGAAAAAACAAACTTGGTGGTAGTTGTTTATCGCATTATTTTTTATGTATGTTTGTAAAGAAAGATCGACATCGTTGAACCCCCCTTTTGCCCGTTATGTGTCCATTCATCTTTGGAAGGACCAAAGAAACCGAGAATCACAAGTCCATTCCAAGGAACCAAACTAAACAATAAGTAACAAGTACAAAAACCATTAAAGAATCAGAAACACAATGCCTTCCGAGCGTCCATTCCAATAGTGCCGTGCGAACAACCACCCAGTAGGGAACATCCATATCTAAAGCTGAAAGCCAGTAACGAACACGGTACCATACGAACATTCCAACAAACAGTACCGTGCGAACATCAAAAGTCAAGTCGGTGTGAAAGACGATTCATATATAATTAGCGAAAGCGCAGAATATAGTAAGAAGAAATAACGAAAGAAAACCCTCCTTCCACACCACTAGGGCATGACTCAATCAAGGGTCCCATTCCAATAACAAAGCCCTCCTTCTAGGCTACGGTACGCCATTCTCCGTTACTTCCACGTCCCTTCCTAAGG
The DNA here is from genome assembly GCA_031770325.1 of Bolboschoenus planiculmis. Taxonomy (NCBI): domain Eukaryota; kingdom Viridiplantae; phylum Streptophyta; class Magnoliopsida; order Poales; family Cyperaceae; genus Bolboschoenus; species Bolboschoenus planiculmis. The sequence continues at coordinate 3,165,996 of CM062794.1, read as the reverse complement.
CAACTAGCCCATCCTTAAGCCCATTCCAATAAGACCTCAAAGCCCACCCCACGAAGAAGAGATAAAAAGAGTAGTAACAAGCGCAAGGAGTAACTGAGACTAGTGCTTTACCTTTAGCAAAAGCTAATCGTCACTATCAACAACTCTTAACACAAAGAAGATATTGTGTGTGTCATAGCCCTACTACTCAATAGGCTACTCAATAGGCTAAAAACAATCTATGTAACGTACGCAACCTGAATAATCAGATCTGGACTTTGTCTAACTCAAATAGCAAGTTACATAAAAGTAAAGAAAAAGGTGTAAGAAAGAGTGTAAGAAAGCGTTAAAATGAGGGTTGTTGGGTGGTAGGGCCGGATCGGAGGTAGGGTCGGAGGTAGGTCGTCTTTTTATCCCGAGGTACTTTTCAATTGTAGTTATGTTTCTTCCCGGGGAACAGAAGTGTGCATGTATTTTTTTTTATCTTTTGTTGTTTTGTTTCTTCCCAGGGAACAGAAGTGTGCAGGTACTTTTTTATCTTTTGTTGTTTTGTTTCTTCCCTTACAGGGGAACAGAAGTGTGTAGGTACTTCTTAAAAAAGTTGACCCCCGTGCCAACATCCAAGCATGTTTCTGTATTGTTGCTCATGGGCTATATATTCCAGTACGCTGAGGAAGCCTGTTCCTCTGCAATTTTTTTGGGGTCCGATTTCAGTACTGGGCTTCAGCATCTTCAGCTACAATTTCTGAATCAAGTGCAAGTTAAATCGTGAATCCCTGATTTGTTTTCATTTATGTTCCTAACTTTGAAAAAGTTTGCTTATGGTTCTTGAAAATTTACCAAAACGCAACCCCATGTACAAACAAATAAAAAGAGGAAACGAAGATGACCAAACAGGTGACAGTTGAAGTGATTAATTAAGGCCACAGCTATATCTGGATTGAGCTGTTCTGTAGCACAATATATAGTTGACAAATGTGACTCATACTGATCGATTTGAGAAACTGTATCAGAATCATAACCTGATGCATTCAGATACCCAGAACAAACCAATACCAGTGAAATTAGACTCCATATCTGCCGGATTTTTTTTTTTTGGCAAAAAGTGTCTCTTAAACAGCCCTTAATTAAATAGTCCATATATGTAGAAGCTATCATACAAGCCTATGACATGTCTTCCACGTGCGTGTGTTTAGCTATAAATTTTTCTGTTAAAAATTCCTGGAGATACTACATAAGTGTCAGAAATTGAACTATTAAAAAACAGATTGCAAAACAAAAGAAGAATTCAGCAGCAAACTCTCTTTTATTAACCTCTTATTAACTCTCTTTCTCTCTCTCTTTCAGAATTTTTAATCAACTTTCATGCTGTAACTAAATACAATTACAAATGCTCATTATATAGCCTCACATATTCAAAACTACCTGTCTAAATTTAGAACTTTTGACTCCCTAAATTAACCAGCAGCTCTGCTATTTTTAGCTACTGTTACAAATAAAATGCTAAATATAATCCCCACTAACATTAAATAACTACCCACTTATATTTCTGCTATAACAAAACTAATTATAACAGAAACTAATATTACACGTCTAAAACACATCCTAATCTAATTTTGAATTAACCTTCAATAGGTTGTGTTTCAACAATAAGTAGACACCATTGAGATGTTTAGCATTGTTAATACTACAAGAATTACATATTATTGGAATGATTAGCATTGCTTTCTCACACCGAGTTACTTATGTTTAAGATTTTAGAATCTTTTGCTTACAGCTTACACACACTCACACATTGTACATGCACATTGTTTGATTGATGATGATATAGAATCCCATCAATATAAACAGTGCCAGTCATGAAAGGCAGTCAGTCGAGTATGCGTTATCGGATGTATACATTACTCTATCATAATTTGATGGAATTGTTGTACATTATCCCTACAATTTTGCTTCCATTCCAATTGTAGAAAACTCAGAAGAAAATACTATTTTTCCATATGCTATTACTAAAAATTAGGGATGTAAAGAGAAACTGAAATATTGCAGAATAGACCGTGTTTTAGAAAATCAACAAAATAAATACAGAGAACATTAAATATAAAATCATGAGATAATGTAAGAAAAAAAAATTAATGGATATAGAGAGTTCTTGTAGAAGAATTCTAAAAACAAATTTAATTTAATACTTAACGTGCCCAACTAGTAATTTTCAAACTGAAAAACAGGTAATGAAGATAACTTAATAGTAATATGTAATTTTCTCTGAATAGCTTGCCATATGTTTAATTAAATGGGATGCTTTTACTGCTATAAAAGCCTGTTTATTTGTTCTAGCAGCACCCAAAACAAAATTAAAGGAAATGGAACTCATACTTGCCTTTCTTCTCTTCCAAATTAGTGCTTTTCTCCTATGCTTTGCACTCTCTCTTCAATTCCTCCACAGGAAGAAAGCCACAATATCTCTATCCAAACGCAAGCTCCCTCCGGTTCCATGGACCCTCCCGTTTATTGGCAACCTACACAACCTAGCAGGTGCTGGATTTCCGCACCATGCGCTGCGGAACCTTGCCCAGTCACATGGACCTGTCATGTTACTTCGAACAGGCCAAATGGACCTCGTTGTCATTACAGCAAGAGTGGCTGCACGAGAGGTATATATCCTTCAATAAAATTAGCATTAAATGTTTCGGATTAGCATGATAAATCTTTGCTTTATTCAATATACAGTCAAATAACTCACTTATTTACAAATTTTATATAGTAGAATATTGCATTTCCAATTGGTAATTGTCTGTGTTTGAACAAATTCCAATAAAATCCGGATAGCTAAAAAGTAAACGAGATAAATAAGAATAAAACAAATTAATAATTACAAATTTGTTATATGGATCGTGGCATCGTCATCCTTAAGCGTATTTTGTCTTCTACATACAAGACTTTGAAATCATCAGCAAGATAATTTGAAATTATCATTTATTAAGGCATGATTATGAAAATGACTGATAATAGCTCCTTAGTATCTAGCATAATAAATTAGAATAATATTTGGAGTAAAATAAAAAAGGGGCAATGTCATGGGTGTCCCAACTAAACTTTTGGGTTGTGACAAATTGCCCCCCCCCCCCCCCCCCGAATTTTTAATTTGGATAGAGACCCCCCGAACTACTTAACTTATGACAAATGACCCCCTTATTGTTATTTAATACTTCATTTTAAATTATGAAATGATCAAAATACCCTTGTATATATATAGCATGATATTTAAAATATTTCATGTTTTATAATTTTGAAAATACCCTTATATACATATATTTAATATATTTATATTTTATGTTTGTATATTTTATTTTACGTGTTGTGCAGCAGAAGTAATTTTTTTTAATTGACAACAACACAAATATTTGTTCTTGTGACAAATATGAAATCTTATGTATATACTTCTCCAATAATATATGTCATATATATATTATTCCAATTTTATATAAGTTATAGGATATCAACCTTATTCTCTCAAAGCCCTTCTCGCGTCCTTATCGCTGGCCGAGCCTTCTTCTCTTGCACGTCGCATCTCGGTTCAACTTGAACCTAAATAACAAACTAAGAACTCTTGATAAAAGAATTTCAAAATTTGAGGCTTAGATACAACCACCTAGCTTCAATAAAAACTTGCTCATTTTGATATTGATGATGTAAAATTGTAAAATTATATAAGAAAATAGAGAAAGAAGAAGACTTTTTTTCTTCTATGTTTGGTTAGTCTCAAGGAGAGAGAGAGAGAGAGATAATAGATCTTAAAAAAAATGACTCTTCATTTTTCTTCAAACAATAACAAGAGCTCGTCAAAGTCAAAAAACCTCAACAAGAAGTTTTTTGCTGTAAAGGAAAGAGTTCAAAATGATCTAATCAGTATTGAGCACATTGGATTGGCTTCCATGATTGTAGATTCACTGACTAAAGTTTTAGTACCCAAGCAGTTTCATGAGCATGTCACTTATATGGGTATTTGTATAGCAGAGGATTTATAGATTTAGTGGGAGATTGTATTTGTGCCTGATGTTTTATTTGATATATTTTTATAGATATAATGCGGTTTTATATGATATATTTTTGTATGCATCATATCGTTTTCACTAATAAAGTTTTTAGATATTAAGTTTTTCAGTTTGTACTCTGAATTTATGGTTGATCTCAAAATTATGATACGGAGATCAAATTGGAGATAGATATGTAGGTCACACTACATGTAACTTTCATACTATACATCTACTTTATGATTCATGTCATTCAGTTAAATTGACAATATGATTTATGTTGGTTTAGTCATGAAATATGAGAGCTTAAGTCTTTGTTGGTATAATTGATGGACAGAATTGGTTGATGACACAAAAGGTTATGACAACAAAGTTGAGTACTCAATTTGGTTTAGTAAATACATAATTATTCATGTACTCATATAGCCCAAGTCGGAGATTGTTGGATTTAGTTGCAATATATGGGCATATATGTGATATAATTATATATTGAATTATGGACTGTCAAATGATTAAATTGATACTGAAATTAAAGTGATCAAATTAAGTATATTATCGGGATATAGATATGTATCATAAAAAGTGAGTCCTTTAATGTGTGGAGTGTGTATTTTATAATTTTACAAGTGTTATGTAATAGTTGCATAACAGTTGTAACGTTTATACTGTAAAAATTCAAAAGTTGAGAAAGAAAAGGTTTAATGAAATCATTGTAACGGATATCATAACCATTGTAACGATTGTAATGACGTTTCAGTTACTGAATGACAGTATTTAAGAAGGAGAGACCCTTCAGAAATAAGATATGTTTTTTGAGTTTGTCTCTCTCTCTTCTCCCTCTATCTTTCTCTCCAGAAAATATTCTCCAAGGTTTTGGATTTTGATATGAGTGAGGAGGAGATTACTGGACCATTTCTTCAAGGTCTCTTCATCGGGTCTTGAGGAAGGTTGCCGAGATGTCAAAGGAACTTTTGGTGATCAAACAAAGTTGTGTCTCTCTGAAAGATCAAGGAAATGAAATCATGTAATTTATATAATTCAAGTTAGAGATTCACTAGAGTGATTTTGAGATTGAGAACTTGATCTGAAATTTAATTTGGGTTGTAAGTTCCATCATTTTTTTGGTCAAATGATATTTTCACTCTTCCAAATAATTCGAAAATAACACTCTTTTTTACACTCTTCCAAATTTAACTACTATATATTATTCTAGTTTTACTATTTCAATAGTACTATTCTAATGCTATTCTTTAATTTGCCAAATGAATTAAATCCTTAATTTTTTTTCAGAGCCCATATAGTTGATTTTTTTTTATATCAACACTCCCGTTAATTCCAGCATTTATTCATTTTCAAATATCTTTTGAGAGAACTTAAATCTACATCTCTCCATAGAAAGGCGAGATCTATTACCTTCAAATATTGGTATCTTTTTATCTCTAGGATCATTTTTATACAATCATTAAAAATAGTAGAAAATTTATCAAAATGAAAAATTTTGGTACTTAAATATATTAAGTTCGATCTAAAATTTGATCCATAAACATTTCAGACCAAAATATTTATGGAAACATATTAGTCAAACTCTCTTTATATATATATATATATATATATATATATATATATATATATATATATATATATGAAGGCTAAAATATACAACGTGTAGTATGGATGGACCCATACAACGGGCCAAAATCTCAAATTTTAAGTTAAAAGTGACCGATCCAAGCCATCCAATATAATCTCCATATAAAAACTTGTGGAATACGAAATTTTATATTTTTTAGAATTTTTTTGATATTTTTCAAATGGAGAGAAAATCATTCTTAGATCAATTGATTTTCTTCTCTTCCGAAAAAATAGCAGAAAAATTCTAAAAAATATAAAATTTGGTATGCTATAACATTATATTGAATGGTTCGGATAGGAAAAAAGGGTAAATTTTTTCAGAGGTGACTAAACTTAATGTGAAATTTATATTTGACCACTATATTTTTAATTATCTATTTTTAATCACTCAACTTTGATATATATTCAAAATTAATCACTCTGTTGCTTTTGCTATCCAAAACCCTAATGGTAAATGACGTTGCGCTTATATGAACTGTTTTGGTATACTTGGACTGCCAATAGGGATTCCATTGATTACTTGAATTATAGATACCAAAGTAGGAGATATTTATCAACTCTCATGTAATGAAATAGCATATGTTTTTTTTCACTCACTCTTTCCCTTTCTTTTTCATTATCTTTTTCTCCTATCTCTTCTAACAAAATTTAAAATCCGAATTTTCTTTTTAGTTTGTATATTTTTTCTCCACTCTTTCCTTAGTACTCTCTCTCTCTCTCTCTCTCTCTTACTCACTTTCTCTCGTCTAAGTTCTGAATTTTATTTAGAATTTTCTCGAATTTTTTTGATTGGAGATGAAATATCGAAGTAGTCCAAAAAGTCTTCAATATAGTTGGTTTGTTGCAATAACAAAATAGAAAGAAATTTTTTGAATTTGGGATGACAAAACAAACGAAAAATTGATCAAGGAGACGATAAAAAGAAAAAATGGGAAGAGGGAAAGCAAAGAAAGAGAAAATAAATACTATTTTTATCTCCTTGTTCTTGGCAGTGGCTCAAGGAGAGAGGCATTGAGGGAGAGGGTAGAGATGTATATTTGTTTTGGTAGTAGGAGAATATAATTGGTGTACCCAATTTGTATTTTAGAACTTATTTAATAGTTTAACTGGACCAAAAAATTCATGTAAGCACGTCATTTGTGATTAGTATTTTGGATGAAAAAAGTAACAGATAACTAATTTCGGATATATATTAAAATTGAGTGACTAAAAATGGATAATCGAAAGTTTAGAATGCGTTTGGTACTGTTTCAAATTTTCAGTTTTTGGTTTCTTGAAAACAAAAAACTGTTTTCTGTTTTTTCTTTTCCTGTATTTAAAATATCCATTTTAATTTTCAAGAGCCAGCGTCTTTTCTGCAAATTAAAAAGAAAACGTACGCCGTTATTAGAACTATATATAGCAAGAGATAAAAATATTTGAGGTTCGATACACTGAAATTATGAGTACCTGTTTATTCACTTCAAGTGATGCCTATAGTTGCCACTTTTCGTGTCGGCATACATACTCAAATTAATTAAAAAAAAAAGAAAGAAAGGGACAGGTACCAATCGTTCATGAATTAATGTAAATTTGACAGCTTGTTGTTCTAGAACTTAATTGAGAATAGTATGACGCTTAATATTGGACAAATTGTGGTTCAATCGAACTTTCCCTCATTGTTATCCAGTTAGCGTAAACTAACAATAATAATATTTGAGTGTATGTTTATTAGAATATTATAGCGATTCAGTCCAGGATTTCCCTGTGTTGAAGACCAACAAGATAGTGTTATCTTTTTATGAGATATGCCACAGGAATATGATGGATTAATTTCTTGTGCTATTGGATTAAAAGAATATACAAGCCGAAGAATCGATGAACAAGAATATTTGGAGCGTTGGTTGCATCTTTCCAAAGATTTTGACTGGAAAACCTTTGTTTCCGAGCAAAAATGTGGTTCATCAATTGAATTTGATCACTGATCTTGTAGGTTCAATACTCTTGTTTGGATTTAGTCATGTAGGTTAAATCACTAATTGTTCTTTCTATTCTGACTGTTCTTGATTCCAACTTCTTGTTCTTAGCTACAAGTCAGAAATGGGAAGGCCAGAAGGTATCTCAATTCGATGAGAAGGAAACAACCGGTACCATTTTTGTTTGCTGGATCATATAATTTTTTCAGTCTTGAGAACAAAATTCAAAAAGAATAAGAAACTACAGGACCGTGTCAAGTGTGTCGTGGACTTTTGGCTAACATGCGAGAAGGCTGGCTACGACTTTCTTGGAGGTTCGAGGAGCTGCAATGAAGAGAAGTAACTGCACTTATCTCTCATTTACTTCTATCTCTTTGTGTTCATTAGACAATGGATTATGTTAAATTTTGGTTGTTCCACGGTCTTTTTGTTAAATTCCAATATTCAAAAGTATTCTAGGCGATATATGGTAAATTTTAGAATTTGTTATGCATTTCTCAGGGTGATTGATGTTAGGTATAATTGTTATGGTTTAGTTTCTACTATTTTTCGGCCTGCTGATCTGCTGGTACAAATCCAAACAAATAATAACCATTATATCATGTGTGTTTTTTTAAATTTAACTTAAATTCTTTGAGCAATTTTATTACTTAAACTAGAATCACTCAGCAATGGATTATTTTTACGATCTAGACAATGACAGCCTTGCTTAAATGTTGTTGTTTTTAAAATAAATGACTTCTTCCTTTCATGAGCAACAGTAATCCATTCAAGTGATATTCAAATTTGATTTTCACCAGCTACCCAACTCAAATTTCACAATTATATATCCTATTTAACATGTTATACTTGCCTGTTATTTCATGATTATCCTATTTAGGATCACATGATAATTGCGTTTCATGATTGAAAAATAAAAATGCATATCTTTGCACTCACGTTATATAAAACTTCTTAACTTATTATTATATTATTCTTGTTTCGTAAAAATGATGGATCTCAGTTCATTTTCGTTTTGATTTTTAATAGATGCTAAAAAATATATAATTTTAGTCAATATGATAGTTTTGGTATTTTGATATTACTATAAGCAATAGTCATCTATAACCAAACACGCTATTATTATATTATCTGAGATAGAATCCCTTGGAATGGCATTAATGCCTTGAAATGAAATGTAGAATGAACTAACTAAATGCCCCTAATATCAGAAACCAAGTACAAAAGCAAAAGAAAAGAAAAACTCTAATTTGATACTCATGGGCAAATTGATGAAGTACATATATAGAGCGAGACTTAATGTTTCATATCTTTTTTTTTTCGAATCATACAAGTGTATCTGATATTTTTATATTGTATATATATTTTTTAAAGGAATTATAAATCATTTTATATATATTTATATATTTATTGATAAAATTATTGTGTTGATATTTTGATGTCATGAATAATATTAATTTGCTTTCTATGGTATATATATTAATTGACTTAATGTTTCATATCTAATGGCCATAGGCATAGTGCTAGAATAGGAGTCCCAATCATCATCTTTGGTTTTTTATTTGTTTTCTTGGAATAGTGTTAGAATAGTATTATTTAAATAATGAAAGTAGAATAGTAATAAAATAGTGATATTTAAATAACAAAAAATTAATGAATTTGACAACAAAAGGAAAAAAGACAACTTTGATTAATTTTCACTCTTCCAATCATTTTCTCTCTCCTCTGTTCTGTTGTTCGGACATCCTCTAGAAATACTGAAATAAAAATGTTCCATCACATCATTATTCCTCATTTTTAGTGTTTCGCACTAATAAATGTTGAAATAGTGCACTATTTCATAATAGCGAGTGAAAAAGAGGATGCGAAATGGACCCAAAGAAAAAATGTTAGCTAATTAGTTGTCTGTATTGTTGCATCATTAAAGCCAAAAAAGAATAAAGAACAAGGAGAAATGTTAGATCCATGGAATCATCATCTTTGTTTTCTCTTTTTTTTACCCGTTTTCTTTGCATAAAAAAGAAGATATATCATATAGCTGAAAAATACCAGTCGGGGACTAGAGTTGTCCGTATCAACTGGACCTTGCACCATTAAAGCCTAAAAAGAACAAAGAACAAAAGGGAAAAATGTTAGATCGATGATGCAAGAACAGCCAGAGTATTCATGTACCTAAGAGCACACATCATAATTAATGATTTTATGATTAATGAATATGACAAATTAAAATTTTATATTAACTCAAAATTATTATATGTTCTATCTAAATAATTAAAAATATATTTATAATTTTAATTTTTTAATTTAAATAATATTTTTAAAGGAGATGTATAACGTTGGAGTTAAATATACGCTAGATTAATTTACCCAAAGAAAATATTGATCCGGTAACAAAATTGATATGGGAACTAGGAGGCGTGCATGAGTTGCTAACCTCCAGCAAATCATTGTTTGTGCTAATTGGAATTATAAATAGAGGTCTTGGCCTATATATATACGAACAGATACAGGCAACAACAACAGATGTATCCAGAATTCTGAAACTTCAATATATATATCTGGGAAGTCACATCTCTTATAAACCCTCAAATTTACATTAGAGAACAGCAAAAATGGAACTTCCACTCCCTTCTCTTTCCTACATTGTTGCTTCTCTTCTCATACTATTACTCTCCTTCCATTTTCTCAAGAAGAAAGTGATACGATCTAAATCCAAACTTCCGCCGGGTCCCTGGACCCTGCCAATTATTGGAAACCTGCACCAACTAGCAACCGCCAAATTGCCACACCATGTCATGCGTGACCTTGCCGGGTTATATGGACCCATCATGCTCCTTCATGCTGGTGAGACTGACCTCGTTGTCGTCACTTCCCGTGAAGCTGCAAAAGAGGTAACCTTGATCAACAGGAAATCGTTAAAATGAGGAGAAATACTTATAAATTAACTGTATATTCCTGTCATTGTTGATTGGTAAATCCCTGATGCATCCTCATCGCTTTGCCAAAATCCAACTTGGATTCACATTCACTTAGGTATCTGATTATTAGGAAGGAGGTCTGAAACTTTCAATTTTTATGGTTCATCAATTAATCTCAATGGAATTGCACACAAATTTTTTTTTTAGCTGAACGGCTCAGATCTCCTACCAACATGACAGTAAGATACTAAGATATGTATCTGCAGGGATCTGAACCCTCCCAAATTTTAGCGAGTCAAAACTGTTGATCAAATTTGCTCAAGTAAAAATAAAACCATTACATGATCCTAAAGGGTTTTTGATAAGAGAATAAGGGGCTCGTATAATTAAAGGAATGCTTAAACTTGAATATGCTGGAAAAATGGTGCAAAGGTAATTGATCTTGCGATTGTGATTCTCTAATTAGCAATTACCATAGTTTGTGCCTTTTTGTAATCTCCTTTATTGGGGGAAAAAGTATATTGTTTCTTTTTTTAAATATTGGTGCATACACAGGTGATGAAAACGCAGGATTCAAACCTTGCAAACCGCCCAATGATATCTGCAGCAAATGTTTTCATGTATGGTTGCTCAGATATTGCATTCTCAAATGGTCCATACTGGCGTCAGCTGTGCCGAATTTGTATCACTGAGCTCCTGCTTTCAAAACGGGTCAAATCTTTCTCCTCAATGCGACAAGAAGAGATCAATTCTAATGTTGAAGAGCTTCAGCTTAGTTTCTGATAAATCACCTGTAAACTTGAGTGCGAAGACATATGTTGAATATAATCCAAATCATGAACCGAGTCAGCAAGGCACATAGGTGCTACAGTTTTTCAGAAGTTACGGTTTTAGGTATAGGTCTATTTTTAGTTAAGAGCTAGGTGTAAACTGTGCTCTGTTTTTAGACATGTAATGGGTAGGTTATAGCTGTCATGGGCTAAATATGGCAGCTTTGGTTAGTGGGTGCTAAATTAGGATTATGTTCTGTGTTAAATACTATGTATTTTGTATCAGTTATTGAATAAGTTGAGTTAGAAAAATCCAGATTCTGTATTTTCTGTTTTTCTATTTCCAAAACTTCCAACAATTTTTGGTATCAGAGCCGAAGGTGAGAGATCAGGGCAGATCCGACCATGGCAGAGAACATGAGTATGTCGAATCCATCGATTCCGCTGTTCAAGGGAGACAACTACGAGTTCTGGAGCATCAAGATACGAACTTTGCTCAAGTCGCAAGGTCTATGGGAATTGGTGGAGAACGGAGCATCGACAACAGATCCCACACCAACAGAAACAACAAAGCAAGATGCGAAGGCGTTGTTCTTAATTCAACAAGCCGTTGTTGACACGGTGTTCACAAAAATTGCAGCAGCGGCATCGGCAAGGGAGGCATGGACAACCCTGAAAACCGCATTCCAGGGAAATTCGAAAGTTCTCGAGATAAGGCTACAAGGCTTGAGAAGAGATTTTGAGACGTTGAACATGAATCAAGGTGAATCTGTTCAAGCATTTCTCACAAGAGTCACATCCACCATCAACCAAATCAAGAGTTGTGGCGAAGATCTTGCTGATAAGACCGTGGTTATGAAGGTGCTCCGCAGCCTTACCTCAAAATTCGACCATGTCGTGGCAGCAATCGAAGAGTCCAAGGACCTGTCCACATACTCTTTCGACGAGTTGATGGGTTCGCTGCAAGTCCATGAAGTACGACTTCTCAGATCTGAAGAGAAGGACGATTCTAAGGCTTTCCTCACCAGAGGCAACTCAAGTAGAGGAAGAGGTCGCAGCGGTAGAGGTCGTGGAAGAGGCACGAGTAGTGGAGACAACCGTCAACATCAACAAACAACAAAGAAGGATATCGAGTGCTATTATTGTCACAAGTTCGGTCACGTCAAGGCAGATTGCTACAAGAAGAAGAGGGAAGACGGACAAGGCAAGCAAGGCGTTTAATGCCACTATTGTCACAGAATCGGCCATGTGCAGGCTGATTGCTTCAAGAAGAAGCGTGAAGAAGAGCAAGCCAATGTTGCAGAGGAGAAAGGCAATGAGAAAGGCACCAAAACCATGCTCTTCATGACAAAAACTGATGAGAAATCAGACGTGAGTCAAGTTTGGTTCTTGGACAGCGGATGTTCTAACCACATATCCGGTTATAAGTATCTCTTCGAAGAATTGGACGAGTCATACAAGAAGCCTGTGAAACTCGGCAATGACAAACAAATACAAGTTGAAGGTATCGGCAAGGTGGCTGTCCAAACTGCAAACAATACAAGGTATCTACACAACAATGTATACTACATCCCGCAACTTTCACAAAATCTCCTAAGCATCGGGCAAATGATGGACAGCGGGTATGAGATCAAATTTGAAGGCAACACTTGTAAAATTGAGGAATCATCAACAAAGCATGTGATGGCAACCATTCGGAAGACACAAAATAACTTGTTTCCGTTGGAAATAACAGAGGTTGATGATAGTGCACTTGCAATTATGGAACCTAATCAAAGCAGATTATGGCATCTAAGGTACGGGCATTTAAATATCAATGGTCTGAAATTACTAAACCAGAAAAATATGGTGATAGGACTACCAAAGATAGAGGTAGTCGGGTTATGCGAAGGGTGTGTACTTGGCAAACAATCAAAATTGCCATTTCCGAAGGATCAATCTCTCCGTGCAACCCGAGCACTTGAAGTGGTGCATACCGACCTATATGGGCCCATGGAAACGACTTCAATGGGTGGGAGTAAATATTTCATGTTGTTCATTGATGATTTTAGTAGAATGACATGGGTATTCTTCATTACCTATAAGAGCGAAGCATTTAAGATGTTCAAGAAGTTCAAAACCATGACGGAAATGCAAACCGGCATGAAACTGAAAGCATTAAGATCAGATCGGGGTGGTGAGTATCAATCAACTGAATTCAAGAAATTTTGTGAACAAGAAGGCATCTTGCAGCAACTAACCACACCCTACACCCCTGAGCAAAACGGTGTAGCCGAGCGAAAGAACCGAACCGTTGTTGAGTTGGCAAGAAGCATGCTGAAATCAAGAGGCATACCGAATTCCTTTTGGGCAGAAGCCGTAGCCACAGCAGTCTACATCCTCAACCTTTCACCGACAAAGGCAGTCATGAACAAAACTCCGTATGAGGCGTGGTTCGGAAGGAAACCAACCGTGAGTCACTTACGAGTCTTTGGATGCGTTGCATACACTCTTATCAACTCGCACAATCGAAAGAAGTTGGATGCCAAATCTGAAAAGTGCATATTCATAGAGTATTGTATTCAATCGAAAGGATATCGACTCTACAACCCTGAAACAAAGAAGACAATTGTCAGCCGCAACGTGATGTTCGACGAGAATACGAGTTGGGGATGGAATTCGGAAGGTGTTGAAGTACCGACTACTTTACAATATGAGGAGGATGAGGACAGCGAGTAGCCTCAATTCGAAACAAACCTAAACGAAGACATACCAACACCAACACGAGTTTATACAAGAAGAAGCAACCTACCGCCACAGCAAAAGACCAAAACCTTGCAAGAATTATATGCAACAACACAAGCGCTTTTGGTGGCTGATCCCGAGTGTTTTGAAGAAGCCGCTGGAAAGGAAGAATGAAAGAAGAAATGCGAGCAATTGAGGAAAATAACATGTGGGATTTAGTAGAACTGCCAAAGGATCACAAGGAAATAGGGGTCAAATGGGTCTACAAGACCAAGCTCGGTCCTGATGGGAAGGTGCTTAAATATAAGGCAAGATTAGTTGTGAAGGGATATGCACAAAGGCAAGGAATTGATTATAATGAGACGTTCTCCCTTGTTGTGAGGTTTGAAACCGTTCGACTCTTGCTAGCACTAGCTGTCTAATTAAAGCAACCGATCTTTCAACTCGATGTTAAGTCTGCCTTCTTGAATGGAGAACTATTGGAAGAGGTGTATGTCGAGCAACCTGAAGGATTCAAAATCGAAGGCAAAGAAAACTGGGTGTATCGGCTCTATAAAGCACTTTATGGCTTGAAACAAGCCCCACGAGCGTGGTATAGCAAGGTAGATGCATGCTTTCAGACCTTGGGGTTCACGAGAAGCAAGAACGAGCCGAATCTCTACATCAAACAGAACATAAGTCTGCTGGTCGTTTGTTTATATGTTGATGATATGATCTACTTCGGTACAGATCAAGGGATGGTTCAAACATTTAAAGAACAAATGATGCATATGTTCAAGATGACAGACTTGGGTGAGATGCATTACTTTCTAGGGCTAGAGATTGAGCAAGAAGAAGGTAATATGTTCATTTCTCAGAGGAAGTATGCCAAAGATCTAGTTGAGAAGTTCGGAATGAAAGGATGCAATCTCGTGCAAACACCATCTAATGTCAACGAAAAGCTCACAGCAGAGGATGGCACAGAACATATTGATGCAACACGATTCCGAAGTTTGGTTGGAGGCTTGATGTATTTAACACACACACGGCCCGACATCTCACACTCAGTTGGGGTCATCTCAAGGTTCATGCAAACACCGACCAAACAATACATGGGTACAGCAAAAAGGATATTAAGGTATGTTGCAGGCACAACGAGCTATGGCCTGTGGTACAAATCTGTGGAGAATCCAAGTTTAATTGGGTATAGTGATAGCGATTGGGCAGGGAGCCTAGATGATAGAAGGAGCACATCCGGGCAAGTGTTCTTCTATGGCGACAATGCAATCTGTTGGAATTCAAAGAAGCAATCAACTGTTGCACTTTCTACAGCTGAAGCGGAGTACAATGCTGTGACTTCAGCTGCACGTCAAGGGGTCTGGCTTAGGCGCATGCTAGAAGAGTTAAATTGCAAGCAAAAAGGAGCAACCATAATATTATGCGACAACCAGTCAACGATAGCAATGAGCAAAAATCCAGTATTTCATAGTCGTACTAAGCATATTGATACAAAGCAACACTTCATCCGAGAGTTGGTTGAGCAAAAGGAAATCGAATTGCAGTATGTTAATACTAATGAACAAGTTGCAGATATCATGACCAAGTCTCTTGCAAGAGAGAAGTTTATTTGGTGTCGAAGAACGATGGATGTAGATGACTTTGGATTAAGGGGGAGTGTTGAATATAATCCAAATCATGAACCGGGTCAGCAAGGCACATAGGTGCTGCAGTTTTTCAGAAGTTACGGTTTTAGGTATAGGTCTATTTTTAGTTAAGAGCTAGGTGTAAACTGTGCTCTGTTTTTAGACATCTAATTGGTAGGTTATAGCTGTCATGGGTTAAATATGGCAGTTTTGGTTAGTGGGTGCTAAATTAGGATTATGTTCTGTGTTAAATACTATGTATTTTGTAACAGTTATTGAATAAGTTGAGTTAGAAAAATCCAGATTCTGTATTTTCTGTTTTTCTATTTCCAAAACTTCCAACAACATACGAGCTTTCAAATGGTATTGTTCTCCGTGCAGCATTTGGAGGAATGTGTAAAAATAGAGAGTTGTTCCTGGAAATTATAGGAGAGGTTATGGAGCTCTTCTCTGGATTCAACCTGTCTGATCTCTTTCCTTCATTGGGTTGGTTGGATGTGAATACAAGAAGGCGATTTGCGAGACTCCGCAGGTAACAGTTGACACAAATTTGTTGTTATATATGCCTCAGGTATGTGGCTAATTAAATAATTCATGCAACCTATCAGAAAATTCAAAATCTAACAGAAATATATATAAGGCTGAGCTAAAATATAAATGCAATGCGTAATATAGATCCATATATATATATATATATATATATATATATATATGCTATAGGTTCAATTTTCACATTGAAAGTCTGAGTGGATTATCTAATTAAGCTTTTCAATATCATCCAATTAAGCATATCAAAGTCAGTCTTGTAGGAAACAAGTTCTATTTTATTGGAGGAAGAAAAAAAAGAACACAATTGCATTGACTGTTCTTATTGAATGTTTGTTACTATTTGTCTGTTTATATCTCATGTAGCTAGGTTGCTTTATATTATGAGGCTAATTAGGACTTCACATAGTATTGAATTCTATAACTGCCCCACTACAATTATCTTCTATTTATAGTACTTAACTGTTAATTTTTAATGCATATGTATAGCAAATTGGATTCTGTACTGGAGGGGATTGTTCAGGAGCATTTGAAGAAGCGACAGCAGCAGAAGAAAGGAGGCGATGAAGATGTCGAATATGATTTGGCCGATGTACTTGTCAATGTGAAGGAGCGCGGTGACTTGGGGGTGCCTATCACGATGGACAACATAAAAGCTGTTATCATGGTAACTTTAATATATAAAACTAAAGAAAGAAAGAAAGAAATTTAGAATTAGTCAGAGTAAATTCTAGTACTTTATTCTCGACTATTAGTTAATTAAAGCTATAATTATGAATTAGTCAGAGTAATGTCCTAGTTTCTAAGGCTTCACATAAGTAAATCAAGTGCAACTAGCGCAGAAAACAGAATTTTTTTAAATATATTTCAAAGGCTTAACATTATTGATACAGTGCATGTACATACAAGAGCCTAGTATATTGACAAAAATGTATAGAGTACTACCTCGATCTTTATTCTGATGATTTGCTCTTTGTTTAGGATGTATTCAGTGCAGGAACCGAGACATCATCAACAACAATAACATGGACGATGACAGAACTGATCAGGTACCCAGCGGTACTGGCGAAGGCACAAACAGAGATAAGGCAAGCTGCGAGTACAAACACTGCTAAATTTGACGAGAACGCCTTCGGTTATCTAAAACTAGTCGTCAAAGAAACTCTGAGGTTGCACCCACCTGCACCACTTCTGGTACCGCGACAGTGCAAGGAAAGTTGCCAGATACTCGGCTACACAATTCCATCTGGGGCCCGCGTGGTAGTCAATGCATGGGCTCTGGGAAGGAATCCTGACTACTGGAACGATCCAGAGGAATTCAACCCCAGGAGGTTTGAAGCATCTACTATCGACTTTAACGGGCAAAACTTCGAGTTTGTTCCGTTCGGTGCAGGGAGGAGGATTTGTCCCGGTATTGAGTTTGGTGTGGCAGTAGTGGAGGAGGCTCTGGCAAGGCTTTTGCTACATTTTGATTGGAAACTACCTGATGGGATGAAGCCGGATGACGTGGACATGACGGAGTCATTCGGAATAGTCTCTGCCAAGAAAGAGCCACTTTGTCTGATACCAATGCTTTGAGTTCCTTTGCCTGATGTTTAGATTCTGAAGAAACTCTGATTAGTTCCAATGGCATGTATAATAATTATAACCAGATAATAGTATTTGAAAATAATTGTGCAGCACAATAAAAAATCGACCCTTTTCTGTTGTAGCAGTGCACCAACATTTATATATAAACTCAATAAGAACTTCTACCTTATTATATTTCCCGATCTTTTCTTCCATAAATTGTTGGGTTTTCCCTACTATAGAAATAAGTAGGTTCAATGCCTCGTGATACTTCGGCACATTTTATTTTTTCATATTGTTGCTCATTTGTTGTTATAAGTAAGTACTGATGACACATCAGGCAGCAATTAATAATAAAAACTGGTTGAGTTTGGTTTATAAAGAGTTAGTGGGACATAATTTTCATGACTATATTTAGTTCAGTAATTGTGTATGTGAAAACATTCTTGTTAGTGATATATTGGCTTTTTGGCTCAAATAAGAATAATGGCATGATCAGCAAAAATTCCATTGGTTTCATGCTAACTTGTAAATGTTGTTTACATGACCTCATTAGGAAATACTGTTTGCTGGTAAAGTAACATATATGTTTACTTGCTTTTTAAGCTTATTGTGCCTTGAAGATGGAAATTTATTTTTCTTTTCATAGTTTATTTTTTCATGGTTAGGATAGAGAAAGTAGGAGGTAATTAAACTTCGCAGTTACATTTTCTTCAATAAGGTTAACTGGGAGGAGTCATTTATTTGTAATTAAGAGAGCCATAGAACCAAAGCGACATCAATGTGATAAAGTGGGTTTTGAATTTGATTAATAAGAAATAACCTGAATTTCGAAATCTTTTGAAGCAATAGATTGAACATTACTACTGAATTTCTTCTCGGTTCATTCACTATTTAAATTCTGGTGCTTAACAATAAAATAATCTTAATAGGTCGAACCGTTCATCAGAAACAGGCAAACATGAATTACAGTTCATTATATAAAACACAACACAGACGGAATTGTCTCAGACAGCGATCATTAATAAAACATAAATGTTAAAGAACAAAAAATTGTCACAACTTTTAGAAGAAGATAATAAACTTATCAAAAAATTTACTTACAGGAGCAATTAATAAACAGTACCTGCATAATATTTTGTTGACGTTTTATTTATTGTTGTCATGGTGTTCAGCTTGTGCACATTTATGCTCACAATCAGAAGTGAAACTTAATAACCGCAATCAAACAATCAAATAAAAGATATGAAGGTATTTTACCGCACAATCAAAGGAACAAACTATCGATATTTTTTTAAGTTGATTGTTCGATCGCACAGATGAAACTTAATAACTGCAGTCAAATATTTTGAGCAATCAAACAATCCACTAAAAGATATGAATATACTTCAACACCCATTCATAAGAACAAATTACCCACAATTCTGTACATTGATTGCTCGATTGCAGAAAATACTGATTGCACCTGAGAAGGGACTGTCACGTACCATATAAGTGTTCTTTCTGAGTCAACATTTGCAATTACAGTAGCAAGATACTTTTCACCAAATTCAGCTTCTGACAGAAGAGAGTACCTAAATCAGGAAAAATGAATAAGTACTCACATGCGTAGTTCATCCCATTAATTATGATAAGGACATAATTGGGAAATGCATAGACGCATAGTACATTGTAGACGTATAGTACAAGGAATTCACTGTTGGACGCATCATAGTTTGCTTCGTGGATTAAGAATTTGGTTCAGCTCATTTGTGTACAACTTAATATATTATACTACATGAATATGACTGTAAAGAAGATATCAACTGGAATAGAAAACTTTCTATTAAGGCTTAATTTTTTCTATACCCTTAAACTCTTCTTTATTTTCTTATTTCTCTGTCTAGACTTATATTACTAATTTACCACTAAATTTTTTTATTGACCCATCAAATTAACTACATATAGTTAACTATGATTATATTGTAAAAAGCCCATAATTAATTCTGAATTAAAAGAGAAATGACAAAATTGTCCTTCCATGCTCCTGTCCTTTTTCCCTCATCATTTTCTTTTTTTCTTTTCTAACCATTGAAGAATTTCTTGCCATGTACTTTGCTAAGCCTTCCTCTTTTCTCCAATCTGATCTCTCATATATAGTTCGGCTCCTCTTTAAAACTATCTCTCATCTTTCTTTAAAGATATATCTATTTGCTATCCAAGGAGAGGAAACATAAGCATACTTGGTAGCAAACATAAGCACACTTTACTGTCGATAAATTTGAGGGCATTCGGTGCATTGATTTTGGATTCTTTAGATTTTTGTTTTTTTTTCTCAAGGTAACTCTAAGACAGTAATTTTTGAGCTGAATCCAAAAAAAAAACCAATGCAAACTCCTCTTGTCTGACATTGGCATTTTCCTACACATTTATTGGCAAATTAATCCTCCTGCATACTATACTCAAAAGGCAAAATACTATACCAGCTTACTGTGCCAAGTGGTACCAGTTTACTATACCAATCGACACCAGTTTGGAGAACCAATCAAGGCCAACACTGTACAAGTATGTGTCATTGACATCAACATGAGTTTTGAAAGTATTTTGAGTATTAATGGTTATGTATATTTTGCATAAACTTGATGCGTATATTGGTTGTTCATTCGAACTCATATCAGGTTTACCTTTGAGACTCACATTGCGATAAGAATGATTTGTGTATTTCTAAAAACATTGAAGTTTGAAGTATGTTTCTCCTTATCTGTATGTCATCTCCGTTGCTTGTAACCTTCTTAGCAGTAGTACTGGTTGATACTACTTGTTTCTTGCATATAAGTATTGGTTTGACATGCTGATCTAATGGGTCTGTTAAACCTTTTTTTGGGATCTCGTGATGTTTCCTAAAAAAGCTTAGTTGTTACATCCCTCTCTAGATATCGGACCAGCTGGTGCCAGTACCTTCCTGCTTGTTGGTAGAAATCGGGGTGCACATCAGGGTTTATTAACTCTCGACTGAGTATATTTGATGCTTAGTTAAGAACTCATACCTGACTGAATCCTGATTGCACAGGTCCTTCAGAGAAGAAGACGAAACTATTAGCACAGGCATCTGACTTTCTAATTCAATTCTCATCCCCCCTCAAGCGCCACACCGCGTCCACATCCTCCTCTTTCGCTCCCCTTTCTGCTCCTCCCCATGACAGCGAGAGCGAGGAGGTGGCGCCCCACGACGCGAGGCACGTCTCAGACAGTAGGAGCAAGGAGGCAACTACCACTTCAGCGGTGAAGATGTGGCATCCTCTCCAAACCAGAGGGGCCACGCGTCCGATAGGGAGATCGTTCCCGTAGCCTTCTCTTGCTCACCTCTTTCTCTTACCCAACCTCCATCTCTAGTCAGCCGGGAAAGGGAGGAAAAGACAGGCGATGTGCTCAAACCATTCTCGGTGAGGCGACAAGAGATATTGGTCGGAGGTGGCAGATGTGGGCGACACAAGTTCGGGTAGCAGGCGAAAATAAAGTAGTCAAAAGATGGTTAAAATGGATGTCAAAAGATCAAGTAAAATGGATGTCAAAATAATCGTAGCTCGATTCACTAACGGACCGTCCGATTATATTATACTGATTAATTGAGAACGTCCGATCCAACCCTTTCTCTGCTCTTAAAACTTAACCTAACCCAACAAGTACGGGCTGGTCCCGTCTCGACTCAACAGTCCAGTCGAGCTCAACTCTACCGAAACTCGAAAGGTGACAGGTACCGCCGCACATAGGTTCCATGGACGACTCCGAAGCGACTCCGAGGCGCGCAATCGACTCCAACAGTCGGAACCTTCACGCTACCACGCCTTCTCCATCTCCCTCTCCGTCTCCGTCGCCGTCACCCTCACCGTCACCGTCACCGTCGCCGTTGAGACTTTGGAGGCCGGCGGCGCAGCGAAACATCAGGAACCAGTGGTCCAAGCTCCTCTCCGCGAAGGACCGTTGGCTCTCTGCCTCCTCCGATGGCAAGTCGCACGCCACTTGCCTAGTCAATGCTTTTCTCTCTCAAAGGCCAGTTCTTTTCTAATTATGTCGTTTAGTTCCGGTTTAATTGATGAACCTAACATCAATTGATCGAATTATCTTCAGCTGCAATTTATGGAACTCCATTTTTGGGTTCAAATACTGAAATTTCGTTGGCGGAATGGTACCAGGTTCATGTTGCAGAGGGACCTGGGAGTTCTCAAAGATATGCCAGATATAAGCGAGAAGGCTTGTAAAAAATTGGCTTACCAGCAGGTAGTTTGAATTCTCTTTAATTATTCCTATTACTAGTTACGAAGAACGTATGGACATTGTTACCCTCTTGCTGGTACCAAAATGTAGTGTGATTATGATTTTTTTCGGTTATTTTGTGATCTTGTATTGTGTTATTTACTTACTTTTTTCCTATTCTGTTGTGTTAATTGGTCAGAACATGATATTATGCTAAACTAAATTATTCTACCACTAATAGACAGGTTGATTGTGTGGTAATTTTAAGCTAGGCTAGAGTCTCAGCTTCTTGGCACAAAAGTTTTTGGACTAGAACAAATATCATTTCCTTTTTCTAGTAGCTCTTATCCTTATCTGTATATATAAGTGGCCACACACTACTCCAGTCTAAGATAGTATTGATAATTGAGTTGTTAAACCTTTTGATAGTTTTGATATCGGGCAATCAATTTGGTAAATTATGTGATTTGTCTCATCATCTTATTTTCTCCTCTACTTCTTCAGGAGCTTGGTCGGAGCGCATTATTGTCTTCCTATAAGGAGATGGTATTTCATTTGCTTAATTTTCTATAACATTTTTCTTATTAGCACAGGAATCGTACCAGATTGAGTGTTAGTTGGCCAACAAAAATATAATAGCTGACAAGATATATTGGAGTTCACTTACTTAATTTCTTTTATTTGCATGATACAAATCAACAGGTCCTTGCTGTTTCGCAAATGGCTAAAGCATCTAAATCAATGTGTTGCTTTCTCAAAGGATCTGCTGGAAGTCCGATTGTTCAATTTTGCGATAGACCTGAAGTCATAAATGACACTGGAGATGGTGGTGGGGTTCCAGTTTTCTCATCATTTTCTGTGTCCAATTTTGGTAAGGCTCATATATATTTTAAGGTTGCAATTCATGTAAGAGTTACAATTTTGGTAATCCTCATATATTTTTAAGGCTACAACTTATGTAACCTTAAGTGTTGCCCAAAACTCTCTTAATTATGAGCAGTACGTTTCATGTTTAGTCTTAAATTTTACATGCTGTTTAACATTTAAAATTTTTGCCCTTGTGTTCCCTCCCCGATATGATTTTTCATACTTGTAATAAACATGAATCCTAGTGAACCCTAAGGTGGAAGGTGTTATTTTGGGATAATAGGAAAATGACTCATTTCTGGTCAATTGTAATGAGGAACTTCTGTTTTTCTTCTGTGTGAAAAATCCTGTTAGGAAACAAAATGTTGAAAAGAAAAATCAGATTATAAGGGTCTTAATGGATCTTTAAAATCTGTAGGGCCTCAAACATAAGTTTTGGGTACTTGAGGACTTCTATTTAGTTTAAAATTTTTACAAGGAGTGGTATCACTCTAGACTTGGATTGAGATGTTTGCCCTTTTATGCGTTGTATTTAACTTCCTTTATTCTAGTAACATTAGATTATTCAAATTAGTTTGTTTCATCAAGTAGATCCAGTTAATATAGGTGTTTCCTTTGTCAAGTAGAACCAGTTTATATGGGTTTGATGAAAGTTTATCAAGTAGGGTTCAAATTCTGAAGCTTTATCCTTGATTTATCTCAGAAGAACTTGCACAAGAGCTTGTCGCGATGTTTCTCTTAGAGCTAGCTCTGAAGGTAGAGAATATAATAGATATCTTGTTCTTTCTTAAGAATCTATTTTTCAACTCATTTCTGTAGCCTTTGTTATATTTTAATTAATTTGTTTGCTCCATTCAATAGAGATTGCTCGTGGTGGAGCTTACATCTATTCAAGTAGAGAAAAAGGTTGAAGAAATTGGCACGACGACATGGGTCAAAGAGCTATTTGAAGGAGAATTTGATGAACTGAGATTTAGTGGTCTTTTATCTGATGAAAGCTCCGTCATGTTACCCTCACAAATTTGTAATCTGGTTGGCCTTTCTTCACATTCCCACTTGTTAAGCCATGAAGCTACGGAGACTGTTTTACAGGTGGGGAATAATCAAGTACCAATCACTTTCTGAGTGTGCGCACCAACACAAATTTTAGCAACAGTTGCTCTTTATTTTGCTTAAATCCTTGATTAAAATTTTCGTAGCATTGACATCCTATGATGTTGGTGCTTAGTAATTTCTTTGACTGGTACAGCTGACCGATGTTGTTGGTTCTTTGTTAGGTATACTTAACCTCATGGCTTGCTAACGTGAACCTCAATTTGAGCAGGTACACACGTTCAAGCTGTAATATACTTTCTTGTTATTAATTTGCCGCATGTTCTGTAGTTGATACTCTGAATTTTGTGCATATTTTTTGTTCTTCAATTAAAAAAGTTTGTCATATTTCCCTTCCTGCTCATTTGTTCTTACTTGATTGTTGTCAGTATCAAATCTGGTTCCGCAATATGTAGTAGTAATATTCACCTGTCTATACTTATTTGTTATACTCTTCTTTGGTTTGCTTTTGGCATCTTTTATTTAATTTCTATCATTCTATAAACCTATTGGGCTTCATTACAAGACCATAACTGTACCTCTGACTTGTTTGCTGACTTCTCTTGCTCTTTAATTTCAGGATTGATGAAATATTCCTGCTTGTGGAAGAAACAATGCAAGTGAGGTTATAATATTGGCCAACCATTATTAGCTTTAAGTGATTGGAGCTAATTCTCGTGAAGGTGATGTACATGTTAGATCTCAGCTTCGGTAAAATTTGCGAGTCAAAATGGTAAGCATCAAAATATGTTGTGTCAGTGTGCCCTTTATGAAGTTAATCTCCTTGCCCTGGCTTATAAAGGTATCACCAATAACTAACTTCACACAGCTAGTTCCGATTTTCTTACAATTCTTTTGGCTAATCCAATTCTATTAGTAATTTACTAACTTATTTTATTAAATCCACCTGTGGATCTATCCAATAATTAGCTAATCTACATTTGACATCTGTGTGAATTGATAGATGTAGATTCCAATCAGGTGACGGTTTATGGGCATCGATTGACATATCGAGCTTTATATCACTAGATTCTTAGAACCATTGACAATTCAGTAAATAATGTGACGCTCAAATAAGAGTAACACTGTTGTGAAAGAGATGTTTATGGCATTCATGTTTTCCCTTGATCGTTTTAAAATGCTTATGACATTCGGTCTCTCTTCGTATGAATTCAAGGTCCCTTTTGTAATCCAGAAACTTTAAGAAATCGTGAATCGTAATGTGTTTTTTTTTTCTTTTTTTAACATAATGGGAGGACATTCTAGTATTTTTCCTTTTAAACATACAAAACAATTAATGTATTAGTCTATTATTGTTTGTCTCTGAAAAACGCTTAAAAATTTTGTTCCAGGCAAAACATACTCGCGTTAATCATGACGGTCATACATGATCCATGTATTACTCCTCAATTAATTTCATCAAAGATATTTTTGAAAATAAAAGGAAAAAATCATTGCTCCTACAATCATTGGATATGAAGCTCCAGAGCTACTTGTGAGCACAGTAAAAGAAGTTCACGTCCCTTCAGCTACCTGATTGGAATTTAACCATATAGTTATGCAGATCTCATTGATCAGGTAACTGAGAGAATAGAAACTTCAATGAAACAAGTTCGCACCACTCAAACGGCCAATGCAAGGTCTAAACCGTACCAGGTTGTGGTACATCTGACTAGTTTTCGTGTTTGGCATGTTGTCTGGATGGCTGATGTGTTGTAGTGTCGGCTGTTGGGTTAGTTTTAGCTTCAAACAAACAGATATTAAGGTAGGTAGAACTATATCCCTATTGCTACCAGGGAGTTGTGGTACCATTTTGTTTAGTTTGAATAGAAACTGATGGAGTAACCTCTATTTCAAAAAAAAAAAAAAGAAAGAACGGCCAGTGCAAGACAAAAACCCAAGAACCAAGGAAAAAACAAAGTTGGTGGTAGTCGTTTATCGCATTATTTTTTATGTATGTTTTTAAAGAAAGATCGAGGCGCCTCTATTCCGGATACCAAGTTGAAGCTTGTAGGCTTGCAACCAAGAATGCTTCTCAGGGTGATAGCATAGTATAATGCTGATCAAATTTATCGTATTGAAATTTACAGTATTTTGTTTTGTTATAGACTAAGTTTCTTAATTGAACAACCATAATTTAATAAAAGTTATTATTAGGCATATTTAAGCCATTTTATACGAGAACTATCTGTAGAGCATGTCTCTGAAAAATTTAATTCAAAAAATAAAGTAAAAGAATCCAGGCTCCCAGCATCCATCCATCCTCTACTCTCTCACTTCACAATTTTCACTATTTAAAATAAACTAGAGGTATGCTCAGGCTCCGCTCTGAGCTGGCTATAGTCATTGATAAGTTAGAATTTATTTATTTTTAAAATCACAAATTTTCCATTCCTTAACCACTGCAGATGGTCTCATTTCACTGATGTCAACTTGATGAACAGTACTAAAAGGTCAAATCCTTCCTTTTTTTTTCCTATTATTTATCACAACAACATGTCCCTACTTCAAATCGAGTCATATACTCCTAACGTATGCAGCATATTGTTGCAAAACTTGCAATAGCAAGGACAACTGAAACACCATAAGAAAAATTGAGAGGGCCAAAACAAATAAGATTTGAACTTTTAAAGTGACATTAGCACAGTAAATCAAACAATATATGGGCAAAATGTCAGATTTGTTGCACAAAAGCACAACCGATGAGTCCTCAGTGGTGAAGAAAGAATAGAATAAGTTGGACCATTAGAGTGATTGCTACCTCTGTCTAATTAATGCTTGAAAATAAATAAGAAGAAAGAAAAATCCTCACGTATTTGCCATGACAAGAGCGGAGGTTATGGGGTACAAGGGCTGCCAAAGGCGCTGAAATGTGCTTCTAACTTTCTCTGGCGAAGGCACTGATCAGAGAAAGTTTCACACAGAATGGGAAAGACAGCGGGGATGCTGGAGGACAAGAGATACAGTGCAAGAAGCTAAAAGAGACGGCGACAGATGGATTATGGCAGGTCGAGAAGGTCCTAGAGAAATGAAAGCAAAAACGAAGAGGAGATGGAGAAACAGGAGACTTCCCGACACAGAATAAAATACTCATAAATCGATGGTCTGCATTGCTTCTGGTCCCATCGAACGGCGGAGAGCAAGGTACTGTAGAGTACTGTTCTTAAAACAGTGCCGTTAAGGGTTGAGGGTTTAGGGCTGAGGGTTAAGATATTTGCTGGATCATATAATTTTTTCAGTCTTGACAACAAAATTGAAAGAGAATAAGAAACTACAGGACCGTGTCAAGTGTGTTGTGGATTTTTGGCTAACATGCGAGAAGGCCGGCTACAACTTTCTTAGAGGTTCAAGGAGCTGCAATGAAGAGAAGTAACTGCACTTATCTCTCATTTTCTTCTATCTCTTTGTGTTCATTAGACAATGGATTATGTTAAATTTTTGTTGTTCCACGATCTTTTTGTTAAATTCCAATATTTAAAAGTATTCTAGGCGATATCTGGTAAATTTTTAGAATTTGTTATGCATTTCTCAGGGTGATTGAAGTTAGGTATAATTGTTATGGTTTAGTTTCTACTATTTTTCGGCCTGCTGATATGCTGGTACAAATCCAAACAAATAATAACTGTTATGTCATGTGTGTTTTTTTAAATTTAACTTAAATTCTTGGAGCAATTTTGTTACTTAAACTAGAATCACTTAGCAATGGATTATTTTTCCGATCTTGACAATGACAGCCTTGCTTAAATGTTGTTGTTTTTAAAATGAATGACTTCCTCCTTTCATGACCAACAGTAATCCATTCAAGTGATATTCAAATTTGATATTCACCAGCTACAAACTCAAATTTCATGATTATCCTATTTAGTATTTAACATGTGCAACTTGCCAATTTATTGTTGTTATCTATTAGGACCACATGATAATTGCGTTTCATGATTGAAAATAAAAATGGATATCTTTGCACTCATGTCATATGAAACTTCTTAACTTATTATTATATTTTTCGTGTTTCGTAAAAATGATAGATCTCAGTTCATTTTCGTTTTGATTTTTAATAGATGCTAAAAAATATATAAATTTTAGTCAATATGATAGTTCTGTTTTTTTGAGATTACTATAAGAAATATAGTAATCCCTTGGAATGACATTAATTCCTTGAAATGAAATATAGAATGAACTAACTAAATGCCCCTAAAATCAGAAACCAAGTACAAAAGCAAAAGAAAAGAAAAATTCTAATGGGATACTCATGGGCAAATTGATGAAGTACATATATAGAGCGAGACTCAATGTTTCATATTTTTTTTTTTTGCCGAGTCGTACAAATGTATCTGATATTTTTGTATTGTATATATATTTTTGAAAGGAATTATATTAAGTCCTATAAAGTGCGAAAATCATTTCATATATACATATATACATATACATATATATATATATATATATGTGTGTGTGTGTATATACATATAGATATGTATACATATGTATACGTATATATATGTATACGTATATATATGTATACATATGTATACGTATATATATGTATATATATGTATACGTATATATATGTATATATATGTATATACATATATACATGTATACATATATATATATATTGATAAAATTATTGTGTTGATATTTTGATGTCATGAATAATACTAATTTGCTTTGTATAGTATATATGTATTAATTGACTTTTTGTTTCATATCTAAACGGGCCATAGGCATAGAGCTAGAATAGGAGTCCCAATCATCACCTTTGTTTTCTATCCGTTTTCTTTGAATAGTGTTAGAATAGTATTATTTAAATAATAAAAATAAAATAGTAATATTTGAAACCATAATAAGAAAAATATTATGCGGAAGAGTACAAATATTATTTAATAAAAAGTTATTTGGAATAATAAAATAATAGATTTTTATAAATCATCAGCAAATTAGAAAAGACCAAAATATCCTTATAATTATTTGTGGTTTTTGTATTACTCTTAAGCCTACATATTTTGTAACATGGAAATTTAATAATATTTTTTATGGAATAATTTTCAACAAAACAGGATTAATTTATTTATCTTAGTATCTCTACTTTAGTACAATAAAATCTAAAATAAAATTAAATCTAAAAATAATACAAACCAAGTCCTAATAATAAATTAATACTAAGATAAAAGAAATTAACGAATTTGACAACAAAAGGAAGAAAAGACAACTTTGATTAATTTTCACTCTTCCAATCATTTTCTCTCTCCTCTGTTTTACTGTTCGGACATCCTCTAGAAATACTGAAATAAAAATGTTCCATCACATCACTATTCCTTGTTTTTAGTGTTTGGCACTAATAAATATTGAAATAGTGCACTATTTCATGATAGCGAGTGAAAAAGAGGATGCCAAACGGACCTAAAGAAAAAATGTTAGCTAGTTAGTTGTCTGTATTGTTGCATTATTAAAGCCTAAAAAGAACAAAGAACAAGAAGGAGAAATGTTAGATCCATGGAATCATCATCTTTGGTTTTTTTTTTTTAACCCGTTTTCTTTGCATGAAAAAGAAGATATATCATATAGCTGAAAAAGACCAGTCGGGGACTAGAGTTGTCCGTATCAACTGGACCTTGCACCATTAAAGCTTAAAAAGAACAAAGAACAAGAAGGGAAAATGTTGGATCGATGATGCAAGAACAGCCAGAGTATTCATGTACCTAAGAGCACAAATCATAATTAATGATTTTATGATTAATGAATATGACAAATTAAAATTTTATATTGACTCAAAATTATTATACGTTTATCTAAATAATTAGAAATATATTTGTAATTTTAATTTTTTAATTTGAATAATATTTTTAAAGGAGATGTATAACGTTAGA
This sequence comes from Bolboschoenus planiculmis, assembly GCA_031770325.1. Classification (NCBI taxonomy): domain Eukaryota; kingdom Viridiplantae; phylum Streptophyta; class Magnoliopsida; order Poales; family Cyperaceae; genus Bolboschoenus; species Bolboschoenus planiculmis. Next base: position 3,136,188 of record CM062794.1, on the reverse strand, counting down.
GTTAAATATATGCTAGATTAATTTACCCAAAGAAAATATTGATCCGGCAATGAAATTGATATGGGAACTAGGAGGCGTGCATGAGTTGCTAACCTCCAGCAAATCATTGTTTGTGCTAATTGGAATTATAAATAGAGGTCTTGGCCTATATATATACGAACAGATACAGGCAACAATAACAGATGTATCCAGCATTCTGAAACTTCAATATATAAATATCTGGGAAGTCACACCTCTTATAAACCCTCAAATTTACATGAGAGAACAGCAAAAATGGAACTTCCACTCCCTTCTCTTTCCTACATTGTTGCTTCTCTTCTCATACTATTACTCTCCTTCCGTTTTCTCAAGAAGAAAGTGATACGATCTAAATCCAAACTTCCGCCGGGTCCCTGGACCCTGCCAATTATTGGAAACCTGCACCAACTAGCAACCGCCAAATTGCCACACCATGTCATGCGTGACCTTGCCGGGTTATATGGACCCGTCATGCTCCTCCATGCTGGTGAGACTGACCTCGTTGTCGTCACTTCCCGTGAAGCTGCAAAAGAGGTAACCTTGATCAACAGGAAATCGTTAAAATGAGGAGAAATACTTATAAATTAACTGTATATTCCTGTCATTGTTGATTGGTAAATCCCTGATGCATCCTCATCGCTTTGCCAAAATCCAACTTGGATTCACATTCACTTAGGTATCTGATTATTAGGAAGGAGGTCTGAAACTTTCAATTTTTATGGTTCATCAATTAATCTCAATGGAATTGCACACAAATTTTTTTTTTAGCTGAACGGCTCAGATCTCCTACCAACATGACAGTAAGATACTAAGATATGTATCTGCAGGGATCTGAACCCTCCCAAATTTTAGCGAGTCAAAACTGTTGATCAAATTTGCTCAAGTAAAAATAAAACCATTACATGATCCTAAAGGGTTTTTGATAAGAGAATAAGGGGCTCGTATAATTAAAGGAATGCTTAAACTTGAATATGCTGGAAAAATGGTGCAAAGGTAATTGATCTTGCGATTGTGATTCTCTAATTAGCAATTACCATAGTTTGTGCCTTTTTGTAATCTCCTTTATTGGGGGAAAAAGTATATTGTTTCTTTTTTTAAATATTGGTGCATACACAGGTGATGAAAACGCAGGATTCAAACCTTGCAAACCGCCCAATGATATCTGCAGCAAATGTTTTCATGTATGGTTGCTCAGATATTGCATTCTCAAACGGTCCATACTGGCGTCAGCTGTGCCGAATTTGTATCACTGAGCTCCTGCTTTCAAAACGGGTCAAATCTTTCTCCTCAATGCGACAAGAAGAGATCAATTCTAATGTTGAAGAGCTTCAGCTTAGTTTCTGATAAATCACCTGTAAACTTGAGTGCGAAGACATATGTTGAATATAATCCAAATCATGAACCGAGTCAGCAAGGCACATAGGTGCTGCAGTTTTTCAGAAGTTACGGTTTTAGGTATAGGTCTATTTTTAGTTAAGAGCTAGATGTAAACTGTGCTCTGTTTTTAGACATGTAATGGGTAGGTTATAGCTGTCATGGGGCTAAATATGGCAGCTTTGATTAGTGGGTGCTAAATTAGGATTATGTTCTGTGTTAAATACTATGTATTTTGTATCAGTTATTGAATAAGTTGAGTTAGAAAAATCCAGATTCTGTATTTTCTGTTTTTCTATTTCCAAAACTTCCAACAATTTTTGGTATCAGAGCCGAAGGTGAGAGATCAGGGCAGATCCGACCATGGCAGAGAACATGAGCATGTCGAATCCATCGATTCCGCTGTTCAAGGGAGACAACTACGAGTTCTGGAGCATCAAGATACGAACTTTGCTCAAGTCGCAAGGTCTATGGGAATTGGTGGAGAACGGAGCATCGACAACAGATCCCACACCAACAGAAACAACAAAGCAAGATGCGAAGGCGTTGTTCTTAATTCAACAAGCCGTTGTTGACACGGTGTTCACAAAAATTGCAGCAGCGGCATCGGCAAGGGAGGCATGGACAACCCTGAAAACCGCATTCCAGGGAAATTCGAAAGTTCTCGAGATAAGGCTACAAGGCTTGAGAAGAGATTTTGAGACGTTGAACATGAATCAAGGTGAATCTGTTCAAGCATTTCTCACAAGAGTCACATCCACCGTCAACCAAATCAAGAGTTGTGGCGAAGATCTTGCTGATAAGACCGTGGTTATGAAGGTGCTCCGCAGCCTTACCTCAAAATTCGACCATGTCGTGGCAGCAATCGAAGAGTCCAAGGACCTGTCCACATACTCTTTCGACGAGTTGATGGGTTCGCTGCAAGTCCATGAAGTACGACTTCTCAGATCTGAAGAGAAGGACGATTCTAAGGCTTTCCTCACCAGAGGCAACTCAAGTAGAGGAAGAGGTCGCAGCGGTAGAGGTCGTGGAAGAGGCACGAGTAGTGGAGACAACCGTCAACATCAACAAACAATAAAGAAGGATATCGAGTGCTATTATTGTCACAAGTTCGATCACGTCAAGGCAGATTGCTACAAGAAGAAGAGGGAAGACGGACAAGGCAAGCAAGGCGTTGAATGCCACTATTGTCACAGAATCGGCCATGTGCAGGCTGATTGCTTCAAGAAGAAGCGTGAAGAAGAGCAAGCCAATGTTGCAGAGGAGAAAGGCAATGAGAAAGGCACCAAAACCATGCTCTTCATGACAAAAACTGATGAGAAATCAGACGTGAGTCAAGTTTGGTTCTTGGACAGCGGATGTTCTAACCACATATCCGGTTATAAGTATCTCTTCGAAGAATTGGACGAGTCATACAAGAAGCCTGTGAAACTCGGCAATGACAAACAAATACAAGTTGAAGGTATCGGCAAGGTGGCTGTCCAAACTGCAAACAATACAAGGTATCTACACAACAATGTATACTACATCCCGCAACTTTCACAAAATCTCCTAAGCATCGGGCAAATGATGGACAGCGGGTATGAGATCAAATTTGAAGGCAACACTTGTAAAATTGAGGAATCATCAACAAAGCATGTGATGGCAACCATTCGGAAGACACAAAATAACTTGTTTCCGTTGGAAATAACAGAGGTTGATGATAGTGCACTTGCAATTATGGAACCTAATCAAAGCAGATTATGGCATCTAAGGTACGGGCATTTAAATATCAATGGTCTGAAATTACTAAACCAGAAAAATATGGTGACAGGACTACCAAAGATAGAGGTAGTCGGGTTATGCGAAGGGTGTGTACTTGGCAAACAATCAAAATTGCCATTTCCGAAGGATCAATCTCTCCGTGCAACCCGAGCACTTGAAGTGGTGCATACCGACCTATGTGAGCCCATGGAAACGACTTCAATGGGTGGGAGTAAATATTTCATGTTGTTCATTGATGATTTTAGTAGAATGACATGGGTATTCTTCATTACCTATAAGAGCGAAGCATTTAAGATGTTCAAGAAGTTCAAAGCCATGACGGAAATGCAAACCGGCATGAAACTGAAAGCATTAAGATCAGATCGGGGTGGTGAGTATCAATCAACTGAATTCAAGAAATTTTGTGAACAAGAAGGCATCTTGCAGCAACTAACCACACCCTACACCCCTGAGCAAAACGGTGTAGCCGAGCGAAAGAACCGAACCGTTGTTGAGTTGGCAAGAAGCATGCTGAAATCAAGAGGCATACCGAATTCCTTTTGGGCAGAAGCCGTAGCCACAGCAGTCTACATCCTCAACCTTTCACCGACAAAGGCAGTCATGAACAAAACTCCGTATGAGGCGTGGTTCGGAAGGAAACCAACCGTGAGTCACTTACGAGTCTTTGGATGCGTTGCATACACTCTTATCAACTCGCACAATCGAAAGAAGTTGGATGCCAAATCTAAAAAGTGCATATTCATAGGGTATTGTATTCAATCGAAAGGATATCGACTCTACAACCCTGAAACAAAGAAGACAATTGTCAGCCGCAACGTGATGTTCGACGAGAATACGAGTTGGGGATGGAATTCGGAAGGTGTTGAAGTACCGACTACTTTACAATATGAGGAGGATGAGGACAGCGAGCAGCCTCAATTCGAAACAAACCTAAACGAAGACATACCAACACCAACACGAGTTTATACAAGAAGAAGCAACCTACCGCCACAGCAAAAGACCAAAACCTTGCAAGAATTATATGCAACAACACAAGCGCTTTTGGTGGCTGATCCCGAGTGTTTTGAAGAAGCCGCTGGAAAGGAAGAATGGGTTACAGCTATGAAAGAAGAAATGCGAGCAATTGAGGAAAATAACATGTGGGATTTAGTAGAACTGCCAAAGGATCACAAGGAAATAGGGGTCAAATGGGTCTACAAGACCAAGCTTGGTCCTGATGGGAAGGTGCTTAAATATAAGGCAAGATTAGTTGTGAAGGGATATGCACAAAGGCAAGGAATTGATTATAATGAGACGTTCTCCCTTGTTGTGAGGTTTGAAACCGTTCGACTCTTGCTAGCACTAGCTGTCTAATTAAAGCAACCGATCTTTCAACTCGATGTTAAGTCTGCATTCTTGAATGGAGAACTAATGGAAGAGGTGTATGTCGAGCAACCTGAAGGATTCAAAATCGAAGGCAAAGAAAACTGGGTGTATCGGCTCTGTAAAGCACTTTATGGCTTGAAACAAGCCCCACGAGCGTGGTATAGCAAGGTAGATGCATGCTTTCAGACCTTGGGGTTCACGAGAAGCAAGAACGAGCCGAATCTCTACATCAAACAGAACATAAGTCTGCTGGTCGTTTGTTTATATGTTGATGATATGATCTACTTCGGTACAGATCAAGGGATGGTTCAAACATTTAAAGAACAAATGATGCATATGTTCAAGATGACAGACTTGGGTGAGATGCATTACTTTCTAGGGCTAGAGATTGAGCAAGAAGAAGGTAATATGTTCATTTCTCAGAGGAAGTATGCCAAAGATCTAGTTGAGAAGTTCGGAATGAAAGGATGCAATCTCGTGCAAACACCATCTAATGTCAACGAAAAGCTCACAGCAGAGGATGGCACAGAACATATTGATGCAACACGATTCCGAAGTTTGGTTGGAGGCTTGATGTATTTAACACACACACGGCCCGACATCTCACACTCAGTTGGGGTCATCTCAAGGTTCATGCAAACACCGACCAAACAACACATGGGTGCAGCAAAAAGGATATTAAGGTATGTTGCAGGCACAACGAGCTATGACCTGTGGTACAAATCTGTGGAGAATCCAAGTTTAATTGGGTATAGTGATAGCGATTGGGCAGGGAGCCTAGATGATAGAAGGAGCACATCCGGGCAAGTGTTCTTCTATGGCGACAATGCAATCTGTTGGAATTCAAAGAAGCAATCAACTGTTGCACTTTCCACAGCTGAAGCGGAGTACAATGCTGTGACTTCAGCTACACGTCAAGGGATCTGGCTTAGGCGCATGTTAGAAGAGTTAAATTGCAAGCAAAAAGGAGCAACCATAATATTATGCGACAACCAGTCAACGATAGCAATGAGCAAAAATCCAGTATTTCATAGTCGTACTAAGCATATTGATACAAAGCAACACTTCATCCGAGAGTTGGTTGAGCAAAAGGAAATCGAATTGCAGTATGTTAATACTAATGAACAAGTTGCAGATATCATGACCAAGTCTCTTGCAAGAGAGAAGTTTATTTGGTGTCGAAGAACGATGGATGTAGATGACTTTGGATTAAGGGGGAGTGTTGAATATAATCCAAATCATGAACCGAGTCAGCAAGGCACATAGGTGCTACAGTTTTTCAGAAGTTACGGTTTTAGGTATAGGTCTATTTTTAGTTAAGAGCTAGGTGTAAACTGTGCTCTGTTTTTAGACATGTAATTGGTAGGTTATAGCTGTCATGGGCTAAATATGGCAGCTTTGGTTAGTGGGTGCTAAATTAGGATTATGTTCTGTGTTAAATACTATGTATTTTGTATCAGTTATTGAATAAGTTGAGTTAGAAAAATCCGGATTCTGTATTTTCTATTTTTCTATTTCCAAAACTTCCAACAACATACGAGCTTTCAAATGGTATTGTTCTCCGTGCAGCATTTGGAGGAATGTGTAAAAATAGAGAGTTGTTCCTGGAAATTATAGGAGAGGTTATGGAGCTCTTCTCTGGATTCAACCTGTCTGATCTCTTTCCTTCATTGGGTTGGTTGGATGTGAATACAAGAAGGCGATTTGCGAGACTCCGCAGGTAACAGTTGACACAAATTTGTTGTTATATATGCCTCAGGTATGTGGCTAATTAAATAATTCATGCAACCTATCAGAAAATTCAAAATCTAACAGAAATATATATAAGGCTGAGCTAAAATATAAATGCAATGCGTAATATAGATCCATATATATATATATATATATATATATATGCTATAGGTTCAATTTTCACATTGAAAGTCTGAGTGGATTATCTAATTAAGCTTTTCAATATCATCCAATTAAGCATATCAAAGTCAGTCTTGTAGGAAACAAGTTCTATTTTATTGGAGGAAGAAAAAAAAGAACACAATTGCATTGAATGTTCTTATTGCATGTTTGTTACTATTTGTCTGTTTATATCTCATGTAGCTAGGTTGCTTTATATTATGAGGCTAATTAGGACTTCACATAGTATTGAATTCTATAACTGCCCCACTACAATTATCTTCTATTTATAGTACTTAACTGTTAATTTTTAATGCATATGTATAGCAAATTGGATTCTGTACTGGAGGGGATTGTTCAGGAGCATTTGAAGAAGCGACAGCAGCAGAAGAAAGGAGGCGATGAAGATGTCGAATATGATTTGGCCGATGTACTTGTCAATGTGAAGGAGCGCGGTGACTTGGGGGTGCCTATCACGATGGATAACATAAAAGCTGTTATCATGGTAACTTTAATATATAAAACTAAAGAAAGAAAGAAATTTAGAATTAGTCAGAGTAAATTCTAGTACTTTATTCTCGACTATTAGTTAATTAAAGCTATAATTATGAATTAGTCAGAGTAATGTCCTAGTTTCTAAGGCTTCACATAAGTAAATCAAGTGCAACTAGCGCAGAAAACAGAATTTTTTTAAATATATTTCAAAGGCTTAACATTATTGATACAGTGCATGTACATACAAGAGCCTAGTATATTGACAAAAATGTATAGAGTACTACCTCGATCTTTATTCTGATGATTTGCTCTTTGTTTAGGATGTATTCAGTGCAGGAACCGAGACATCATCAACAACAATAACATGGACGATGACAGAACTGATCAGGTACCCAGCGGTACTGGCGAAGGCACAAGCAGAGATAAGGCAAGCTGCGAGTACAAACACTGCTAAATTTGACGAGAACGCCTTCGGTTATCTAAAACTAGTCGTCAAAGAAACTCTGAGGTTGCACCCACCTGCACCACTTCTGGTACCGCGACAGTGCAAGGAAAGTTGCCAGATACTCGGCTACACAATTCCATCTGGGGCCCGCGTGGTAGTCAATGCATGGGCTCTGGGAAGGAATCCTGACTACTGGAACGATCCAGAGGAATTCAACCCCAGGAGGTTTGAAGCATCTACTATCGACTTTAACGGGCAAAACTTCGAGTTTGTTCCGTTCGGTGCAGGGAGGAGGATTTGTCCCGGTATTGAGTTTGGTGTGGCAGTAGTGGAGGAGGCTCTGGCAAGGCTTTTGCTACATTTTGATTGGAAACTACCTGATGGGATGAAGCCGGATGACGTGGACATGACGGAGTCATTCGGAATAGTCTCTGCCAAGAAAGAGCCACTTTGTCTGATACCAATGCTTTGAGTTCCTTTGCCTGATGTTTAGATTCTGAAGAAACTCTGATTAGTTCCAATGGCATGTATAATAATTATAACCAGATAATAGTATTTGAAAATAATTGTGCAGCACAATAAAAAAATCGACCCTTTTCTGTTGTAGCAGTGCACCAACATTTATATATAAACTCAATAAGAACTTCTACCTTATTATATTTCCCGATCTTTTCTTCCATAAATTGTTGGGTTTTCCCTACTATAGAAATAAGTAGGTTCAATGCCTCGTGATACTTCGGCACATTTTATTTTTTCATATTGTTGCTCATTTGTTGTTATAAGTAAGTACTGATGACACATCAGGCAGCAATTAATAATAAAAACTGGTTGAGTTTGGTTTATAAAGAGTTAGTGGGACATAATTTTCATGACTATATTTAGTTCAGTAATTGTGTATGTGAAAACATTCTTGTTAGTGATATATTGGCTTTTTGGCTCAAATAAGAATAATGGCATGATCAGCAAAAATTCCATTGGTTTCATGCTAACTTGTAAATGTTGTTTACATGACCTCATTAGGAAATACTGTTTGCTGGTAAAGTAACATATATGTTTACTTGCTTTTTAAGCTTATTGTGCCTTGAAGATGGAAATTTATTTTTCTTTTCATAGTTTATTTTTTCATGGTGAGGATAGAGAAAGTAGGAGGTAATTAAACTTCGCAGTTACATTTTTTCTTCAATAAGGTTAACTGGGAGGAGTCATTTATTTGTAATTAAGAGAGCCATAGAACCAAAGCGACATCAATGTGATAAAGTGGGTTTTGAATTTGATCAATAAGAAATAACCTGAATTTCGAAATCTTTTGAAGCAATAGATTGAACATTACTACTGAATTTCTTCTCGGTTCATTCGCTATTTAAATTCTGGTGCTTAACAATAAAATAATCTTAATAGGTCGAACTGTTCATCAGAAACAGGCAAACATGAATTACAGTTCATTATATAAAACACAACACAGACGGAATTGTCTCAGACAGCGATCATTAATAAAACATAAATGTTAAAGAACAAAAAATTGTCACAACTTTTAGAAGAAGATAATAAACTTATCAAAAAATTTACTTACAGGAGCAATTAATAAACAGTACCTGCATAATATTTTGTTGACGTTTTATTTATTGTTGTCATGGTGTTCAGCTTGTGCACATTTATGCTCACAATCAGAAGTGAAACTTAATAACCGCAATCAAACAATCAAATAAAAGATATGAAGGTATTTTACCGCACAATCAAAGGAACAAACTATCGATATTTTTTTAAGTTGATTGTTCGATCGCACAGATGAAACTTAATAACTGCAGTCAAATATTTTGAGCAATCAAACAATCCACTAAAAGATATGAATATACTTCAACACCCATTCATAAGAACAAATTACCCACAATTCTGTACATTGATTGCTCGATTGCAAAAAATACTGATTGCACCTGAGAAGGGACTGTCACGTACCATATAAGTGTTCTTTCTGAGTCAACATTTGCAATTACAGTAGCAAGATACTTTTCACCAAATTCAGCTTCTGACAGAAGAGAGTACCTAAATCAGGAAAAATGAATAAGTACTCACATGCGTAGTTCATCCCATTAATTATGATAAGGACATAATTGGGAAATGCATAGACGCATAGTACATTGTAGACGTATAGTACAAGGAATTCACTGTTGGACGCATCATAGTTTGCTTCGTGGATTAAGAATTGGTTCAGTTCATTTGTGTACAACTTAATATATTATACTATATGAATATGACTGAAAAGAAGATATCAACTAGAATAGAAAACTTTCTATTAAGGCTTAATTTTTTTCTATATCCTTAAACTCTTCTTTATTTTCTTATTTCTCTGTCTAGACTTATATTACTAATTTACCACTAAATTTTTTTATTTACCCATCAAATTAACTACATATAGTTAACTATGATTATATTGTAAAAAGCCCATAATTAATTCTGAATTAAAAGAGAAATGACAAAATTGTCCTTCCATGCTCCTGTCATTTTTCCCTCATCATTTTCTTTTTTTCTTTTCTAACCATTGAAGAGTTTCCTGCCATGTACTTTGCTAAGCCTTCCTCTTTTCTCCAATCTGATCTCTCATATATAGTTCGGCTCTTCTCTAAAACTATCTCTCATCTTTCTTTAAACATATATCTATTTGCTATCCAAGAAGAGGAAACATAAGCATACTTGGTAGCAAACATAAGCACACTTTACTGCCGATAAATTTGAGGGCATTCAGTGCATTGATTTTGGATTCTTTAGATTTCTGTTTTTTTTTTCTCAAGGTAACTCTAAGACAGTAATTTTTTAGCTGAATCAAAAAAAAGAAGCAATGCAAACTCCTCTTGTCTGACATTGGCATTTTCCTACACATTTATTGGCAAATCAATCCTCCTGCATACTATACTCAAAAGGCAAAATACTATACCAGCTTATTGTGCCAAGTGGTACCAGTTTACTATACCAATCGACACCAGTTTGGAGAACCAATCAAGGCCACCATTGTACAAGTATGTGTCATTGACATCAACATGAGTTTTGAAAGTATTTTGAGTATTAATGGTTATGTATATTTTGCATAAACTTGATGCGTATATTGGTTGTTCATTCGAACTCATATCGGGTTTACCTTTGAGACTCACATTGCGATAAGAATGATTTGTGTATTTCTAAAAACATTGAAGTTTGAAGTATGTTTCTCCTTATCTGTATGTCATCTCCGTTGCTTGTAACCTTCTTAGCAGTAGTACTAGTTGATACTGCTTGTTTCTTGCATATAAGTATTGATTTGACATGCTGATCTAATGGGTCTGTTAAACCTTTTTTAGGGATCTCGTGATGTTTCCTAAAAAAGCTTAGTTGTTACATCCCTCTCTAGATATCAGACCAGCTGGTGCCAGTACCTTCCTGCTTGTTGGTAGAAATCGGGGTGCACATCAGGGTTTATTAACTCTCGACTGAGTATATTTGATGCTTAGTTAAGAACTCATACCTGACTGAATCCTGATTGCACAAGTCCTTCAGAGAAGAAGACGAAACTATTAGCACAGGCATCTGACTTTCTAATTCAATTCTCATCCCCCCTCAAGCGCCACACCGCGTCCACATCCTCCTCTTTCGCTCCCGTTTCTGCTCCTCCCCATGACAGCGAGAGCGAGGAGGTGGCGCCCCACGACGCGAGGCACGTCTCAGACAGTAGGAGCAAGGAGGCAACTACCACTTCAGCGGTGAAGATGTGGCATCCTCTCCAGACCAGAGGGGCCACGCGTCCGATAGGGAGATCGTTCCCGTAGCCTTCTCTTTCTCACCTCTTTCTCTTACCCAACCTCCATCTCTAGTCAGCCGGGAAAGGGAGGAAAAGACAGACGATGTGCTCAAACCATTCTCGGTGAGGCGACAAGAGATATTGGCCGGAGGTGGCAGATGTGGGCGACACAAGTTCAGGTGGCAGGCGAAAATAAAGTAGTCAAAAGATGGTTAAAATGGATGTCAAAAGATCAAGTAAAATGGATGTCAAATAATCGTAGCTCGTTTCACTAACGGACCGTCCGATTATATTATACTGATTAATTGAGAACGTCCGATCCAACCCTTTCTCTGCTCTTAAAACTTAACCTAACCCAACAAGTACGGGCTGGTCCCGTCTCGACTCAACAGTCCAGTCGAGCTCAACTCCACCGAAACTCGAAAGGTGACAGGTTCCATGGACGACTCCGAAGCGACTCCGAGGCGCATAATCGACTCAAACAGTCGGAACCTTGACGCTACCACGCCTTCTCCATCTCCCTCTCCGTCTCCGTCGCTGTCATCCTCACCATCACCGTCACCGTCGCCGTTGAGACTTTGGCGGCCGGCGGCGCAGCGAAACATCAGGAACCAGTGGTCCAAGCTCCTCTCCGCGAAGGACCGTTGGCTCTCTGCTTCCTCCGATGGCAAGTCGCACGCCACTTGCCTAGTCAATGCTTTTCTCTCTCAAAGGCCAGTTCTTTTCTAATTATGTCGTTTAGTTCCGGTTTAATTGATGAACCTAACATCAATTGATCGAATTATCTTCAGCTGCAATTTATGGAACACCATTTTTGAGTTCAAATACTGAAATTTCGCTGGTGGAATGGTACCAGATTCATGTTGCAGAGGGACCTGGGAGTTCTCAAAGATATGCCAGATATAAGCGAGAAGGCTTGCAAAAAATTGGCTTACCAGCAGGTAATTTGAATTCTCTTTAATTATTCCTATTACTAGTTACGAAGAACGTATGGTCATTGTTACCCTCTTCCTGGTACCAAAATGTAGTGTGATTATGATTTCTTTCGGTATTTTGTGATGTTGTATTGTGTTATTTACTTACTTTTTTCCTATTCTGTTGTGTTAATTGGTCAGAACATGATATTATGCTAAACTAAATTATTCTACCACTAATAGACAGGTTGATTGTGTGGTAATTTTAAGCTAGGCTAGAGTCTCAGCTTCTTGGCACAAAAGTTTTTGGACTAGAACAAATATCTTTTCCTTTTTCTAGTAGCTCTTATCCTTATCTGTATATATAAGTGGCGACACACTACTCCAGTCTAAGATAGTATTGATAATTGAGTTGTTAAACCTTTTGATAGTTTTGATATCGGGCAATCAATTTGGTAAATTATGTGATTTGTCTCATCATCTTATTTTCTCCTCTACTTCTTCAGGAGCTTGGTCGGAGCGCATTATTGTCTTCCTATAAGGAGATGGTATTTCATTTGCTTAATTTTCTATAACATTTTTCTTATTAGCACAGGAATTATACCAGATTGAGTGTCAGTTGGCCAACCAAAATATAATAGCTGACAAGATATATTGGAGTTCACTTACTTAATTTATTTTATTTGCATGATACAAATCAACAGGTCCTTGCTGTGTCGCAAATGGCTAAAGCATCTAAATCAATGTGTTGCTTTCTCAAAGGATCTGCTGGAAGTCCGATTGTTCAATTTTGCGATAGACCTGAAGTCATAAATGACACTGGAGATGGTGGTGGGGTTCCAGTTTTCTCATCATTTTCTGTGTCCAATTTTGGTAAGGCTCATATATATTTTAAGGTTACAATTCATGTAAGAGTTACAATTTTGGTAATCCTCATATATTTTTAAGGTTACAACTTATGTAACCTTAAGTGTTGCCCAAAACTCTCTTAATTATGAGCAGTACGTTTCATGTTTAGTCTTAAATTTTACATGCTGTTTAACATTTAAAATTTTTGCCCTTGTGTTCCCTCCCCGATGTGATTTTTCATACTTGTAATAAACATGAATCCTAGTGAACCCTAAGGTGGAAGGTGTTATTTTGGGATAATAGGAAAATGACTCATTTCTGGTCAATTGTAATGAGGAACTTCTGTTTTTCTTCTGTGTGAAAAATCCTGTTAGGAAACAAAATGTTGAAAAGAAAAATCAGGTTATAAGGGTCTTAATGGATCTTTAAAATCTGTAGGGCCTCAAACATAAGTTTTGGGTACTTGAGGACTTCTATTTAGTTTAAAATTTTTACAAGGAGTGGTATCACTCTAGACTTGGATTGAGATGTTTGCCCTTTTATGCGTTGTATTTAACTTCCTTTATTCTAGTAACATTAGATTATTCAAATTAGTTTGTTTCATCAAGTAGATCCAGTTAATATAGGTGTTTCCTTTGTCAAGTAGAACCAGTTTATATGGGTTTGATGGAAGTTTATCAAGTAGGGTTCAAATTCTGAAGCTTTATCCTTGATTTATCTCAGAAGAACTTGCACAAGAGCTTGTCGCGATGTTTCTCTTAGAGCTAGCTCTGAAGGTAGAGAATATAATAGATATCTTGTTCTTTCTTAAGAATCTATTTTTCAACTCATTTCTGTGGCCTTTGTTATATTTAAATTAATTCGTTTGCTCCATTCAATAGAGATTGCTCGTGGTGGAGCTTACATCTATTCAAGTAGAGAAAAAGGTTGAAGAAATTGGCACGACGACATGGGTCAAAGAGCTATTTGAAGGAGAATTTGATGAACTGAGATTTAGTGGTCTTCTATCTGATGAAAGCTCTGTCATGTTACCCTCACAAATTTGTAATCTGGTTGGCCTTTCTTCACATTCCCACTTGTTAAGCCATGAAGCTACGGAGACTGTTTTACAGGTGGGGAATAATCAAGTACCAATCACTTTCTGAGTGTGCACACCAACACAAATTTTAGCAACAGTTGCTCTTTATTTTGCTTAAATCCTTGATTAAAATTTTCGTAGCATTGACATCCTATGATTTTGGTGCTTAGTAATTTCTTTGACTGGTACAGCTGACCGATGTTGTTGGTTCTTTGTTAGGTATACTTAACCTCATGGCTTGCTAACGTGAACCTCAATTTGAGCAGGTACACACGTTCCAGCTGTAATATACTTTCTTGTTATTAATTTGTCGCATGTTCTGTAGTTGATACTCTGAATTTTGTGCATATTTTTTGTTCTTCAATTAAAAAAGTTTGTCATATTTCTCTTCCTGCTCATTTGTTCTTACTTGATTGTTATCAGTGTCGAGTCTGGTTCCGCAATATGTAGTAGTCATATTCACCTGTCTATACTTATTTGTTATACTCTTTTTTGGTTTGCTTTTAGCATCTTTTATTTAATTTCTATCATTCTATAAACCTATTGGGCTTCATTACAAGACCATAACTGTACCTCTGACTTGTTTGCCGACTTCTCTTGCTCTTTAATTTCAGGATTGATGAAATATTCCTGCTTGTGGAAGAAACAATGCAAGTGAGGTTATAATATTGGCCAACCATTATTAGCTTTAAGTGATTGGAGCTAATTCTCATGAAGGTGATGTACATGTCAGATCTCAGCACCGTAAAATTTGGTCAAGCAAGTTCAAAATGGTAAGCATCAAAATATGTTGGGCCAGTGTGCCCTTTATGAAGCTTTTCACTTTGCCCTGGCTTATAAAGGTATCTGATAACTAACTTCACACAGCTAGTTTTGGTTTTCTTACAATTCTTTGGGCTAACCCAATTCTATTAATAATCTACTTAGTTATTTTATTAAATCCACCTGTGGATCTATCCAATGATTAGCTAATCTACTTTTGACATCTATGTGACAATATAGATGTAGGTTTGAATCAGGTGATGGTTTTATAGGCACCATGACATGTTTAGCTTTGTATTAATAGATTCTTAGGACCATTGACAATTCACAAAATAACAGGACACTCAAATAAGGGTAATACTGTTGAGAAAAAGATGTTTATGGCATTCATGTTTTTCCTGGATCGTTTTGAAATGCTTATGATATTCGGCCTCTCTTCTGCATATGAGTTCAAAGCTCCCTTTTTTTATCCAAAAATTTAAAGAAACTGTGAATTAGTTTTTGCTCTGGATAGAATGTCACTTGGTAATTGTTTTTTTCTTTTAGATAAACAAAGTAGAAGGCATTCTAGTATTTTCTTCTCTTAAACGTACAAAAACAATTAACGTGCCTGTCCATTATTGTTTGTCTTTGAAAATCCTTAAAAAAATTTTCAAGGCAAAACATACTAGTGTTAATTTTAGTGGAGAATTGTGAACTCCACTAAAACAAGCTCGCATCCCTGAAACGGCCAATGCAAGGTAAAAACCCAAGAACCAAGCTGCTGCTATTCCGAGTACTGAGTTGAAGGTTGTAGGTTTGCAAATCAAGGATGATGGAATTCACATATCTGCATTACTTTACGTATATTGGGTAAAAATCTCACCTACAAAGCTTTCTGCGTGAATTTTCATGTTGCCGTTAGAGTGATAGCTACAGTGATTACATGTATTTTTTGCCCACTCCACCCTCTAGAGTAGCCGCCCACTCTAGAGGATATGAAATTCGATATCCGATATCCGTAGAATAATGTCTTTGGAAAATTTAATTCAAAAAATAAAGTAAAAGAATATAAACTCTGATTGAGTAGCGTAAACATCTAGGCTTCCAGCATCCATCCTCCTCTGTCACTTCACAATTTTCCCTATTAAATAAAGAGAAATTATTTTTACACCTTATATTTTGTACTTTTTATTTACATATCAAAAATATTTATAATACTAAATAGATAATTTATTTATATTTGAATTTTTAAGTATATATAACTAATATAGAAAATATTTGTTATTTTTTTCTTTCTTAGATGATTCTAGAAAAATCGAAGATAATTTTTTTATTGTACATGTATAAATATAACTTATATAACTTTTAATTATAATAATGTAAGTTATAAATATTTTTATTATTAGATATAAATATTTTTTAAAGATATGTAAATATATTTAGAACGTAAAAAATGAGGTGTAATTATGACTCATCAGAAATAAAATCAGTGCTCCCAACCATCCCAAAAGCGAAATTAAAAAAAAAATGACCACCGTGCCAACATCCAAGCATATTTCTGTATCGTGTGCTCATGGGCTATACCTGTTCCTCTGCAGTTTGTTTTGGGTCCAACTTCAGTACTGGGCTTTATCACCTTCAGCTACAATTTCTGAATCAAAGAGAGAATCAATCTTGAATCCCTGATTTGTTTCATTTATGTTTCTAACTTTGATAAAGTTTGCTTATTGTTCTTGAAAAGTCACCAACATACAACCCCGTGTACAAACATACAAAAAGAGGAAACGAAGATAACCAAGC
Source organism: Bolboschoenus planiculmis (assembly GCA_031770325.1). Lineage (NCBI taxonomy): Eukaryota > Viridiplantae > Streptophyta > Magnoliopsida > Poales > Cyperaceae > Bolboschoenus > Bolboschoenus planiculmis. The sequence continues at coordinate 3,119,686 of CM062794.1, read as the reverse complement.
AAGTGACAGTTGAAGTGATTAAGGCCACAGCTATAGCTGAATTGAGCTGTTGTGTAGCACAATATATAGCTGCCGCAGACCAGTACAGCTGAGACTTGTAATTAATTGCATCATTGCATTTTAATTTTAGTTTAAGTGAAGGTTAATAAGAAAAGTTCAATACAAATAGCAGTGATTACAGAACTGAACCGTGCCTGTTTCTTCCTTGATGAGACTTTCGAATTCATACTACGTTTTGTTCAGTATCCAAAAAACCAAATGCAACATAGTGATCGATTTTGATCTGTATCAGAATCATAGCCTGATGCATTGATCAGACACCCAGAACAAACCAATACCAGTGAAATTAGACTCGATATATGCTGGAATTTTTGCAAAAAGTATCGCTTAAACCGCCCTTAATCAAATAGTCCATATATGTAGAAGCTATCATACAAGCCTATGACATGTCTTCCATGTGCGTGTGTTAAGCTATGAATTTTCTGTTAAAAATTTCTGGAGATACAACATAAGTACACACCATTGAGATGTTTAGCATTAGTTGATACTACAAGAGTTACACATTATTGGAATGATTAGCATTGCTTTCTCACACCGAGTTAGTTACGTTGAAGATTTTAGAATCTTTTGCTTACAGCTTACACACACACACACATTGTACATGCACATTGTTTGATTGATGATGATATAGAATCCCATCAATATAAACAGTGCCAGTCCTGAAAGGCACTCAGACGAGTATGCGTTAACGGATGTATACATTACTCTATCATAATTTGATGGAATTGTTTTACATTATTCCTACAATTTTGCTTCTATTCCAATTGTAGAAAACTCAGAGGAAAATACTATTTTTCTATATGCTATTACTAAAAATTAGGGATGTAAAGAGAAACTGAAATATTGCAGAATAGACCGTGTTTTAGAAAATCGACAAAATAAATCCAGAGAACAATAAATATAAAATCATGAGATAATGTAAGCAAAAAATTAATGGATATAGAGAGTTCTTGTAGAAGAATTCCAAAAACAAATTTAATTTAATACTTAACGTGCCCAACTAGTAATTTTCAAACTGAAAAACAGGTAACGAAAATAACTTAATAGTAATATGTAATTTTCTCTGAATAGCTTGCCATATGTTAATTAAATGGGATGCTTTAACTGCTATAAAAGCCTGTTTATTTGATCTACCAGCACCCAACACAAAATCAAAGGAAATGGAACTCACAGTTGTCTTTCTTCTCTTCCAAATTAGTGCTCTTCTCCTATGCTTTGCACTCTCTCTTCAATTCCTCCACAGGAAGAAAGCCACAGAATCTCTATCCAAAAGCAAGCTCCCTCCAGGTCCATGGACCCTCCCGTTTATCGGCAACCTACACAACCTAGCGGGTGCTGGATCGCCACAACATGTGCTGCGGGACCTTGCCCGGTCACATGGACCTGTCATGTTACTTCGTACAGGCCAAACGGACCTCGTTGTCATTACATCAAGAGTGGCTGCACGAGAGGTACATATCCTTCAATCAAATTAGCATAAAATGTTTCGGAATAGCATGATATAAATCTTTGCTTTATCCAATATACAGTCAAATAATTCAATTATTTACAAAATTTATATAGTAGAATATTGCATCTCCAATTTGGTAATTGTCTGTGTTTGAACAAATTCCAATAAAATCCGGATAGCTAAAAAGTAAATGAGATAAATAAGAATAAAACAAATTAATAATTACAATTTTGTTATGTGCATCGTGACATCGTCATCCTTAAGCTTATTTTATCTTCTACATACAAGACTTTGAAATCATCGGCAGGATAATTTGCAATTATGATTTTTTAAGACATGATTATGAAAATGACTGATAATAGCTCCTTAGTATCTAGCATAATAAATTAGAATAATATTTGGAGTAAAATTAAAAAGGGGCAATGTCATGGGTGCCCCAACTAAACTTTTGGGTTGTGACAAGTTGGCCCCCCTGAACTTTTAATTTGGACAGAGACCCCCTGAACTACTTAACTTGTGACAAATGACTCCCCCAGAAGATTATTGTTATGTAATACTTCATTTTAAATTATGAAATGACCAAAATACTTCATTTTTTATAATGTTTTATCTTGTTTGGTCATTGTTCAGTATGTAGAACCTCATTTTTACACACTCATGTTATTAATGATAACTCATATCCAATACTTATAGAACTTTAGTGTACTTTTAATAACATGATAATCTTATCTTGGTGATTAGTGTTCCTTTTAATCACCTCGATTTGTAAACATATTTAGAGCTATACGTTGTTATCTTATGAGTTCTATGATTCAAGACCAATAGCATCTTCTTGAATACTTCATAAGATATAATATATTAAACTCACAGAACAATGATATATTTAAATTACATACTCTTAAACAAAATATATGATTTTAATTAACTTTCAAAACACACAATACTTTCAATATAGACACTGAATTAAATATTTACATTCATGATATGTTTGCTATTTCATTTTTGTTTTGATTTATATGCTTTATTTATGTTCATAAGAAAGAGTTTGGCTAATGTGTTTCCATAAGTATTTTGATATGATACGCTTATGGGTCGAATTTCAAAATCTCATATCCGAAATGTAGATTCAATTAGCTTACTAAATTTTTCATATCAAAATCTTTTAGAATACCAAATTTACCATTTTTAGAGTTTCTAAACTACTTTTAATGTTTTTTTTAAAGATGACCCTTTTTTGACATTCAAATATTAATATTTTTCTATTATTTTTAAGGTCATTTTTCAAAAATCATTAAAAATAGTTCAAAAACTCTAAAAATGGTAAATTTAGGTATTCTACAAGATTTTGATATGAGTAATTTATTTAACTATTTGGATCGACATTTCGGATACGAAATTTTAAAATTTGACCCATATATATTTCAGGCCGAAATGTTTATGGAAGCATATTAGCCTAACTCCATAAGAAATATATGATTATATAAGCAATTAAAATTTATAAAATACTTATGTTTTAATTTTATAATAATTTTCAACATCAATTTTGAAATAATAAAATATTTTTTATTACATAACTTTTGTTATTTTATACTTAATTAAAAAAAATTATCAATTTTACCTATTTATGAAACTATATTTTTTACAATGATAAAAACAAAGAATATAAGTTTTCAAATTAAAAATGAAATAAGAGATATATTATATATTGTGAATATTTAATTAAATGTCTGTATTTTTTTAAATAGTTGCTAACTTTCTGTAAATTAAAATTTCAAAAAACATAAATATTTTAAGTATCATGCTATATACATAAGGGTATTTTGAATATTTCATAATTTAAAATGAAGTATTAGATAGCAATAATCTGTTGAGGGATCATTTATCACGAGTTAAGTAATTTGCACCCATTGCATTACCCCAATTAAAAAAATTTGAATTCATTTAGGGGAGTGAAAGGTTTTTCACAGTTGAATTTTATCGTAGTTGAGTTGTGCTCTGTACATCTTCCTGTTGAATGAATTGGGCTATATTTATATAACAATAGGAGCCCATGATAAATTCTTGATTAATTGGGCCAGCGCAGCTTATAGAAGTAAATAAATCTAGAAAATCAATACCATAAAATGGAACGGTGAATAAATGAAGTAACAGATCAATGAGGAATTTAAGACCATGACCACCTCTTATGTGATTGGTTAATTAATACCAAGTGTAAATCTACCAAGTATAAATCTTCTAATCAGGCTATAATGCTTTTTTCGGAATTAATGACATGTATATTTGAGGAACAAGTCAAACAAATGGGCTGTACGAAATGGGATTCTCCATTTAATTATAGATCTGAAAATTATTAGATTATATGTTTCAACAATATGCTTGTATTCTTGGTGTTTCAATTTTTTTTTTTAAATAATCCAATGTTCATTAAGATTATTCTTCAAAACAATCAAAATCTTTAGTTACTTTTAGATTTGATGGTAGAATCATAATGAATGGGTCGGATTGCTGATGCAGTTGTCAGAAATGTGAGACCAGAAGCATCTGCACCAAATAAAAATACTGCTACACCAAATTATGATATGTATGATATGATTACAACCTAAATACATATGTATGTATATTGTAGGTGATGAAAGTACATGATGCAAATTTTTCAAACCGCCCTATGTTGTCTGCAGCAAAAATGTATAATTCTGCCGGCGACATTGTCTTCTCAAATGGTGCCTACTGGCGCCGATTGCGCCGAATCTGTGTCAACAAGCTCCTCTCCTCAAAGCATGTCAAATCTCTCACTTCAGTTCGGCACGAAGAGGTCCATTCCATGTTGAAATGGCTCTCCACCTTTTCTGATAAATCACCAGTCAAATTGGTTGAGAAGGTAAGCGAGATGGCAAACCATATTGTGGCTCGTGCTGCATTTGCAGGAAGATGTAAAAGGCAAGAGGTATTATTAAAAACTTTGAAGGAGGTAATAGAACAAACTTCTTTGATGAGTCCATCTGATTTCTTCCCTTGGCTAAGCTGGCTTGATATGAAGATGAGAACTAAATTATTACGATACTACAGGTAATTAACAATTGATTATATACTTATGCCAAGTGCTTTTGTAAATTGTATGTCGACTTTGAGTTCACAAAAAGATTATTAAAAAAATATGTTTGCCCTTTTCCTCAGCTAACGTCTAAATGTCGATCAAAATATGTAGGGTTCTGGATACAATAATGGACGAGACAGTACAAGAGCATATGAAAAAACAAAAGCAACATCAGAATGACAGAGATGAGGAAATTGAAGATGATTTGGTTGATGTTCTGATCAAGGAATTGGAAAATGATAATGTAGGGGAGCCCATCACATTTGACAGCGTAAAAGCTGTTATCCTTGTAAGTTCATAATCTTTATTTTTTTGTCTAAGATCAAATGAATAGATGAAAAAGCCACGAATTTGCAAATAATTTGTCTGATATATATCTATATTATTCACGAAGTTACAAATAATTTGCAATTAATTTTGTATAGATCAATGAATAATGCATTTGGTCTAAAATTTTAAAAATAAATTTGGACAAAGTTAAATGGAAAATAACCCTTTTTAAGTTGTTCTGATCAGCAACCGTCAACATACTTACTTGCGAATTACTTACAAATTGCAATTGGAATTGATGCAACCTCAACAACTTCTATATTTTTTGCTGAGTTGATAACTCCAATCTATTCCTTCATTATGCTGCTTATTTAGGACATGTTTGCTGGAGGAACAGACACCGCAACAACTACAATTGAATGGGCAATGGCAGAATTAATTAAGCATCCAGAGATAATGGCTAAAGTACAAGAGGGAGTAAGGCATACTGCAATTGGAAAAGTTGAGTTCGACGAGGATGACGTCAGGAAACACAACTATCTGAAATTAGTTATCAAAGAAACCCTGAGATTGCACCCACCTCTGCCACTATTGCTACCGCGGCAATGCAAGGAGACATGTCAAGTACTTGGCTACTCGATTCCATCCGGAGCTCGAGTGCTGATCAATGCATGGGCTCTCGGAAGGGACCCTGAGTACTGGAGTGATGCAGAGGAATTCATACCAGAGAGGTTTGAAGGTTGCAGTGTTGATGTCAAGGGAAATGCCTTTGAATTTATACCGTTCGGAGCGGGTAGAAGAAGTTGCCCAGGTATGGAGTTTGGCACTGCAGTTACTGAGATAGCTCTCTCTAGGCTTCTGTTGCATTTTGATTGGAAACTACCAGATGGTGTCAAGCCAAACGATGTGGACATGACAGAGGAGTTTGGCGCTGTTTCTCATATGAAAAAACCCTTGTCCTTAATACCAGTATTGCGTGTTCCCTTGCCGCATGTTTAGAATTCTGCATTTGTGTTGTATATCTGTATCCTTATTGGAATGGATATATTATATGAAAGATCATGATTTTGTTATTCAAATTAAATGAATTATTTTTCATAATAATGGTTTTATTATTCAATTTGTTTTGTACAGTACTTTATTACTCAACTTAAATATTGTTAATTTTAAAATTAAGTAGTCTAAATTGAATAATACAATATTGTACAAATAATTAAGTTGAGTACTAATAATCATCAATGTGAATAAAATCATTCATTTAAATAATAATTCATTTAAATTGAATAATAAAATATTACATAAATATATTAAAAAGTAAAGTCAATAATTAAATATTAACTCATGTAACTCGAATAATAAAATCAATATCGATCAAATCAACGGCATCCATCACGGTATATATAATATCAACATATAATAGCTTCCGTACAAGTATAGTTTTCTTGGTTGAATTTTCTTGTGAGTTTTCATTTTGTATGATGAGCCACTTCTATGATTCTATGCAATCAAGATATTGTGTAAAACTGACATTTTGTACAAAGGTTAACAGTTAATTAATTGACCACAAAGAGAACTGCATTAATTGCTTGGATAATTCATTTGTTTTACTTTTAACGTTTTACCTCTTTGGGGGGACCGTGTACGCTTAAGTCTCTTGTTGGAATCAATTTTATGGTCATGATGCATATTTAATAGTGAAAACATATTATCGCCTTCTTTTTATATATAATAACTAAAACATATTGATTGCATGCTGTAACATTAATTCTTTTCTTCTTTCTTTTTTTTCCTCTTTCAATCATACAACGACAAAATTTTCCTTTTATTACTGATAGTTTAAAATTTTTATAGTTTGATCTTCTTTAAAATATTTCCTCTTTCCTGGTAAATGTTTCATTAAACTAATGGATATTGTAATACAAAACTATTTTTAACTTTTGTATTATTTTATCTTTGCTTGCATTTCTAACCAATCTTTTTTTGTGTGAGAATTTTGACTTAATTTGTCTTTTCCTTGACCAAGTTCCTTTCATTCTGGCTTATCATGTTATCATTTTCCCTAATTTTTATTCCTTTGCGTAGTATAAGATGGCCTCAATTATTGTCAACCAAACGGTCTGACATACCTATCTCATTTATTATAACATTCTTCTTCTTATCTGGCAAGTCTTTCCATATTATGCTATTGCACTTTTCATCATTATCTAAAAGTTAATTAAGTCTCAATTAAGTTAATCCTCTTATAGTATAAGCTAGCTACTTGCTCCAACTTTCACCAACTTCTTTGAGTGTTGGCGTTGCTCAAATTAACCAAAATTTTACGTGCCCAAAAAATCAAGGAATTAAAGTTTTGATCTTAAGAAAAAAAATTATTAGCTACCTTCGGTATGTATATATAATTTTATAATTCAAAGATTCTGTTACCAATCTCTATATATATTAATTACCAACCCATGAATGTAAGTCCAAGAATGCGGCGCCATGATAAGTACAGACTGGCACTGCTGAGTCACATGAAAAAACAAAAAAAGGACAAATAATGCAAATTATTGTCATTCGGTTAATATTTTTTTTTATAAATGTTTGTTTGGACAATAATTATTAATTTCATTACATTGTAGCAGTTGATATAAAAGTGTCACGTTAATTAACTTGTAATTAATTTGCAATTGTAAGGATGTAAAACTAAAAATTACATTCAAGATTAACATTAGAACTAACTTATAAAGATGTAAATTATTTGAGGAATAATTCTCAAAAACCATTGACATATATAATACAAGTATATATTTTTCTTGTACACGATAGAAAAAATGTTTGTTGCTGAATGAAAAATTAAACTAAAAGTCATAGAGTCAGGTCTAAAGGAAAATCTCTTGCAATGCTGGTAGGTTATCTTTTTGGTGGTGGGATTAATTAATGGTGGTCTAGATCAGGCCTCAATATGCAGCAAAACCTTTTTATATTACTTCTTTTTTGCCTTTTGATGGTGCCATCTTCTTGCGTCCAAATGGCTACGCCATGGATGCTTTTTGCTGCATTTTGACAAAATAACTGAAAGCCACACAGTATTAATTAAAGTATCACATCTAAGCATATGTTTTGTGTTAATTCTTAACTCAAAATCCATCGAATCAACTTTAAACAATAAATCCAAATTGCTCAATAAATTATTTTATATTAAAATCTTATAGGATACTAAATTTTTCTATTTTTTAGAGTTTTTTTTATTATTTTTTCATATTTTTGAAAATGACCTATTTTTATATGAAAAAATTCATTCTTTTATTATTATTATTATTATTATTAGGGTCATCTTAAAAAATCCAAAAAAAATAGTTATAAAACCCTAAAAATAGAAATTTTTAGTACCTTATAAGATTTTGATATGAATAATTTATTGAGCAACTTGAATTTTTCGTTTGAAATTGATTTGATAAGTTTTTGAGTTAAGAGCATCGAGAGGCTCCGTGCTCTTAAGAGCACACTAGCTTTAGTCTTATAATATATATGTTAAATTTTACTGAATCTTTTCATAAAACTTAAGACTAATACATGTTTAACTATATAGCATTTTAAGATTTTAGTTATGTATCCTTTCACAAAACAAGTTAAACAACACATGCTTGTCACAATTGTTTTTAGTGCACCATTATCCTCTAGAGCTATATTTGACTGTGCCGCCTAAATATCTAATTAATTAAGTACTGAAAACTTAATATACTATTAGCAAACACCCCATTAATCAAGTTTTTAGGTACATTTCATGGTACTCCTAACATAGCATGTATGGCAACATGATCATTATTTTCATGACATTAATTTTGGTGGTGGGATCTTTTGCCTGTCAGACTTTAGCTTGCACTTCATTCCCATATAACAAACTGCCATCACTTGTTCACTCCACTTCGCAATATGGCCACTTGGGACAAAGTTTTTAATTTCCAAGATCTCTTTTTTCTTTTGATATCTATATATATATAAATATCTCTTTGCTCTTCCCATTTTCTGCTTTTGTAACATCTCTTCAGACTTTGAAAATAATTGAGAAAAAATGACTTTACAAAATTAGGCCAAAAAAAATTTTAACAATTCTGCAATGAATTAAAATTTTTAGTGATTAATGAATCACAATCATTAATTTTAATCTAATTCATGGTCTACAATACAAATTCTGATACATAATAGAATTAGTCAAAGAAAAATTATATTTTAGTCCCTATGAAACATTAAACATAAGATGGTAAATTTTGATATGAAATAAATTGTATCAGTATATATACAAACAAACTGCCTTTCCCCCCACCACCAACTCTTCCTCTCTCCCATTCCTTCATTCGTTCCACACCAACCTATCAACCAGCCATCTCTCTCTCTTTCTCGCTCAATCTATCTCCTTCTCTCTCTAACTAAACTGATCTATGCCTTGGTAATGGTAATGGTAATGATGGTGATTAAAAGGTGTCTCTTTGCGCTATTACTGGTACTGTGTACAACACACAGATGCTCAACACAGAGCACAGACCTGAGCAGGAAAAGCTTCCCACAAGGCTTTGTGTTTGGAACAGCTTCATCTTCATACCAGGTGATTTGCTACTACTTATATATATCAAAATATTCTCACAAAATTATAGACCTTTTTCTCTCATCATTCAATAATATATAATATATATGGAATTGAAGGCATACTATTGTTTGGTGATATATACTTTTTGGAAGATAATCGATACCCATTATTGGTTCTCATTACTTTGAGATAATATCCATTAGCATGTTAATTAATTAGAGGGATATCTCGTTGAGATAAAGATTTAATTTTGACAGATTGAAATAATATATTTACTCTGAAAATACAAGGTAGCAGAGTTGTTGTTTTTTATTTGTCAGTTCTTCCTTGATATAAGTGATTTCATTTTTACTTATATTTTTTCTTCTTCTCCCCATGTTTAGAAAATGTTTTTATTGTATATCTGATAATTTTAGAAAACAACTGATGCAAGATCAACGAAAAAATATTTATTGATTTGAGAAAAAAAAAAAAAGTAGGCACTGAATGCATGCATATGCTCTAAAAGTAGGCACACGCCAATAAAATTAACCGCAATATATTCAAAAATTGTTTTTAAACATGAAGATTTATTTCTTTTACAGTTAGTGATCATATAAATTATATTTGAAAGGTTAAAAAATATATAATGAATCTAAACTAGTATAATGAAAGGCAAAAATGTTTTATTATTACGTCATAACTTTTAAGGTATTCTTACAATATTTTTCTTTCTTTCACAGCAATTAATTGTTTGACCCCATAACATTGAAACATGTAAATGCATGGGAAATTAAGGTTTGGCCCCAGCACTTGTCACCGCGTCTCCACGTCCTCTTTTAATAGAGGAAAAATACAACCCAGAAACATGAACACACGTAATGTCTGTAATCTTCTGAAAACACCTCTTTCCTCTGAGAGGTGAATTCTCTGTCCTCCCATGTCCTGACCAGTGACCACAGTAGATCAATTCCTACCAGTCCCCTGCGCGGAGATTCGTGCATACACAGACACATTACATACAGTGATACAGAAAACAATTCAAGGCTGTCACGAGGCTTCGTCTTTAGCGAAGCCTGACGTGGTGTCTGAAGAGAGGCCTGGCTTAATTTAGGGTTTAGGGTTTAGGGTTAGGGTTTCTGAAGAGAGAGAGGCCTGGGCCAGGGTGATTTCCATTGCTTGAAATGCCTTTTCACACTCGCCACTCCACCAACCAAGATGCTTTTCGTTTTCGAAGCCTCCTCCATCTCCAGTGGTCCAAAGATTTGACCTTTTTTTGCAAAGTGCGCCCTCTAGCTGCTGCCATTAGTCCATGTCCATCACTAGTGTAGCGTGGCGCTGTCAGATTAGATATTATACCATAAGATTCAACCAATAGCTGATGGCCGCATGGCATCTATCATTGAATTCATAAGTGACACTCTTTTCAAGTCATTAGTTGAGAAGGATTTATTTATTAAATCGATTGATACAGAAGAGGGCCAAATTAGTAAATTACTCTCATTCAGGTTATTATTTTTCTGGCTGCCACCAGATTGAATACTACTTCCGTGTTTCTAATTCAAATAATTATTCCAATTTAATTTTTTTTTAAAACTCAGATCTTCATTTCAGAGGTTTATGTGTCATCTTGTGTTTAATTTTTTGATACATTTTCTAATAATTTAATGATAATTAGCAATTAATTTTTATTAATTAATATATTTTTTATAGCTAATAAATTTATTATGAAAATATGACGTAATTATATTTTGATATCTGAACTGTATTTATATTTATATTTGTATTTATTTAATATTCATTCTATATTTCTGTCCATTTTAATATCCAATTCATATTCATATCTATATATGAAACTATTTGTATCTGAATTTATATTCATAAATATAATTTGATTATTATCCATAATATCCGGTCATGTTTACACTTCTACCTGTTGATCGGTTTATTGTATGTTTTAAGGCAATGCCGTATGATAATTCATAGATCAAAGTACACTAGAAATCAAAGGGCTAGCACAAATAGTAATAAATTTTATCTTTCCATAGAGAGACGTAAGTTTAAATTTCGCAAAAAATATTTAAAAAAAATAAATGTCGAAACTAACAGGAGCCCTTATTTTTTTTAAAAAATATCCAGTGCATTAACCCATCATTTGGTTTTTTTTATTGAGATGATAAGATTTCCCACTTTACCATGTTCTTTAAGTGCGCTTATCAACAAGAAATACCTAAAAAAACAATCCCTTCAACCTTATGAATTAATTAATTATTGCGTTATGGTAATATGTTAATTAATGCAGTATGAAGGAGCAGTGAAGACAGATGGCAGAGGATTGACTGTCTGGGACAAATTTGCACACAGTTTCGGTATATATATATACACTTTTTAAGAATATTTTATACAGGTAGGTAGTTAGATATGGGTGGGATTTCTTCACAATTATTATTTTAACAATTTTGACAGTATTTTTTTAAATAATTTCAAAAAAAAGTTTATAAACATATTTTTTAACTTATAGATCGATTGTGTTTCAAATTTTATATAATTTAAGTATTACTTGATATCAATCGAATACCATCAAAATTATATAACATTTATAACGGTTCATATTTAACGGTCTTTAATAGAATATCAAATGATCTTTAAATTACATGAAATTTAAAACACAATCCATCTATAAGTAAAAAAATATGTTTGTCAATTTTTTTATTTTTGAGAATTTCTAAAAATTATTTATAAATTAATTGTTAAAATTATCAAAATAAAAATAATAGTGGTGAAGAAATCGCTTACTTTAGATTTAAAGGATTAATTGTGGCTGGTATCTTCTCTTTTGTAGGGAAGGTGGTTGATTTCAGCAATGCTGATGTGGCGGTAGATCAATACCACCGTTTTGAGGTGAATTTAATTTACCTAAACCAACCCAGAATGTTTTATATGCATAATAAATGTTTTTATGCCTCATATAATCATTTCTTTTCCACCTTTATTTACATCAGGTCACTTTATTACACAGAGTAATAAACTGGTTTATCATAAATCCAAATGCATGCGCACATTACATTGTAACTTCATGTATAAATTATTTTGCCCCGTAATTTTCTAAAACTACTAGAATTAACTATTGAAATTGAAATTAAATTAGTCTACTTGGTGAAGTTTAATAATTGACTGGTTAATATTTATGTGAAGTGAAGTTCATATTTTAATAAGTTAACCTAATTTAAAAGACAAGTTGATAAAGTTTCATGGGCCATGAATTAACAAATTTAAAGCTTGGTTGCCCATTTCTACATGAAGAATAAATAAAATATGCAATTCGATCCAGGAAAATTAACACCTGTATGCATTATGGGCTTACATTTTTTTTAATTACACTATCTGACTAACATTTTTTTTGTAGGAGGACATACAACTTATGGTAGACATGGGAATGGATGCATACAGATTCTCCATCGCATGGTCACGAATTTACCCAAGTATATATTTTTTTTATTTCCTTGAAAAGTATAAAAGTTAACTTGGTTGAATATATGATGCTTATCTCTATGTTAATATCAGTAAAATTTACAATTCTTTTTCTCTTTTGGTCTCATTAGATGGTTCTGGTGAAATTAATCAAGCTGGAATCGACCACTACAACAAACTAATCGATGCATTGCTTGCTAAAGGTCTCGTTAAAAGCATTATTCAAACTGAAAACATTATTATCTTTTTTTTATTTCACATTTTTCTCATCATATGTCTTGTTTGAATTGGAAATAATTTTAGGGATTGAGCCATATGTCACAATTTACCACTGGGACCTTCCTCAAGCCTTAGACGACAAGTACGAAGGATGGCTAGATAGACAAATTATGTGAGTTTTATGTTTCTTATTTACATGTCCTTTATAATTTTGTTCTTACCCGAGAAGTTCTAATTTGATACATTCTACAAGTTAAAACAATCGACATTTTTTACTCAATTTACTTAGAATGTGCATTCTTAAAAATGTAAAAAATTTGATCTGATAATAACATGGCAGCAATGACTTTGCAAATTATGCCGAGACATGCTTCAAGGCATTCGGAGATCGAGTCAAGAATTGGATCACATTTAACGAACCGCACACATTTGCAATACAAGGCTATGATGTGGGGCTCCAAGCCCCTGGTCGCTGTTCTATCCTTCTCCATCTGTTTTGTAGAGCGGGGAACTCGGCAACTGAGCCATATATAGTTGCCCATAATACCCTTCTGGCTCATGCTACTGCCTCAGACATATACAGGAAAAAATATAAGGCAATTTTTATTTTACTAGGCTCCTACTGTCATTCGTTATTCTGATAATTGATGGAGTTTATGAATTTAAATCCTAGCAATGGTGTACGGAAAGAATGATTATGATGCACATCTTTCATAAAAAAATGATTTAGTTGACATAAAAGAATAATAAATTAGTTTGTGTTAGCAGTGACGTAGATTTTATTGACAGATATTTGATGAATATATGGTTTCACAAGTGGAAAGTCAAGGGACCAAAATTAGAAATGAACATTCTTAATTGTACTACTTATGGTGCATATTACAGAAGGCGAGTCTTTGTTGTGTATTTAAACAATTTGGTATATTTTTATTTTGCATAAGGGGAATTTGACTAAAGGCCTCTCCTTTTCTAGATTTTGAAGAATAACCCTGTTTCTTTTTGGTTTATCACATGACTTCAAAAATATAGCCTACTCAAGGTGGAATTGTTGGGATAGCATTTGATGTTATGTGGTACGTACCGATGACAAACTCTACAGAAGACATAGCAGCTACTCAAAGAGCTCAAGATTTTCAATTTGGATGGTAAATCTATTAATCTATTTTTCTATTGATTCAAGAAAATACTTGCACAAAATTGATGGGGTCTTTTTTACCGATCAGTAACATTGTAATAGTACCAACAAGAATTTCAGTAAAAATAGTGTTTGCTTAGAATGCAAAAGTGAATAAAACTATTGCTATTTTATATAATAGGTTTATGGACCCTTTGTTCTTTGGTGAGTATCCAAGTTCAATGAGAACAAGGGTCGGGGATAGATTACCGAAATTTTCAGCTGATGAGGCAGCATTGGTTAAGGGATCATTGGATTTTGTTGGTATAAATCACTATACCACATGGTACGCAAAGAACAATTCAACAAATATAATTGGCAAATTGCTCCACGACACACTAGCGGATTCTGGTGCCACCACATTACGTAAGTTCATCATAGTTCTCAATGCCATTTCTATTGTTAAATATCACTCTCATTTCTATTGCTGCAATAGTACTGTACTAGGTTTGTGTTATATCAGTCAGGTACTCAGGTCAAGTGTTCAACATGTGCTACGAAGAGCTCATATGCCATTCAATTAAGTTCACATTTCTTTCCTTAACTAAGCACAATCTTTTTTTTTCTGAAATGCAGCATTCAAGGGTACCAATGCAATTGCAGATAAGGTAAGAAACAAAAAAGACATTTTTTTTTGAACAAAAAAGACATTTTTTTTTGAACAAAAAAGACATTTTTTTTTGAACAAAAAAGACATTTTTTTTTGAACAAAAAAGACATTTTTATTTGAAAAAAAAATATAGATTTATATACTATATGATATTACATCTAGAAAAAAAAATTATAAGAGTGAATAAATAGTTGTATTTCAAATTGAGCTTTTTAGATGATTTCTTATACAGGCAAATTCTATCTGGTTATATATTGTGCCTCAAGGGATGAGGAGCCTAATGAACTACATCAAAGAGAAATATAACAACCCACCAGTTGTGATAACTGAAAATGGTGCTCTTTTCTTCTCAATTATTCCAGCCATTTCCTTGTTACCTATGTAATGTTTCTCTTTATATTGATGTTCAAACATTTGTGAAGTGAATATCTATGAGGTTGGTGCAGGGATGGATGATTCAAACAGCCCGTTCACTTCAATCAAAGATGCTCTGAAGGATGATAAAAGGATCAGATACCACCATGATTATCTGTCAAACTTGTCTGCCGCTATCCGGTAATTTTGTCAGAATTCCCTGAGTTCAGTGGCGTAGCAATCTTTGGTTTAACACATCATACTAGCTGAAAATTGTTAGCATTAACAGGAAGATGGCAAAGGCCGCATAAAATAAGTAGCAAATCACAAATCAAAAAATTTTGAACCAGTAGACATTTGTACCAAAGTGTGTATGCTGTACCAGAAACAGTAGTGTTAGTAGAAAAAAGCTATTTGGCAATAAAAAAATTTCAAAGATAAGACAATTTTAAGAACCTATCCAAAATCAACTCATGAAGATTACAATTAAAATAAATTGCTGAATGTTATGCAGGGAAGATGGTTGCGACGTGAGAGGATACTTCGCATGGTCTCTGCTTGACAACTGGGAGTGGGCAGCGGGTTACACAGCACGATTCGGACTATACTTTGTCGACTACAAGGATAACCTTAAGAGATACCCAAAGAACTCAGTTCAATGGTTCAAGAACCTGTTGAGCTCAGACTAAACATCCATACAAATTTATTCATTTGCTTTTGATGAAAGTTATTAGATCATAGGAAGAAGTAAAAGATAATTAGCTTTTCAATTCATTGTGATACATCATTACATGCAAACAAAGGGATGCTACATTTATCTGTGGTTTGTAACACTGTTACGTGTACAGAAACTCATTATGTGATGAAGTTATACTAAGCAAGCAAGAAATTGAGAGCCATATTTGCAGAAACATCTCCATAACCTGCTTCTTCTTTTCTTTTCTTTTTCTTCAATTCGTTGTGGTTCTTGGAAGTTCTATTATCCTAACTCAAATCAAACAGACGAATGAACACCTCTAATTGCTGCAAATCACAGAGAAAGTTATAATGTTGGTTGAGCTAATCCCCAATGTCACGAGCCTGTAAGTTGATAGTATTTTTTTTACAAAAATATGCAAATTTGAAATTAAAAAAAAAAAGGCAACCAAATATGAGCACATCAGGTTCTATCCCGAGAACAAGTGGCAGCTTGGTCACAAGAGAAACGATGCTGTAGCGGATGTTAGATTAGTTGAAGGCGATATAATCTTACCTCCCGTTTGGCGAGTGGAGTAGAAGTGATTTAAGTATTTTAAGACGTTTTAATGTATCAAACGAAAGTGATTTAAAATAAAATAAATTAAAATATTTATGAAAATAAAGTTAAATCATCAAATTTCATAGCTTTCTATATTTTTTATATTCATTACTT
This sequence comes from Bolboschoenus planiculmis, assembly GCA_031770325.1. Lineage (NCBI taxonomy): Eukaryota > Viridiplantae > Streptophyta > Magnoliopsida > Poales > Cyperaceae > Bolboschoenus > Bolboschoenus planiculmis. The sequence goes on along the minus strand of CM062794.1, from coordinate 3,103,027 downwards.
TATCTATTTATTTCATTACTATCAAACATTAATGTTTTAAAGTGATTTAACACTTACTCCGTTTTAATTTTACTTCATTTACCAAAAGTCAAAATCATGCTGAAAGACAAATTAATTTACCCCCCAAGGCAGAGAACTACCAGAGCCTCATCCGACTTTGTACCAGCGGGACATGCATTTTCTGTTAGTCCCTGTTTCATAATCAATGGACCAGCATTTGAGCTAAGACCAGTACCCAAGTCCCAAATCCAGTACAGATGAAACAATACTACTACAAAATAAAAATCTGGTTATTAATAGACGACAGAATCTTCCATGTCACAATTGTTATTAAGCTGATCTTTCTAAGAAAAGGATAATCCGAGGCAGTCGTTTTACTTTTATCATATTTTGGACGATTCATTTGTTGTGATGTGCATGTAAAGTGAAAGAACGAAAGCCAATGAAATAGTAACAGCTATAGACTCAACAACTTTGAAGCATTGCCATTCTTGCTCTGTTAAAGGAGAAGTTCACAATGGTCAATATCTGCACCGACCTATCAACACAAATAACAAAAAAAATAAAAGCTCAATATTTAACTATCATACAAATACTTGTTAGAGCTAGTTTGACAATCTGCCAATAAAACACTTTCTTTATGCAACAGTAAAGAGGTTCTTCGGGAACACCAGTAGATAACTCTTATTAACAGAAAATTGCAAGATTCAAATTACGTAAAATAGAAAACCAAAAGTGCACCAAAATTTTAACAGAAAAGGTCATGGTTTGCCAACACATGCCGAATTTATGTATGGCATAAGCTGTCCCATGAATTCTAGACAAGTGATATTTTATTAAGGTAAAGAATAATGAAAAGAGAACTAATAGCGCAGCATGTAGGTCCTGCGCCTGAACCAGTTGTAGTCAGGCAAATTCTGCACTGGTCCCAAAGCAGCAATTGCAACATCCTGTAAAGCAAAAATGAAATACAGATTTACACAGATAAATAAATAGAACAAAAATGTCAATATTGGAAAATAGAATCATACTAGCACCAAAATTGTAAAAACAGTGTATCTAATGATCCATAGTTAAGGTATAGTTGTTGCTATGCTTTACAGTGTTAAAATTTACAGAAGTGTTCCCGATGATAATATAAAGGCAGTCATACATCAATTTGTTTTCCTACTATCATCAGGAGCTGAGTTTATCCTGATGGTACACCCAGGTACTTGCTCCCAATTGAGGTTAGAGAGAAAACAAGGTCAAGAGAGGTCATAGGCTGTGCCCAAGCTCCTCATCTTGCTCTGGAACTTTGATTTGAAGAATGAAGGATTTATACCCCCCCTAAAATATCCCAAGATTCTACCACCAGGTTTGGGGTTACCATCCAGCTGTCCCCACCCCACCCCACCCCCTCCCCGCAAAATAAAAAATAAAAAAAAATTCTGTGGGCTTCTCTGAAGCAGAGCATGGGAGTGACATTGAACATTGTACCTGATCAAAGATGAACCGGTTAGCCACACGCTTGACTGCACTTGCATCAACTGCATCAATTCTAGCAAAAAGCTCTGCAGCTGGAATTCTTCGGCCATAGTTTAGTATCTTCACAACAGAAGCAAATTATTATAAATTTAGTCAGGAAGCAAGCCAAAAATAGGAATTATTTTAATACAGGAAAGCATAACAAGCAAAAGTAAAAGAGTTGTGAATGTACCTGACGACCTATATCCTCAGCAACAGGAGTGGTACCATCCAGGTGAAGCTGAAGAGAAGATTTCAGCTGAAAATAAAAAAATACCACCTAGATATTAGTCTGTCGTTCTTATTTGGAAGGATGAATCTCTTCTACAAGCTAGTAATAAATACAATGATACAGAACTAAAAAATCAAGCATTTTTTTTAAACTGAGAGTACACCCACAATTGAGAGAAGTTACAAGTGCCTACCTGATTACGGGCTCGAGTAACATCATCATCTGTGACACGGTAAGATAACTTGCTTATTGAATGCATAATTGCATAAGACAGGTCGTCCAAGCAATCAGGCTACAACAAAAATAAGGTCAAAGAACAACAAAATATTAGATTTGCATAGCATGACAATGAAAAGAACAGACCCTTCTGAAAAACGACCATAGAGCCCCATTCTTCTAATGCTAAAAACGCACAATACAACAAAAATAAAATACCAAGCTGAAAAAAAGCAGTGATCGTACCTTAGCTATGGCATAAACGCCAAAAAGACCAGTGTCCTTGTAATTGGTATTGAATGCCATCACACTCTCAGCAATATCATTGATTGCAACCCTCTGCACAAGCTCTGACCTGAAAATAATATCATGTCAGATATTATATAAATCAGGTTGGATCAGAGCGCCCCTCAAATCTATTTTATTAATGCTTGCTGAACTCAGATGAGTTGAGTTGGACTGATTTAGTTGCTTTGGTTTGAAGATCATCACTGGTACTAAGGAGACACTATGTTTCTGAGGCAGACCAACACATTTTTCATTAATACATAAAATACAACAGTACATGGTCTGTGGTAATAGTTTGATCTAAACCTTACTAAAAACAACGAAACTTAATGTGTAGACCTACAATACCTCATAATATGAGATTTGATATATATCATACACAGACCTCTACATATGAGAAATATCATTTCTACATTATCTTGTAGTTTCTTCAACAGAGTCCAAAATAACACCTGTACCCCCCCCCCCACCCCCCTTCCATCCACATTTATCAAGACGGATAGAATGAAACAGAAAAGATGGTTACAGTGTCTTTATGACGAAATTGGGAGAGATCGCTCCACAAGATTCATATTCTTGGAGGGGGAGGCACGTCATATTTAAACAAGTTCTCTACTGATGTGCATGACATAGTTTGTTACCAAGGTATACATATTACAATTAGTAGTTGCAGGCTCATGCATGAGATCAACACAATTAGAAATTATAACAGAGCAAGCATAAGACAGACCCAGCATGCTTGCCTCCACCAGCGCTCTTACTCCAGGAGCCAAGCATTGCTTGCATAACCATCAAAGCAATGGAGTCTGGATCAGTAGCTCCTGCACCCTCAAATGCAACCGCAAATTGAGCCAGCTTGATGTCATCATCTATCATTCGGACCTAGATCAAAACAAGTAGACTCAAGTCAAAGAAAAATAGAAATGTAACATTATGTTTGTACATATAGGTAGTTATTACAGTACAGCTTGAAAGCAAGTCAAGGAGAATTTAAAGAATATACATGGCCAGGCATGCTGAATCAGAATAGCAAAATAAACAAGAAAAAAAAACTAAACCGCAGTCAATAAAGACGTTACCAGTACACTAATAACAGCATCATACTAATTAAATCTATAAAGCAAGTGACATATTGTTTTGCTCATGACTCACATAGGAACAATATCTGGGGTATCGGGCAGCGGTGTGATAATTTGGTCCAAAATTTGTACAAGGAAGAATTGATAACATTGGACAGTACTTACCTCCGAACCAGTAAAAGAAGCAGGTGATTTGGCCACCAACTGGGACCCGGTGGTGGGATCAGACGACAGCTTTGTAAACAACTTCTTCACCAATTCCACTACTTCCTCATGCTTGACCGCCCCAGCAGCTGAAATAACCTGACAAACAGAGACAAAGCATAGCAATCTCTTTACTAATAAGAAAAGAAATTACCTATGTCTCAACAAAGGCAAATGCTAACAGAAATTCCTCAATAATAGAATGGTTCACAAACTTAAAGAAAAGATATTATCCTTTTTTCCCAGTACTCACCACACGAGGAGCGGTGTAGTGAGTTGCTATGTAGTTTTTGAGGTGCTCTTGTGTGATCGACTTGACGTTCTCAGCAGATCCCAAGATGGTTCTACCGAGAGGAGTGTACTGGAATGCAGTAGCATGAAGGTGGTCAAAGATAACCTCTTCAGTTTGGCCTTCAACCTAAACATTTGAAAAAGCAAAACCTGTTACTTAATCGATATGTGAAACCAATCATTCAAGTAACTACTTCAAATGTCCAATTTGGCTCAATCGAAACAATCCACTAAAAAGAGCAAGATAAGCAAACAACCACAAGATAGTTAAAATCCACAAAGATAAATGTAGTGAGTACTTAAATATGGGTGTCTTTCCATTTCCTTTATCTTTGTGGAAATGCAGCACTTTATCGAACCAGACTTTTAGAGGTTTAGTCGGGTTAGTTAGGGGTGTTTTTCCTTCTTTGGTGTTGATGTATATGTACTTGTCTTGTTTCTGAATAAAATAGAAACAGGCAGCTGTTACATATGCTTTTCTTTAAAAAAGAAAAAAAAAAGATGTGTGTCTTAGCATAAAATAAAGAAAAATGAGGAGACTACAATAAAAGAGAAACGATACTATGCTTACCCTCCTAGATATATATCAGAGAGTAATGAAATACAAAGCTAAGACCTTTCCATAAAAAATGAACAAACTAACATCCATATCAGGAAAAGAATCATAAAATCAGCATACCTCTTCCATTTCACGCAAGATGACATCTCTCTCCCGCTCAATTCGAGCAGCGTCGAAGGTAGAGTTCTGAAGAATATCCGCAAGAATCTCAAGCACCTTGCTCACATCCTTATCTAAGACCTTGGCATAGTATGTTGTCTGCTCCCTGGAGGTGTAGGCATTAAGGTGGCCACCCATGTTCTCTATCTCCTCCTCCAGCTGGCGCACTGAGCGTGATGCAGTGCCTTTAAATATCATATGCTCCAGGAAATGTGCTGTGCCATTTGTTCCTTCAGCCTCAAACCGGCTTCCAGCATCAATCCATACACCAACCTGTGAAAGGGAATTTGTCCTAGTTGAAAACCCATGGCAAGATGGTGTGGAGAGATTATTATTTTACTCAGATATAAGTTGTTTATTTCCTTTGCAGAGGAAAAGAATGGACTTTTCCATGAACAAACTATAGACTATATTCTGAGAATTCTCTAGAAATGCTAAAATTATAAATATCCAGCATTATCTAAGAAAACATCTGGAATTCTATCAAATTATCAGCTGACGATCAATTTGAGCATATAGAAATTAATGTAGGGTAAAAACACATCTCTACTTAACCGATCAAATGCATAATTTAATAGAAAGTTACTTATTTCCTGAGCTGTAAAAATCATGAAAAAAAAAACATCGGTTCTCTAATCCCTTCAAAGTCGAAGTATTTATTGGAAGATCCAGATCAAGAGAGGTCCTTCACAACACACAACCGATATAGCAACAACATCCTCCGATTGTACTCAGGTTAGTTGTAACGAACTGGAACAAACGAAGCTGACTGAACCACTCACCGTAGCGGTCTTTGAGGCAAGCGTCGATTCAGTCGCCACGCGAAGTCCGTTAGGCAGAGTCGTGACACGTGTCTCCGGCGCCGCCAGTATACTGGTGTGGTCAACAAGAGAAGGGATGGGGGACGCGTAGCGAAGGAATCGGGGATCGGGGTGTTCAAGCCGCTTGAGCCTAGCGTTAACCGCCTCTGCGATCAGATCGTACCGCATGACCGGACGAACGATCTCGCCGGAGGACACGGCGGCTTCGCCTCCGGGTACAGTCAACGTGGCTGCGCCACGCCGCGCTAGGCGGAGGAGGTTCCGGATCGTCATTCGGGCGGGGTAGATGTGTGGATCTGAGATAGGATTATTAGGGTTTCGTTTTGGTTGGAATGAGAATGAGAATTAAGAGGGAGGTCTTCTACCGTCGACCGAAAGGCCCGAGAAACGTGGATGGGAGAATCGAGCTTTACGACAGTCTTCGGTCCTTTTAGAACTGGAGAACTCCCTCTTTTCCTTAGTAGTTTATTAATAGGCAATTTTGGTAGTCAATTTGTTGGACTATGCGTCCAAACTAGTGAATTAAAAATAATACGGTCCGTTAAAACACGGCACTCATTAGAGACGGTACGGTACTGTACGGCGTGTCAACACGGATCGTATTATATGTATCGTGTGCCGTATCGTTATCTGTGTCGTGTCCGGCTTTACTCACTATAAACATGGCACGGCACGCACGGATAAGGGAAGCGACACGGCATGGGACATGCATAGCATGGCACGTGACACACATAGGCACGATACGGGAACACTTGTAGACACGGATAGGTACGTTTAGCACGGATTGTAAGTCGTGGGATGTTGATCGGACGGTTGATTTTGTACTTTATTTGCGGGATTTTTAAAAATTTTTAAAATATTTTTTTAATTTTTTAAAAATATTTTTCGGATTTTTTTTTTAAATTTTGGATTTTTCTGATTTTTTTTTCCAATTATTTGTTTTATTTTTTTAGCAGCAAATAAATTTAAAAATTTTGAATTTTTTTATATTTTTTAAGATTATTCCAAATTTTTTACAATTTTTTCTGATTTGTTTTCGAATTTTTTTCCCACCAAACACGTTTAGCACGGTTAAGGTACGTATTGCATACCATGCCTTATCTGTGCCGCCCTCTCTCCTTTTTTGGCACGGTACAGCATGTACGCCAAAAAAAAAAAAAACTTTTCGTGCCGTGCTGCGGCACGCTATGTTTTGACATGTTACGGCATGGCACACACGATTTTAGAACTCTAGTCCAAGCCTTACTTACTAAAATTAAAATAAAATAATCATAAATTTATATGTGAAGAAATTAAAACAAATAAATACTTTTCTTGAAAGAATAATACTATGTATAATTAAGAATAGAGTAAATTATATGAATGGTCCCTAAAGTATCATTTGTTTATCATTTTTGTTCTTAAAATTTCTAAAGTATTAATTTGATTCTTAAAATATTATTTTAATATCATTTTAATCCTTAAGTTTTAAAGATATCATTTTAGTCCTTAAACTTATAATTTATATCTAATTGGTCCTTCATTTAAAATTCATTGAAAAAATTATAATTTTATCTATCATGATATTATTTTATGCAAATAATAGTTTTAATTTTATGAAAACAAATATAATCGTTCAAATCATAAAAAAATAATAGTCATCAAACAATATCAATAATATGAAAATAAATATAATTATTCATAACATCAAATATTAATTAAATTATCAATAGCTTTAATCATGTGCAACTTTAAGTTAATTAGTTAATTAAAGTAATATGTACATATATATTGTTATAAGAATCATAAGAATATCATTATCATATGGGAATGAATGTTGGTTTTTATTTTTTTTACCAACAATAATTATATGACTAATTTGTTATAAATTAAAATTTTTATGTACCAAAATTATAAATAAGTAATATTTTAAGAACTAAAATGATAGCTTTGAGACATTAAGAACAAAAATTATAAGACACATTATATCATAAAGTTATATTAAAATGCGTATAAAACATAATTTACTGAGTTTGTTTATGTTTTTAATCAATCTGTGCCCCATTTGTAATCATAATATCACAAAAACTCAAGGAATGTTTCACATTGAATATTTTACTTATTTATAAATTTATCTGAACTAAATCAAACAGATAAAAACATATATTATATATTAAATTCTACTAGAATGCATATAAAATGTATTTTATGTTCTTATCGTCTTTCTACGGAGAGACACAAAGTTAAGTCTCGTAAAAAATATTTAAAAATTTAAAAATGAATAAATCTTTTCTCACTCTGAGTCGGAATAGAGGAACAATCTAAATTATCCTCGCCTTTATTGATTATTTCTCGCCTCTGCTTTTGCCATTTATGTTTTCTCATTTTGATCCTTATTTATTCTCTTCTAGGTCCAACCTCCTTTTTCTAAATTTTTCAACGTCTGAAATAATTTTAAAAACTGTGCATCTTTTTCTATTGCGTGTGAATTGTGAAACAAAAGTTCTTTCATTATTTCTTAATACGATCTTCATTGATATATATATTTTTTAAATACACATCAATATCTTTTATGTGGTCAATTTGGGAATAAAGGATTTAAAACATGATATGTCCAATTAAAACAAGCAATAATCAGGTTTGACATTCAGTATTAATATTTACTTCACATTTTAAATTAAGTCCAAGTTATTGAGAGTAGCATGATGTTATTTAATCAAGAAATAATTTAAACTATAAATTTATGTAAAAAAAAAAAAAAATTCTTACACAAGCTAGTTAAAATATAAATTTACAATAGGTAACCATGTTGTGCTTACCTGGCCCATGGGCCCCACTGTCCAGGTTTAAGTAATCAATCTCCATCAAGGAAAGAAGAAAGGGAAAATACAAATAAAAAATAAAAAAAAATGAAAAGAGCCTCTATCATCGCGATCGCATCACAGCCGTCCATTACGTAGTTAAAAGGAGAGGAGTTCGTTTCGGAAACCTCAAAACCCTAGCACCGTGCGCGCCGTCGATCTCTCTCAGAAGTCGCCATTCGCTCTAGCCATCCAGCCATGGAGACGGGAAGAACGGTGAAGGATGTTTCTCCGCACGAGTTCGTCAAGGCCTATGCTGCTCACCTCAAGCGCTCTGGAAAGGTGAACTCTTTTCGGAATTTGTTTGGCTCTATTGCTTAGAATAACCTAGGTTTTGCCTCAATAGTCGTCAAGAGGTTGATGCTTTTGATTCGTTGAGATATTGTGTCGCGGTTTAAGTTTGTTATCGTGGTTCAGGGTTAGCGGAGCGTGTTTTTAAGATCAGATCTTCTTGCGTCGTGATTAAATTAGAAAGATCTTTCTGTTCGTACACATGGTTGTTTCATCTGATGTGTAAGAATAATCAGATCTTTTTGTATTGATCTCAGTATTCTTTAGTAGGTTTTGTTGTTTCGTTACTGATTACAGAGCTAATTTGTATCATAACCAAGTGATTTTGATACTCGTTGTTTTGAAGATGTTATTAAATAATGTTTATTCTAATTATGAAATTAATATACTAACGCATTAGAGAAGTGCAATATCTTATATATATTATTTTGTTTAAACATTGCCAAGTTAGGTGCTTTTACAAAACATCGTCATAAAAATCTTCTTATGTTACAAACTGTGGAATGGATTATTAAATTGGAGTATGAAGGAAATATACTAATTATATTTAATACATTAATGTTTATTGATTTCTCTAAAAGCATTGTCCCCAAAGCCCCTGGTACTTCAATTTCACTTGGTTTCACTTTCAAATTCTAATGTTATCTTGTAATCTTCAAAATAGATGGAGCTGCCTCACTGGACTGACATCGTCAAAACAGCTCGGTTCAAGGAGCTTGCTCCCTATGACCCTGACTGGTACTACATAAGAGCCGGTAAGTTCCCTTTATTTCGATACACTCTGATTACATGAAATGCTCTAGGGCTTTGTACTACATCCTGAAAATTAGTTGCAAACTAAACTTCATATTTGATTTAATAGCATCAATGGCAAGGAAGATATATTTGAGGCACGGCATTGGTGTGGGGGGCTTCCAGAAGATATATGGAGGCCGTAGAAGAAATGGGTCCTGCCCACCGCACTTCTGCAAGAGCAGTGGGGCCGTAGCTCGCCACATCCTTCAGCAGTTGAAGGACATGGACATCATTGACATTGATCCCAAGGGGTAATTTTTTACTCTCAGCTCATTGTGAGATTTATGCTTTATAAAATTGTTAAAGTACACTCGGTATGTTAATCTGTTCTGTTTTATTAGAAACCTATATCTCACTCAGAATGTTAATCTGTTCTGTTTTATTAGAAACCTATACATCTCAATTCTTTCTGTTCTAGAAATGCCACTACCAACATATATGTTTGTATGAATAATTTTATATCTAGGACCAAAATCTGCTGTCACTTGCTTTCTTCTAGAAACAACAATCTTGTTCAGACAAATTCATGTATTATTCCAACAAATATGCATACTCACCTAACAACATTAGCTTTTCTGGGAGGGACGGGAGGGAATTATTATGGTTTAATTTAGGCTAACATTGAGGTCAAGTTAATGTATGAATTGCAGCAGATGACAGTTTTACCAGCCTGTAAAAGTAAGCATATCTATTTTGATTATGTTCTTGTTTAACGCTCTGCTATTTGCAAATTGGCAGCGGAAGGATGCTGACCTCACAGGGAAGGCGAGACCTTGATCAGGTTGCCGGTCGGGTCCCAGTTGCTCCTTGAACTCCATACTCCTGAGAACAAGAGATCTATTTAGTGCCTTAGGGGTTATAGAATTCGAGTTTTTTTTGGATTTTTGCAAAATTAAGAGTAACTTACTAGTGTTTTGTTGGGGGAACCACCTTTGAATTATGTAGACTCTTGTATGAAGTGTTTTGCTTTCATTTTTGCTGCTGTCCCTGTTTGACATTACAAATTATGCATGCTTTATTTCTCTTTAGTTGATATGTTAGTATGGTATTTGAATATTGCTTGCTGTCGAATGTATGATCGATCATCTATAATTTACATGGATTTACTTTCTATATGTAGTTTGAAATAAGAAACTATGTGAGTGTGAGAGAATGATAAAATTAACCTTCCTAGAAGACCTCCATCCTACCAAGCTCCGTTTTTTCCTGTCGAATTCTTAACATTAGCGTCCTCTCTATTCTTAAATTTTTTAAAATTATTTGAAAATCTATTATTAAAATTATCAAATTAAATAATTCTTCATGAAATAATCAGATTATTGAAAAGTCTGGGACTCTGCGTTTAGCTTTCATCGACTCATCACATTCTCCAATTTTTTTTATCGAATTCCTAAATGGACCAAGACCACAAAAACTAATTTATAGACTCGAGGGTTCACAAAATACCAAAATTTCTAAATAGACGATAACCGCTGGGAAAACCACCTGATGTTTTCGATCTAGTACCTAAAAACACCAGAAATTTTGAACAGAACCCTCTTCCTCTCCGCCTATCTATCGGCTTCTTCCTGTCTCTTCTCCATCTCCTCTCAAACCCTCTGGTGGCATGGATTACGCCCCCAATCCCGCGGCGCACCTCCTACCTCCGACCGAGCGACTCCGCTATCCTGCGCCATCGATTGTGCACCGGTCCCTCGAATCCTCCCTTCCCCACTACAATGCCCCATCCACGGCGCACTCCCCTCATGCTCCTCTCTTCCACTACAGTGCACCTCCTTCTCGCACCACTCCTCCTCCTTACGATGCAGCTCCACCACCGCATAGTTACTCTTCTACTTTAGTTTCCGCATACGGCGTCGGCGCGACAGATCTTCCCCACTTCGTTGCTCCTGAGGCGTATTATAGAGATACAAACATGGTCCAGCAATCTGCACCGAGCCAGAGTCATGGCTTCAGCTCTGCATACTATACAAACCCTACTCCACATTATAGCCAGGGGTATGACCCGCTTCCTGACCCGTATGCGACACACTCTGCCCACCCAGGTAGTGGGTATAGTGTGAGCAGGTATTCGTACCAGCGGACGGCGTACCAGTCTGAGGGATATGACCCGTATGGGTATCCTCAGGTACGTCATAAATTAGTACCTCTTTGTTTTGGCACGCTGGTGGTGTTCTGGTCTGAATTATGCTGATTCATGGATGATGGTTAATTGTTTCGGGCCAGATTACATACATTTTACGTGAAGTTGTTTGCGGTGTTCTTGCTCTTGGGTTTTTTGGCTATATACTAATGTGTAAGTATTGGTCATTTTCTTTGGGTTTAACACTGCTTTGGTTTAATCTGTCCATTTTATATATTTAAGTTTAAACTTATAACTTCAACATTTAATCTTTAAATCTCTAATCTTTTGGGTTTTGGTTAAGTTGCATTAGGATCAGCAGATTTGAATCCATTCGTAAAGCAAGATCTTTTAATGATAACACTGAAGAAAAAAAAAAAGATATCTCTCTCTCTTGACAAGATAAAATGAACCAATCTACTCATTTGGAACTTGATTTACTTTTATAACTTTAAAACGAAAGACACAGAGTGTTACTGTTGCAGTGCCAGGAAAATTCTATTCCTCCTTGGGAATGATATACCCTTCAACTAGATCAACATAAAAAGAATCTAATTGATGGAACCCGAACTGTAATTGAGTATTGAATTCTGGTAGGGACAGGCATTGCCAGTAGTATCACTAAGTAGTGATACAACAATAGAAATTAAATTACTGCATAAAAGTATTTTTAAGGAACATTCATATTCCATTATAGGAGCAGAACTGATGCATACTATCAGTTGTGCAGTAATCAGGTACATTCTGGTAATGGTGATAGAACCAGTACATATTGGTTAGTAATCAGCTGGTAGGTACTGATGTTGTTCCTGTATTGCTTATACCTATCAAGCACAGTAATTAACATGTACACACCAGCAATGATGGGGCATTATACAAACTTGAGAGATTTTTAAGATTTATTTGAATCTATCTGGTTAGTTTGGGTACTTCTCAAAGCGAACAAGTGTTGGAAGTGTGGTCGTACTTGAAATTTTGCTTTTTAGCTGGTTGTGTTGGATGTTTACATACTGATGTTGTACTTGTGCTGCTTATACCTATCAAACAGAGTAATTAACATGCACACACCAGCAACAATGGGGCATCACATACGAACAATAATTTCTTAACAAATTTGAACGTTTTTAGATTTATTTGAAAATGAATTTTTAGAACTTCCTGTCTGGTTATTCTGGCTACTTCCCAAAGGGAACATGTGTTGGAAGTGTGGGTGTACTTGAACTTTTACTTTATAGCTGGTTGTGTTAGATGTTCTATTATGGAAGGATGTATATGACATTTTTCGTGCTTTTAGTGATACCAAATTACCAATACACACGTCATTATTCATTCAAAACTTTATACTAATATTAAACTCTATAATCCAATAGGTATCCAATGGGGTGCCCACACAATACCCACAATACCCTCCGGCAAAAGCTGGTCCAAGCTCACGAACATGGAATCCACATCCCAAACACAAAAAGCCAAAACCCGTAACAACCGATCACTATTGTCAGATATGCAAAATTGGCTGTAGTACTGCCGAGGATCTGGGAGTCCACAGGCAGGGCAAGAAGCACCAGAGAAACTTGGAGAAGCTACAAGGGGCCATTACACCAATGATCGGGCCCCAGCCACAGGGGACAGCTGATGTACCAAAAAGCCCGTCCCAGCCGGGTGAAAGGAAGAGAAAAAGCGTGCCAACAGGCCCTGCTAGTCTGGAGGAACTGGAGGTGAAGAAAAAAAGAGTTTATGATGCTGGTGCACCTGTTGACGGGGTCAGGGTTTGTGGTGTGTGCAATATTGTTGTGAATAGTCAGAAGGTGTTTGATTTGCACTGTGCTGGGTCAAAGCATGCCATGATGCTCAAGAGATTGCAAGAAAGCTCGTAAAATTTTCCTCTAAAGAAAGGATCAATTCAGTATCTTTAATTATTTATTTCTCCTTTTTTTTTTCTTTTCTTTTTGGGGGTTAGAGGTAGGGTGGTGAGGAGAAGAGTTCTTGTCAGGATTGATAAGAAGAGATATTTTTATGAAGTCATAGTTATTATTCTTGTATCTAAGTTTTAAGTTAGTATGGCTTATGTGATCTTTAGAAAGGTACTGATGCTTTTTCTAATGGCCTACTAAACAAGCCACTTCATGCAAAAGAGAATGTTTCAAGTTTTGTTTTAGCTGGAAGCATTCAATGTTGTTCAATGTGGATTTACATGTAGCCTTAATGAACTTGACTTGTCCATATTACTCCATATTCACTATTCAGCTTGCCATATGTAAGATCAATGTAACTTGTAGATATAAAATGCGTATATGTTAGGCGGGGTTTAACTTTAATATGCCTGGGTTTGAATTTCATCAAGGCCCATTAACTGATAGTATGCATCAGTTCTGCTCCTATAATGAAATATGAATGTTCCTTCACCAATTTTAATATGCCGCTTTTATACATACTATGATGATGATAAAAATTGGTGAAGAAGCTCTGTTTTACAGTTTTCAGGAAGAAATGTTTCTCACTCAGGAACCATATCATATCGATTTGTACATCATATAGGACACCAATTTCTATTTCATAAAACGCCGATCTCAAAGCTTATGTACGTATATGGCTGTCGATTTTAATTATATGTGATAATTATTCTTGAGATACATAGGAATATAGCTAGATATATTTGCATATAATGATATTAACTATAGAGTAAATTATATGGATAGTCCCAATATATCACTTATTTATCATTTTGATTTTTAAAGTTTCAAAAATATCAATTTAATCCTTAAAGTATCACTCTGATACCATTTTGATCATTAAATTTTAAAGATATCATTTTAATTCTTAAGCCTTTTAATTAATACCAAATACATCCTATATTTAAAGTCCATTGAAAAAAATATCAATTTTATCTATTATGACATTATTTTGTACAAACAATAACTTTAGTTTTACAGAAATAAATATAAGTATTCACGTCTAAAAATAATAATAATCATCAAACAATACAAATAATATTGAAATAAATATAATTATTCATGTCAAAAATCAAATATTATTTAAATTATAATTAAAAATCATATATACATATATATTATCACAAAATATCATAAGATATATCATTATGATATAGGTGTAAACATTAATTTTCAATTTTCTTTTTGTCAATAATAATCATCGGACTAATTTTTTATAGAATTAAAATTTTTATGGACCAAAATGATAAAGTAGGTGATACTTTAAAAACCTTAATATTTCAAATGTATCATTCTAATTCTTAAAATATCACTAATTTATCATTTTGGTCCATAAAAATTCTAAAAAATTATCACTAGTGTATAACTGATCACTAATGATATTTTAAAAATTTTAAGAATCAAAATGATAAAAACGTGATACTTTAAAAATCATTCGTATAACTTACTCGTAAATATATAACATACAAGCGAGGTGAAAGATACCGGAGAATGAAAATGGAGACCGGCATCCGTCTCTACGGCCACGCTAATTACCGCACCATACTTGGCCTCAAATAATCCAAAATTATATTGTTTTGGTTGTTATTATAAAACTCTGAAATATGTAATTTTCTTAGAGTGAAAGTATTTAATTTTTATATTACATATATGAGTTGAGCATGAGACAGTACTTTTTGATTTATTTTTTTATTCTGATTTTTAAATGTATAATAATAATCTTCTCAGTTTTTAATGTTTGATAACTCTATATTTATTTTCTAAACACACACATCTATAACAATATTGAAAAGTGCACATTCATGTTTTATTATACATAAACTATTCTTAAGTTTACAACCGGACATGAATGTACAAGAAAAACATTTCTGTTCTCATGTGTTACATGTCGTCCACATATATGGTAAAAATACTTCCAATTTCGAACACAAAACAAAAATTAACATATTAAAGAGTTCGTATTTTCCTTGGATAAGAATGAAAACGGAAAGTGACACATGTGACCGAGGCCACAGGAGTCACTACACCATCAGTGACCTCAGGAAATCCTCAATACCTCGTTTGGGCTGTTAATTCTAAATTCCAGGTTGTTAACAGAAAAATCAAAGGTAAAAGGATCCTCGGTGGAGCAGACCGCAGATCCCCAAATTTTACCAAAAAAAGACAAATCAGAGAGCGCTCCTTTTCTCGTACAAATTTCAATTAATCAGACAAGGTTCCAACGGTCGAATCCGTTGCTAATCAGAGAAGAGAAGAGAAGAGAAGAGAAGAGGAGAGGAGAGCCGAAAGGAGAAAGAAAAGAAAGAAAGCAATCTCTCTCTCTCTCTCTTTGTTTCCGTTGCTGGTGAGTATTTCTTTGATCGATGCCATAATTCGAGTACCCTATTGCTCCGTAGACTCTTTTTCTGATATCGAATTTCTTGCTTTGCATTTGATTTCGTTCATTCGCAGTTGTGAAGGTAGGTTTTGTTGCTTCCATGCTTATTCGTGTGATTACAATTGCTGTAGGTGTTTTGTGTATCTGAGATGATTTTAAAATTTGGTAGCAGTATTACTCCATTATTTGGTCTAGAATATAGATTATGGTGTCTATAAACAACAAAAGAAAGAAAAGAAAATGATGAATTCGGATGGAGAACCCAATGGTGATTATTTTTGTACATGTTTTCGTTTTGATTTTTATTCACGGATTAGTTTCTTTTTTAGCCAAGAGAATATTGCATTGAATTGTTGACTTGCAGTCATTCAGTAAACTTACTGATTCTTTTGACCCCATTTTTTTTCTTTTGACTTGATCATCTAATAAGCCATACAAACTTTGAAATGATATCATCATCTAATAGATTGTAACAGTTAAGTTTTTATAATGCTTCCAATTATTAGATTATAAAACAAGATGCCAATATCAAGGGCCGGAAAGCAGCACTCAGTCGGTTCGGCTTTCTCCAATAAATCAAACCCATTTGACTCCGACTCTGACTCAGAAGCTCCAAACACAAGACCCTCCCGAGCATCCTCCGTCCCCACAAAATCCAAAGTTGGGTCCAGTTCAGCTCCTGATTTTGAAAACCAATCCGTTCAGGAGCTGGAAAGCTATGCGGTCAATAAGGCAGAGGAAACAACACAGAAGGTGGATGATTGCTTGAGAATTGCAGAGATGATAAGAGAAGATGCTACGAACACCTTAGTTACCCTGCACCAGCAGGGCGAGCAGATACACCGGACCCACCAGGTTGCTGCTGACATGGACCAGGACCTCAGCAGGGTAAGTTTCTTTATTACATTTTGTGGTGTCTTGCAAATTACATTTTTCTGCTCATTAATCAGGATAAAAAAAGAAAACTTTTCATACTTCTCAATTTTTTTATATCCACCAAGAACATCCAGGTCATGAATTATTAACCTTTAGGATAGGGTAACAAATCTATCCCATTAAATATTAGCAATTTTAATATGATCTCTTATGATTCTTTTTTTGATAAGCCCAAAAATAAACTTGATACCTCTGGTGATTCTTTTTTGATAAGCCCAAAAATAACTTGATAAGCAAAGATGGTTTATATGTTTGGGTTACATGTTTCCATGAACAGGTTTTGGCCTACTTAATTGCACAAATGAGGGTTGATTAAGTGAGACTAGCTTTTGTTGAGGCTTGTTTACCAAGTTTAATTGGGGCAAAATTGGTCCAAAATGAAGTTTATTATCAAGAATTAGGTTGATGGAGGTTTACAGAAATTATTTTGGGTCATTTAAGATCTGGGCAATACCACTACCAGTAATGCATTATTGATAATTAAGAACATCATGTCCAGGTTTACTATAACATGACTGGCGTGGGAGGTTGGTAGAATATAACCTTAAATTATGAATAATTGGAGCAATGTGATTTCTTAGTATCACTTGATTTTGTATTATGCCTCCAGCATTTATGTACCTCTAAGATTACTTCAAATTTTTTTTTAAAAAACAAAAGATTACTTCAAATAAGATTAAGATTAAAAAGCATACTGCTTCTTCTGTCTATAATAGTTACATTGTTCATCATAGTTGCAGATTTTCAGAATTTTTTGGCAGTTTTTTCCATCAACTTTTTGTAAGCAGATTTCTTAAGTTAATTTCGTCTGTCTTTTTTCAGAGTGAGAAGCTTTTGAATAGTCTTGGAGGTCTCTTTTCTAAGCCCTGGAAGCCAAAGAAAACTCGTGAAATAAAAGGACCAGAGATTACACTAGGTAAATATAACATACAAACATTGGGTATGTTGTAAATGATGCCAAAAATATCATATACTATGGAAAATGGCATCCATCATATTTCAAAATTTTGAACATGTATCTAGGAATTGGCTTTACCCGAGATGCATGAAACATATAAGACCAATCTTAGAGTTTCTTTTTTATTTTAGTTTCTATTGCAAAAGATATCCAAAATTAGGCTATCATATTCCATTGAAACAAATAGCATAAAGTTACGACCCTCTTTTACAACACAGTAAATAGAAAAAAAAAATCACTGAGACTAAACCTATACATTAAAGAGAAACCCTGGATAATCAATCTATGCTCAATATGGAGGAGTAATATGGTAAGAAAACAAATTAGAAATATCAAGATCCATGCCTAAGCATCTAACCTTCAACCATACCTGAATGCCAGTCAAGGGATGAGCCTAGAACATGTACCAGATTTTTTATTCTTTTACTAGCCAATACAATAACAGATCATTAACAATCATATATTACAAGTCTTGTGAGTAAATGAATGCCAGGCAAAATCTTTGTTGTTCAGGCTGTCAGGCATCAAAGCAGTACGTGTTCAGAAAGTTTCCATTTAATTCAAATTAAACTTCCTGCTTTTGGAATTCATCTTGCAGCTGTTAACGCCCTGGCCTCACTGACATTGGTTTGTGGGCACTCCAGCTTAAATGACAGATCTGTCTTCTCAGGCAGCATTGTCAAGTCTTGATTCTTTTCAGTCTCCTTCCAATTAACAGTCCACTGGACACAAGTAATAAGTGCATCAAAGGTCCCTAAAAGATTTTGTATTAGCATCATCCAAACATACCCTTAGATTAAGCTGAGGTCAATATATACTCTGTTGAAGTTATAATGATTCTCCTGTAATTTTGGCGAGCTCTTTTCTGTTGAAGTTAAAACAGATTGATGCTTGCATGAGTTCCTTACTAAATTAATTAATGTCAAAAAGCTACCAGTAATTTTGCTAAACTTCGCTTGACTTTGTTCTAAAAGTTGGCACAGTAATTGGAAATAACCCAAATTTATATATGCTCTTCCCAATATTACCATATTGGGTTTAATTTGCTAAACTTCGCTTGACTTTGTTCTTTCGTGCTGTTTGATTGATGTGCATTTGGTTCTGTTTGTTTTCTTTTGAATTTGGATGGATGCATGAAAACTTGTTGCATGCCATAATTCTCATAGAAAAGTAATATCCTTGAGATTTTAAACTTTGTCATGAATGACAATGTTGTACTTGAACATGCTAATCATTGCTAATTTCTTGTTACAATCATATTTTCTTTCCAAATAGATGACCCCCTGAAGAAAAAAATAAACCACATGGAGCAGAGAGGAAAATTAGGGTTGACATCAGGTCAACAGTCCAACCCTCGCAAGTATGCAGAGGCCAGTACTGCTATGGAGAAAGTGCAGGTTTGTAAATTTAATTAATTTTATTGAGGATTTTCAGGCTGATACCTTCAAAATTGTGATTATCTGGAAGCACTTCTGGTTTTAGCAGAGTTACTTGTTCTCTTGAACCAACTCACATGGAGTACATTATCTTGCAAGTCCATATCAATTGCTGCCAGATGCTGAAAATTTAAGGAGCGTGTGTATGCATGGTATTATGCAATTATCTAGAATATTTATTCTGAACATGCTATTGATTTCTTTTCATTTATCCATTTAGGTTGAGAAAGCAAAGCAGGATGACAAAATTGATGATCTGAGCAATATGTTGGGACAGCTGAAAAACATAGCTATTGACATGGGCACTGAAGTTGACAAGTAAATAATATTTATCCTTTACAAATCTTTCACTTCTCCAAGTTAATTAATTAATTGCCTGAATGTCCAAAAGATAATTCTCTCCCTATTGCAAGTATGTGGAAAGTCATACCTGTAAGCTCCATCCCCCCATTTTACAAATAAATGTCACTTTTACAAATAATTGCCTTTATTTGTCCAATTCTCCACCGATATTGATTTCTGTCATGTTTCTCATAAATGGCATTTTCAGGCAAAACAAAGCACTTGATGCCATGCAGGATGATGTCGAGGAGCTCAATTACCGGGTCAAAGGAGCCAATCAACGTGGTAGAAAATTGCTTGGCAAGTAAAGAAGGCATCATTTTTGCTTCCTTCTTGTATGTCATGTGTTCATTTGTTATTGTTACAGTGTTACTGCACAGCCATGGTTTCGTTATGTTTATTTAGCATGCAAAATGCTTGCTTGTTATTCCATCATACATCAAATTTATGTGAAAAGATTGTGTTTTTTTTTTTTACTTACATAGATAACAAAATGCAACATCATTCATGTTGTAGCTTAAGCTACAACTTTATGTGGGAAGAGCATGCTTGTTCTTTCCTCAAATAAAGGTGTACTATTAATGTGGTTGTCTGATAAAGGCAGTTAGCTTCCAAAAATAGTACTTTGTAGTTTTTTTACTAAATTGTGAAAGCAGTACAAAGTTCATTGAATCGTTGCGTGTTACCCTTTTCATTCGGTTTATTTATACTGGCATTGGCAATATTGGAATAGTTTTGGTTAGACTCCATTGCAATCAGTCCTTTTACTTACCTTGTACTTCCAGTCTGTATTGCTTTATCTGATGTACATATTAAAATTTTACTGGAAACAGTTTTTTACTGTAAGGATCTTGTATTATATTAATAGCTACATGCTTAAATTGGATAACAAAAAAACATACTATGTTTAAGTCCTATTAAGTCAGTGAGTCGATCAAATGTTTTTGGAATTAATTAACAAAAATTAACTTCAGCAAGTGGAAATCAAACTCAATTTGAGTCGAGCACAAACCAACCTCTAGTAGCAAACTCAACTTGTGCTTTGAACTATTGTAGAAACTCTTGATAATACATTTAATCATTGAGCATGATACGAACTTGAAGCGATTCAAATGTCATGTTATCGTGTATCAATAACATGTATGTTGATTCTGGGAGAAACTAGGAGCTGATCTTATGATTATATACCAGCTCTTTGTGTAATTCTCAGTGGGCAGATAATAAAACAAAATTGTTACTAGATGTACAAAGCAGCTGAAAGCCATTATCCCCTTTCTATTCCAAATTTAAACTAATGACGACCAATTGAAATAAAGAAATATCCATGATATGATAATAACTAGGAAAAAAACCTCATGCATTCTAACTGGTACAGCCAAAGTAGTACTGACACTGGCTTATTGCAGAACGGCGTGTTACCTGACTGGTCAAATTCTGGTATAAACTGGTTCATAATTATTCCAGCACGGATGGCATTATAAGATTTCTATATACTAGCGAACGTAGTTCTGAATAGACTAACTATAAGGAAATACAGTGAGCTAAAATGGGTCTAAGGGAGAAAAATAGAAAATGAGCAACATTTGCATATAAAAATTAAAAAAAATTCATGCATTTGATTTTCATATAAATTCACAGAGAACTAAATTTATCAGAAATTTAACTTTTAGGAATAAAGCAAAATAAAATGAAGGCAAAAGACACAAAATGCCAATTGTGCAGGGCTACTGCAACTCCTACCTCATTGAAGTAAAAGAAAAAAATATATAGATTTTGACAATGAAAGATGGCCACGTTTACTGACTTGATTCCTACATGGTTTCAGTAGTACAACACAGCTTGATCCCACTAGAAAACCACCCAAAACCATAACTTATGTATCAAAAAGCCTCGAATGGGAAAATCTAAACAATGACCAGATTAGTATACAGTGCAGATACATATCCACAAAGGTTCCACACCAAAATCTATCCCCGCAAAAAAGGAAACCCAACAAAGTACCTAATCACTTGTCACACGATCCCTTCCCAAACACTTCTTCAATAACATCAAATGTTGGCAACAGCTCATCCCTTTTGGCATGCTCAAATCCCATGTCCCATGCCAATTGATTATGTTCCACCTCAAAAGACGTGCATGAATCATCCTGTATATCTAACCCTAACCCTAGCCCCCTTGACCCGTCGGTTTTTTCTGGCAAGACATCCTCTTTCTCATCTCCAGTCTCCTCTGCTTCTTCAATTACATCTGAACCTAATCCTATATCATCTCCCTGACATGTGACATTGCTGGGTTGGCCAACTGATGACTCCAGACCTGATCCATCTTCTTCACAGTCGTCGTCTTCTAGTTCTTCTTCATGTTCTTCTTCTTTTTCCATCTCTAATTCATCTTCAGATTCAAACCTCTCCTCTGAGGCTTCCCACTCATCATCATCACTGTCAATGTACAATGGGTCGGAACGATTCTGACCCGCTCGTTTCCTTAATATATACACATTGAAATAATAGCTCACAAAGTCACGCTTGCATTTATCTGGGAATGCAAGAGGCAGAATATCCCAAAAGTTTTTCGTAAAAGAAGCAGGGTTGGATCGGACAACTTCAGCAAATAGTTTCTCATCTTGTGGATCCCACGTTAAGGCCACTTCCTCCCCCATATCACCAAACCCTAATTCAATGAACTTCTCCATCCCTAGTTTTTTCTTCATATTCTCTCTCACCTCGATTATATGCTGCCTGACGCATCTGATAGACCCCATATCCACACAATCACATTCTTTACCATCACATACTGGGCCCAGATCAGGATTTGGTAAAAAGCAGGCATGGATCCATTTGTCAGAATCATTTTCTACTGAGACTTCCGCATTGAACTTTGGTATGTCAGCTTGGTGGTTTGGACCTACTGGGATAGCCTTGCGAGGGGCACATTCGTAGCTAGGGAAGAAAGACTCTTCTCTTGAATTAAGTTGTGATGCTTTTTCATAGTTATCAGGATATACAGGTTGGGAGTCTAGTGTTTCCTCCCTAGAAGGTTTGCATGCGAACCAAGGCAAGCTGGAATTGGGATTAAAGGAGCCATAAGCATGTGCATCAGGCATAACTGAAAAATGAGAGAGAGTCTTTAACAATACATTATTAGAAAACAAATATTGTTGGTTGTCACTAGTGAAATTCACATAGTTGGGGCAGGCAGAAGAGTTTCAATACTGTTATGAAGTGGTAAACGCTTCTTGACATAGATGTAATATACATATGTATATATAGTAAAAGATTTCTCTTATTAGTACCAGCCCAGATAAAACTGCCAAATTGGCACCGACACTGGCTCAACTTATGGCACTATATTACTGAATCAGTGTGTTTCCGGTATGAACTGATACTTAAATTTTCCAATAAGGTTGACATTACGAGATTAACCATATACTACGAATACTGTACATACCAACTGCCAAGTCTACTGACCTACAATGTACAACATATAGCTATGCACTTCAAATTATATATGAACAGAGAACAAAACAAAGACCTGAGAAAAAGGGCTCTTCAGAGGAAACAAAGTCTTGTTTCGGCCGCTTGTTCGCAACTTCGAATGAAGCATTTTCAGAACTAAGCCTCTTATAACACTCTGAAGAAACAGAAATAAACTTTAATTTATTTTTTCATTAGACTTGAACATACTCGTTTATTTTCTCTCTGTTTTTTTTTTCTCTTTGGAATACCTGATTCAGGCTTCTCAGGAAATGTTTCAGTTGAGACAATCCTATGTCCCATCTTCCACCTATTAAGAGAATAAGAAAAGTAGTAATCAGTAAGAGGTACTTTATGATTAGAAGGATAAAAAAGCATAATTCAGACAAAATTTGCTGGTAATAGTTGGTACAGAACCCAAAAAGAGATACATCATATCAATCAGGCAAGTTATGATTGCATTCGAACAGAGCCTCCCCACTCCCCCCACCCCCCTCCTTTTTTTTTTTTTGGGGTGGGGGGGGGGGGGGGGGAGGGGGTGGTGGGGGGTGGGCCCAGGTCTGAAATTAGGACATTTTTTGCATAGCAATCAATGGTCCATCGTTGGTACCATGGTTTGGAAAAACTATCGGCAGGAAACGATCCGATTATTGCGCGATTTCCCAAACCGACTGTTCCCGTTTCGGTGGAACGAAACCCTAGAATCGGAAGAGACTCACCGTCCGAGGTACGCCGATTCTTCCTTGTAGTTGTTTGTGGTGATCCTTCAGATTTGATTTTTCAACGATTCTTCAAACGGGGGTGCGATTGATGATCGGAAGAGAGATTTGGGGGGGTATCGGGAAGTAGGTTTCGCTAATTGGGAATGAAGAAGATTGGAAGAAGACGGGTCTTGTCGGATCCGATAGTTCGTCAATAGGCTGTTGAGGGGAAAAAAAGAGAGAGAAATTTCCTTTCTTGGGCTGTTGAGAGTTTTGTGGACCTACTATTGTTTGATTTGATTTTTGGGCCTCTATTTTCTGCCTTAAATGATTTTTAGGAGAAGTGGAGGGGATCTCTTATTATTTAGGGTTTAATGATTATGCGGCTAGATATATAGATGACTCAATAATTAAATTATATATAATTTTATAATAATTTGATGATATATCAAGAATTATTAATTTTTAACAATTAAAATATCAAGTCACTTAATGTACTGTGGAATATATATTAAATTTCTTCATTTGTATGTACTTGATGTTGGAAAAATTAAATAGAGTTTAGAAAAATCAAACAGTCATTTGAAGAATTCTTATCAATTGCACTTTGTTCATATTAGCACTTCAAATTACCGTCAGTCTACATCAATTATAGTAAATCGAAGCGTACCCGTAAAATTCACAAGTACCACCTTTAGGCATGTTTGGTGTACTGGGAATAGTTGGGAAAGGATGGGATATTTAATAATCTTTAATAATTTCACTTATACAATTTTTAAGTATAGAATAGTATTATTTAACTTTGAGCTAGAATTAGTTATTTAGTTCAAATTATACCAGTAATTATTAATAAAAATCAACATTTTATATCTAGCTTTTTAAAAAGAATTTACATGACTAACTAATTAAATAATTAACATGAAAAATACAACTTTTATTTAAATTCCCGTCACCTTTTACAACTTTTAATTTACCTGTAATTAACTACATATTTCACCAGCAGCTCTCAATATCTTTTTGAAAATATGAATGTCAGAGTTATAATCTAAAATAGTATAGTAAGTTAAGTTTTTAAGTCATAATTACAGATCAATGTTATAAGAAATAATGATAAAATATTACTTTGCAAAATCAATTTTATATTTTTTAAAAGCCAACTCAATTAATTAGTTTACTTAAATTATAGTAATAATCAATTTTGCATTTAACAAAAACGTTATCTATTTTTTTTTTATGATTTAGCTGCACCTAATGCAAAGATTTTTATTTTATTTTTTTAACATCAATATAAATATGACTGTCAAACATGGCAATTAAAAATTAGAAAATGAAATAACGAGTTTACACACAAATCAAACCAATATAACATCTCTTGAAAATAAAACAGAAATTTCCCACAACTATTTCCATGATATAATTGAACACACATTTTGTACATTCCCATAATTATTCCAATGCATTTTTAGAGATGTGAGTTCCCACGAAGTGATTAGTGGGATCTCATGTCCATGACATCCCATCCCATTTAAATGGGATACGACTGAACATGCTCTTAGAGAAATATTCGTCTCACATGATGTAGTAGACTCACGACGATCTCCTTCTATAATATTTCGACCTCTGCCTCCTTTAATGCGGTGCATCCCGCATAAAATAGCAAATATGAATTTGATTGCAACAATAGCTCAAAAAAATTATTCTAAAATTTCCTTTGTATATTCTTCAATATATGATCTCATGAATTATTTTACAAATTATTTTCTGTTTTATTTTTCTCACACTTCCGATTTCACCTCAGGTGCATCATTGCATGTATGTATAGTATGATTGGACCGAGTGAATTTAATGCACCCTTACCGTGTTAAGCAATAATGCAGCAATATAAATTTCTATTAATTATTTCAATAAAATATTTGTAATTGTCAAGATCACAAATGGTTGATACATGAATAATGTACATCATGTCTAAGATGTTGGATTTTATTAAAAAAAAATTACATAATTGGGTGACAAGAACTAGCAGAAATTTGCATAGTAGACAAAAATTACATAAAAAAGTTACCATAAACCGTGTTTGATATTGATATGCCTAAAACTTTTGGTTCTTTCAACTTTCTTTTTTATATTTTGTCTATATTGATATGACCTAGTTAATGTGATATGTTGTCCATATGCAGTATTTTGTTTATGTTTGTCTTTAAACAATTCTATCAGGATTGTTTTTGCACAGATCTATATTTTAGATCTTCTTTTAGCACAAAGAAAAATATTGTAAGAAAAGAAAAAAAAAACAAGTTTTCGATGCAACTCGATCGGTCGATTCTTATAATATCAAGTCATCTTATTCTGATTTTATAGGCAATACACCAATCAAATTCTCTTATGAGTTTTAAAATCATATTTATTTGATTATGTTAATACCTTTTTTAAGTTATTTTGATTGATTTTTTTAGGTATACACAAGAAATCACAGACATATATCTATAAGATGAACCTACTTTCTCACTATTTTTTTTTACAACTATAACAAGACTTCATGGAGTTGAGAAATCAATTGTGTTTATTTTTCTTGTTGTGTGCATCATCCAAAAGCACAAACGTGTCAGCTACTATTAATTTAGATTATATATGTGTATATAGATACGTATATATTCATAAATTATATATTATAGTTTCTTTGACACTTAAGATATATTCGACAGTTTTGTACATATTTTTCTTCTTGTTTCTAATTAGATTAATTCTTACGCTCTCTATCTGAAGAATTTCATCCAGAAATTCCTATAAACAAAGTTTAAAGAAATATATTTTCAATTGTCAAAAAGCAACAAAATCAGCTAACATCTGGTAACTATCTAGTTAACAATCAAGCAAATCCTGAAAGTAAGAAACAACTCCTATAAAAAAAAAAAATGAATCGGATTCAACCTCAAAAGAAGAAGAAAAATGAAGAAAGAAGATAGAGAACCTTCAATTTTGCGCCTCGTAGTCGTAAAGCAACGCTCCCAGTCGATCTCCATCGTGATTCGTGCAAACTCGATTCGTACTTGGATTACTGTTCGTGCTTACGCGATCCGCCATTGATGCTTAAACAAAATTTCTCCGAGCTCCAGAAATAATTTCTGGATGATTTGAGCTCAAATGATATTCTGATTTTGGGAATGGAGAAAATAGGATCGCTTAGGTACCGGTTTCGGACTTTCGCTTCTCATTACAAAAAAGAAAAAGAAAGTAATTTTCGGGTGGGAAGCAAAGAAACCTACGCACTTTTACAAGTCGATGACGTGGAGGATTAAACTGCACAGTATATATAAAGCAGCGAAATTGACTGGGTCACTGGGGTGTGGGGACTCCCTCTTTATGTATTTCGTAGTAGAATTATCTGCTGCAAAGTTTGAAATTTAAGCAGCCGAATTATTATATGTTTTTTTAAACATATATGACCACATTTTATGAGTCTAACAGATTGACTCTGGTGGGCCATATTTTGGGCTAGGACTGGAAGGAAGAAGGGGTCCATATCTTCTAGAGTGGACAGGTAGGTAGGCAGATATTACACGCGATATTGTAGCGGTCACCGTAACGGACAATTTTAAGATTCGTGCGGTTGACAATATTAAGATAAAAAAGCTTTCGTGAATACAAGAAAAAATGTAGGCTTTTCATTATAATATTAAGATTCGTGCGGTTAATAATATTAAGTGTAGGCTTTTTATTATAATATTAAGATTCGTGCGGTTGATAATATTAAGTGTAGGCTTTCATTTTAGTTAGGATAAAATAGTACGAGTAAAAATTTCTTTTTAAGATCATCAGATAGGTGAATTGGAAGTTGAAAAAAAAAGGGAGGGAATTTCTGATAATTATTATTTTGACAATCTCGATAACAGATTTTCAAATGTTTAGCTCACTTTTTAAACACAATTGGCGTTTTTTTTTAAATTTATAAAATAAGAAAGTTCACTCATTTCTTTTACCATTAAAAATTCTCCTGATGAAATTGAAAGCAAAAATACTGTGAACTATAAAACAAAGAAAACCGTGAATCTTTAAAGAAAAATATTGTCAACTGGACGGACTGCATAGGGGCGCCAGAATTCAGATTGCATTAGCAAATTTTAAATCTCAGTTTGTTACATATATAAATAATCCGAATAAGGATCCAACTCTATAAAAACATTCAGGCTTCAACTGTCTCAGCAAATAATGAGTCAATTTGGTTTCATTCAGATCTTGATGCCAAGATTTTAATCTTACTGAAGACACATTGTGCAAGAAAACAGAAGTTTCTTTTTTGAGTTTCTTTCTTTAAAAAGCTTGGATATGGGTAGACCAGAAAAGATGGTCGGGACTCGGGATATCGTTTACGGCTTTACGCAGTGATTTTTTCTGATCAAGGTTTTGTCTGACAAGAAAGATACACAGAAACCAATTTAATTGTCATGGAGACTCACTACTATTTACGCAGAAAAAATTAGTCTGTGCAATAAAAATAGAACAACCCACATTTCTCATCTCTTATGATCTTATCCGACTCAAAAAAAGACATTGTCTTTCTTTGCATCACTTCTCTTGACACAGCACTGACATATATATTTCTAACACATGGACTTATGAAAAAAAATACAAATTGGTCAAGAGAACTTGACAGAGAGAAGAACAGAATCATGGCGCTTCAATCATGCTTCCTGTGCTGATGGGTACACTGTAGTCGATAATAACTGTAATTAGCCATTAGAGAAAACAGAAAGAGAAACCACAATAGCTTATGAGCATATCAAGGCTTCAAAAAGGTACTCACAAATTTGAGATTGACAAAAGAAAAAGAATCACAAAACATACCATGATGATTTTGCTGGTCTGAGATGAAACCTTGGTTCCTTAGGCACAGTTCTCGGTTTTGCTGACCTAATTACACACATAATACAATTCAATTCGTCTTATATTTTTGCCAATAAAATTTTAGAGCTGCTAAAGGGGGCTTTGTCTTGAGATGGATATGGTGTTGGAAGCCTTTGCTATGGGAAAAATTTCGTAAAGCAACTTTTGAGATTGAAGACGGAAATTCTTACCTTTTGGGGATGAAGGGGCGATCAAAGAATGGCATGGGCTGAGCTTTTGGTACCAGCTCTTTTCTAAGCCTTCTTATTTCTTCTTCCTCTTCCAACTGGAATCAGGGGATAGAATTGTCAACATTAATTGACCCTTATTTGCAAATGGACATAGTTTTCACAATAACCTTGCAAAATGTCAAAATATACGTGCACTGAAAAACGATAACATGAGATATGAGAGGTACAGAAGATTTTAGTTCTGCTGTAAGACATGGTAAATATTTTGCCCTTTTGTAGGGCCAGAAATAGTTCCAACAAAAAAATAATAATAATAAAAATAATGACAAGGTTGTGTTTACCTTCTGCTGTCGTTCTCTCTCCAACCGTAGCTCTTCAATATACTTTAACCTCTCAGAGATCTGAAAATGTTATTTTTATTTAATCAGAAAAGTACAAAATGACTTGGTAAATTTCAGGTACTGGTACTAGCTGTTATCTTCCAGTACCTGGCTCATGGATGGTTGTTGTACTACTACAAAGACACAAAAGCACCAGACGTAAATTCTAAGAATGGCAAATCAATGCAAACCCTATTACACATCCACCAGAGTTCCCAATTTGATCTATAGATTTCAGTTAGATCCTAGTTCAGTAAAAAGAAAAAAAGAAGAAGAAAAAACTCTGCATGCTACTTAAACTCAAAAAGTTCAAATTAAACCCTAATTTAGCTTACAAAGTTGTCATATTCTGCACGTTCAACAGCACGAACATCACTGTGCAAAACAAGATCAATTGGTTCTGTTCTCTCTTTAATGGGTGGCTTCACCAAGCACTGAAAACAATCAAACAACAGCCAAACAAATAAATTAGTATGTGGTTAGAAAATGAGCAAATAAATATTTAGATAAATCAAACACAAATATGTACAAAAGATGTACAACTATCCCTGTACACTTCGAAACATTATACAGAAACAAACACCTTTTATAAAAGGAAATGAAAATTTATCCCTTAGAAAGATGTAAATGTTTCCAAACTAGCACATTTATTACAAATATTCCCCAACTAATTTTCCTTCCTCACTTCTTATTTCTACATAATTTGGGTACACTCTGAAGGTAAAGTACATGGGGCGTAATTCATAGTTTCATAGCACGATCTTTTAATTTTTTTTCTTTGTGAAAGGTGTAATATGAACTTTACTGTTTTCTGGGGGCACACCACAATTTATTGTTTCCAATACAGTAAGCAGCCTTTTTCAAAGAAACATAAGAAAAATCAGATAAGGTTTCCACCTCTGGCTCATCAGTGGTCCATGGTAAACCCTGAGCAACGGGGATGCGCATCTTCTCCTGTTCTAAAAGCATCTCCTCAACTTTCTTCAGAAACTGTTCCTCCTTGATTCTTCCTCTTTGCTGAATTGAAGGACCAATGTGTCAAAACTACTAATGTTTGAGTATTAAATTGGTTTGTTTCTTTAGCTTCACATAACAATTACCTCAGTTCTTAGTTTGAATGGGTGCTGATTAGTCACCTTTAGCTTCTGGTTCCAGCTTTTTAGCGAATCGGAGCTCTGAATAAATAAAAAGTTGGAATTCAAATTGAAAAGATACTAAAATAGATAAATAAATACATAAACAGTCTGGATTTCGATCTTACACTTCGTCGGCTCCTGCGGCCACCACCTGATGTCCTGCTTTCCCAGCTTGATCTGAAAATTGTGAAAATCTTAGGATACCAGGAAACTTTTTTCAATAGGCTCCAAACATATACAAATTTCATATAGGAACTCCTAGAGTAGTTTTAAGTTCATTACAGAAAATAATAAGAATGATACTTAGAAGGAAAGGCAAACAATGATGGAATGTTGCATGACATACCTATTGCTCTCCATGGAACAATAAACCTTAGAAGAATCTCTCTCCAAGGCACCAAAAGAGATGAACTCCACCGAGGAAGAGAGAGAAATCGGGCCTGGTCCATTATCTCTAGTCTTCACCACAGGTTGCAAACCAGGCAATGCCCAATTAACGACTCTCGCCTTCCTCTTCTCTTCATCGTCTTCTTCTACCTTTGTCTCATCATCTTCCTTTTTCTTTATCAACTGTAGGCTCTCAAAGGCCTGCACCAGGTGCTTTACTAGACCCGATCCTGGTTCAGGCTTTTTATCGAGCGCCTTTTCCATTACTATTGTTCTCATCTTTCTCACCTTTGAACTCCCCTCCAATTCATCAATTCCCAATTCTTCATCAACAGATTTATCAAATTCCTCAGTTTTCTCAACGGATTTCTCAACTGGCTTTTCCAATTGAACTACTGAACTAATTGATTTCTTCATAGACCCAGGTTTTAGTTGTTCTTTGGGCTCAGGTTTGGTCTCAGATCCACTCAATCCATCCTTAGAAGCCTTTGGTTCTGAGAGAACTGCATCGGTCTGCAATTCAACAACAGAACTTTCTATCTGATCTTTGAAAACCCCATTTGTTGTTGGTGAATTGGGGGTTTCAGACTTCTTACGAAAGAATTCTTCTTGTGATGCTCTTAGCGCCTCATAGGCCTCCTTGCGGCACTTTTCAAAATCTAAAGAGCCATCTTTGATTTTTCGATTTTTCTTGGCGACTATGAATTTGCGACTTTGGCGTGGCACTGGAGGGGCAGGCACAGGGAGCGCAATAGCCCGCGAAGTCTTTGAGGCAGATTTCTTGGCCGGCACAGATTTTGAAGCAGGCGATTTTGAGGTTTTGATAGAAGGAGGAGGTGATGAAAAAGGGATGTTTGGGTTCGAATTTTCGGAATTTAGGAAATTTTCAGTTGATTTTGAGCGGCTGTGTCGTGAGGTTCTGGGAGGAGTCGCCATTATCATTACAAGTGAAGGTACAAAGGAAGAGGAGGAGGAGGAGGAGGAAGAAGAAAAAGAAGAGATCGGAATAACACAGAGCAGCGAGGTTTTTCGAGCTTTTTTGTCTACTAATTTTTGTTGGTGTCGCTTGCTTTTTAGCAGATTTGGGAAAATGCGAAAGACGACGCGACGAGAGCAAAAGTGAACGTTGGAAGTGTTACATGAATTATAACGCGTGGACCTGGACTACCACGTTGGGGGATGAATTCTCATTGGGGCACACTGTTTTTGACGGGACCATAGCTTGCTTCCTATGTATGCCGGGTGCAGGTTATATCTAAACGTCTCCAGTTTATGGTAACGGCTAGTTTTGGCGAAGCGGCATGGATTTGAAT
Source organism: Bolboschoenus planiculmis (assembly GCA_031770325.1). Lineage (NCBI taxonomy): Eukaryota > Viridiplantae > Streptophyta > Magnoliopsida > Poales > Cyperaceae > Bolboschoenus > Bolboschoenus planiculmis. Next base: position 3,071,164 of record CM062794.1, on the reverse strand, counting down.
GCTGGAACCTGTTATAGCCGTTTGATCCTTCGGTTTCGGAGTCCTTTATGATTTTAAATTATGCTCAGTATTATTGTAAGTAACTAATTAATTTTTGAGTAATTCTACTATACATCAAATAATTATTGCACATCTTATCTTATTTTATAGTACATTTCTAATTTTAATCATTGATTACACAAGGATAGTTAAGTCATTTGTACACTATAAGCTAAATATGGCATGAGATGAGTAATTTGATTTTTTTTTTGTCAGTCTAATCCAATTTCAAGTTATTGTGTTAGCAACGTATACAACAGATGTTGCACATAAGATATAATATTTGGATTACATATGACATGAATTTTTAATCACGCTTAAGATCGAGTTAAAACAATTTGTTATATATAACATTTGAAATGCATAATTATGGTGTTTATAAAAAAATAATATTAATAATGCAATCACTTCACATAATTATTGTGATAGGAAATATAATGTCCTCACATAAATATCTCACTGCATAATTATTAAGTTAAGATAATCTGTATTTTTCAGAAATTTCAAATAAAATTACTCTTTCATTATTTAACACAAATTGATACGATTTGATAATTGAGTTAATGATCAAAGCCAACAAATATATATTGTTTCTAACTTAGCCGTAAGTTTGAAATTTCAAACAATATAAAAGCAGCGGTTTCCAAAAAAAAAAAAAAAAAAATTCAAAGAAATACATATTTGGGAACAAGCAAATTCTATGCCTAGAAATAGGGAAATTCATAATTTACTGGAGCAATTCCATAAAAGAATAATAATAATAATAATAATAATAATAATAATAATAATAATAATAATAATAATAATAATAACAACAATAACAATAATAATAATAATAATGTTAGTCATCAATTAATAAGACCAATTGAAGCTTAAATGTAAAGATTTAAAAGTGTTAAAATTTCATTTAACGCAGGAGGGATGACATGGGATTCGGCCACACCGAATCCCACAGACCCATTAAACCTTCCCCCATCCTCCTCCTCTCTCCCTCACATGACCCATTAAACCCTCTTCCTTCTCCCTTCTGAGATGACTGACAAGAGAAGAGACAAGAGAAGAGAGAGCTCTCTCTGAGCACTTCTCTCCCCCCCATCCGAATGAAATTCGGATCTGTCACTTACCCCCCTTTCCCGCCTGACGCCATCTCGCCTCTCTATAATTAGTGCCTTGGTACCTTGCTTTACTGGTAAGCCGACCCAACCCTTTTCTGCTAACTGTTGAGCCCCTATATGTGTTTGTGTTGTTTGTTTGCATTGTGCCGAGTGCTTGTTTTGCTGGTTGTTTGTTGTTGCTGTACCCGGTGTATTGTCTTGCTTCATGTTGTGATTGTGCATCGAGAACCCTTTTGTGATTGCACATCCCTCACTTGATATTGAATTTCCGAGGGCTTAGACCCCTTGCTGGTACGGTACCAGTCGGCACAGCTGCTGGTCGCAATCGAGTTTCGGTCTGGTTTGATGTTGCTGCGTTACAGGGGCCTTTGCTTGCGTGTGTAAATGTTGCTTTGCTCCCCTTTTGTGTATCTGTGCTAACTGACCTTTTTGTTTGTGATTAAACCCCTTTCATGAAGTATGATGGTACAAGCTCATACTAGTGTCTTATGGTATTTTGTACCGGCCTTGAGCCCCAACGTGTTTGTTTGCATGTGTACCAGTTGGTACCTGTGCTGGTAACCCTTTGAGTTCGGACTCTGATAAATCAGGGGCTTATTTCTAAATGCCAGTAAAGTTTAGGGGCCAAGCCGTGAATAATATAATAACTCCTTGTCAGAGGGTTATTTGTGCAAAAACGCCTTAACCTCTAGGCCTTTTTCCTTGATCTGACTTATATATATGATCCCAAACACATTAAAACACCAACACATCAAAAATACACAGTTTTATAAGACAATTTATTTTAAAAGATATATTACCATGTCGGGCAACCATTTTTTTTTTTATATAATAAAACACCAACACATTGATTGATATTTAATAAATGTTCAAGTAAAATGCTTATAAGTTAATGGTCGAAATCAATGTGTTAATAAATTATAACTAACTAAATAATAAAGAGATAAAGTTAATTAAACAAAATTAGATTAGGACATAGGACATACCAAATAAATTTGGTTAAATAAAACTAAAGCGAGTTTATTAAAATAATTTAATTAAGCTAAACTAAAATAAGCAAAATAAACTAGATTAAAAATAAGGTAATTGAAATCAAGTTAAGATTTCCCTAAAATAAAGATTATTTAAATTTAGAGATTCATTATAATAAATTACATTAAATCAACTTCAAAGCAAACATTATACATATAAAACTAAACTTAAATTAAATAAACTAAAAAAAATGAAACAACATAAAATGAAATGAAGTATTAATTGGAACTTGATACGCAATGACGCTAATAACGACTTGCTGTCCGGTTTAATTGCATTTCCTAATTAGGTTAATTGCATGATTGCATAATCGCATGTCATTTACGTTTATTCGTAAGGTAGAATTAAATTAGTAGGAATTTAGCTTAAATTAAAGTAAATTAAGGGTTACGATGGACTAAAATGTCCAGGATTAAAACTAATATGTTAATTAATTATACATTAATGCATGGATAATCATCCAAATTAATTATCAATTGTTCTAAATAAACATTAACTGAACAAATCCGTCTTTTCTTATATCTTTTTCTGAAATGGATAAAATTGGATAGGTTATTAATAGTTATTTAAATTAACTTCAACAAATGTTTAAAAGCGGTTATAAATCTAATTAACCTTGATTGAACCTAAATGACATAACTATACTTTAACATAATAATAATAATATTATTATTATCTCTACTATTATTAACATTATTTTTAATGTAAAATTTAAGACAAAACATGAAACGTACTGCTGATAATTAAGAGAGTTTTGAGCAACACTTACATAAGTGGTAACCTTAAAAATCTATGAGGATTACCAAAATTGTAACTCTTACATGAATTGTAACCTTAAAATATATATGAGCCTTACCAAAATTGGACACAGAAAATGATGAGAAAACTGGAACCCCACCACCATCTCCAGTGTCATTCATGACTTCAGGTCGATCGCAAAATTGAACAATCGGACTTCCAGCAGATCCTTTGAGAAAGCAACACATTGATTTAGATGCTTTAGCCATTTGCGAAACAGCAAGGACCTGTTGATTTGTATCATGCAAATCAAATAAATTAAGTAAGTGAACTCCAATATATCTTGTCAGCTATTAGATTTTGGTTGCCAACTAACACTCAATCTGGTACAATTCCTGTGCTAATAAGAAAAATGTTGTAGAAAATTAAGCAAATGAAATACCATCTCCTTATAGGAAGACGATACTGCGCTCCGACCAAGCTCCTGAAGAAGTAGAGGAGAAAATAAGATGATGAGACAAATCATATAATTTACCAAATTGATTGCCCGATATCAAAACTATCAAAAGGTTTAATAACTCAATTATCAATGCTATCTTAGACTGGAGTAGCGTGTCGCCACTTATATATACAGATAAGGATAAGAGCTACTAGAAAAAGGAAAAGATATTAAGTTGTTTATGTGATAATTAAATTCAATTTTCATAACAATAAAAAATCGGAGTTGTTCTAAGGAGCAATGAAAATATGAAGCCTGATTGAATCTCTGAATGTTTATTTCTGCGGGACTAATGATACATGCTTGAACCAGGGAAGCGCAGAATTAATAAATTAATGTTATAAATTCTTCTATGCAATGCATGTTTTAAAATGAGTTTTAATTGTTTCTTTGCAGAAATAAAGTGAATTTTTATCCAATTAGGTGATCTGAATTCTTGTTTAGAGACAGTTCAAAGTTTAATATGCTATATATGTTATACAAAAATCAGTAGCTGGCTCACGCACTTCAGTCCATTTAAACTACTTCACTATCACATAAATTAAAATGATCAAATATAAAATTTAAACGAGCACAATTTTTGTAAATCATAAACTATTATAAGATACAGACCAATTATTTCTATAGTAGGGAAAACCCAACAATTTATGGAAGAAAAGATCGGGAAATATAATAAGGTAGAAGTTCTTATTGAGTTTATATATAAATGTTGGTGCACTGCTACAACAGAAAAGGGTCGTTTTTTTATTGTGCTGCATAATTCTTCTGAGATACTATATATGGTCTGGTTATTGTATATGTCACTGGAACTAATCAGAATTTCTTCAGATCGAATCTAAACATCAGGCAAAGGAACTCGAAGCATTGGTATCAGACACAGTGGCCCTTTCTTAGCAGAGACTATTCCGAATGACTCCGTCATGTCCACGTCATCCGGCTTCATCCCATCAGGTAGTTTCCAATCAAAATGTAGCAAGAGCCTTGCCAGAGCCTCCTCCACTACTGCCACACCGAACTCAATACCGGGACAAATCCTCCTCCCTGCACCGAACGGCACAAACTCGAAGTTTTGCCCGTTAAAGTGGATAGTAGATGCTTCAAACCTCCCGGGGTTGAATTCCTCTGGATCGTTCCAGTAGTCAGGATTCCTTCCCAGAGCCCATGAATTGACTACCACGCGGGCCCCAGATGGAATTGTGTAGCCGAGTATCTGGCAACTTTCCTTGCACTGTCGCGGTAACAGAAGTGGTACAGGTGGGTGCAACCTCAGAGTTTCTTTGACAACTAGTTTTAGATAACCGAAGGCGTTCTCGTCAAATTTAGCAGTGTTTGTACTTGCAGCTTGCCTTATCTCTGCTTGTGCCTTCGCCATTACTGCTGGGTGCCTAATCAGTTCTGCCATCGCCCATGTTATTGTTGTTGATGATGTCTCGGTTCCTGCACTGAATACATCCTAAACAAAGAGCAGATCATCAGAATAAAGATTGAGGTAGTAGTCTATACATTTTTGTCAATATAGTAGGCTCTTGTATGTACATGCACTGTATCAATAATGTTAAGCCTTTGAAATATATTTAAAAAAATTCTGTTTTCTGCGCTAGTTGCACTTGATTTACTTATGTGAAGCCTTAGAAACTAGGACATTACTCTGACTAATTCATAATTATAGCTTTAATTAACTAATAGTAGCGAATAAAGTACTGGAATTTACTCCGACTAATTCTGAATTTCTTTCTTTCTTTAGTTTTATATATAAAAGTTACCATGATAACAGCTTTTATGTTGTCCATCGTGATAGGCACCTCCAAGTCACCGCGCTCCTTCACATTGACAAGTACATCGGCCAAATCATATTCGACATCTTCCTCGCCTCCTTTCTTCTGCTGCTGTCGCTTCTTCAAATGCTCCTGAACAATCCCCTCCAGTACAGAATCCAATTTGCTATACATATGCATTAAAAATTAACAGTTCAGTACTATAAATAGAACATAATTGTAGTGAGACAGTTATAGAATTCAATAATATGTGAAGTCCTAATTAGCCTCATAATACAAAACAACCTAGCTACATGAGATATAAACAGACATAGTAACAAACATTCAATAAGAACATTCAATGCAATTGTGTTTTTTTTTCTTCCTCCAATAAAATAGATCTTGATTCCAACAAGACTGACTTTGATATGCTTAATTGGATGATATTGAAAAGCTCAATTAGACAATCCACTCAGACTTCCAATGTGAAAATTGAACCTATAGCATATATATATATATACATAAATCTATATTACGCATTGCATTTATATTTTAGCTGAGCCTTATATATATTTTTGTTGGATTTTGAATTTTCTGATAGGTTGCATGAATTATTTAATTAGCCACATACCTGAGGCATATACAACAATAAATTTGTGTCAACTGTTACCTGTGGAGTCTCGCAAATCGCCTTCTTGTATTCACATCCAACCAACCCAATGAAGGAAAGAGATCAGGTAGGTTGAACCCAGAGAAGAGCTCCATAACCTCTCCTATAATTTCCAGGAATAACTCTCTATTTTTACACATTCCTCCAAATGCTGCACGGAGAATAATACCGTTTGAAAGCTCGTATGTCTTCGCACTCAAGTTTACAGGTGATTTATCAGAAACTAAGCTGAAGCTCTTCAACATAGAATTGATCTCTTCTTGTCGTATTGAGGAGAAAGATTTGACCCGTTTTGAAAGCAGGAGCTCAGTGATACAAATTCGGCGCAGCTGACGCCAGTATGGACCGTTTGAGAATGCAATATCTGAGCAACCATACATGAAAACTTTTGCTGCAGATATCATTGGGCGGTTTGCAAGGTTTGAATCCTGTTTTTTCATCACCTGTACATAGTTTGTATGCACCAATATTTAAAAAAAAGAAACAATATACTTTTTCCCCCAATAAAGGAGATTAAAAAAGGCACAAACTATGGTAATTGCTAATTAGAGAATCACAATCACAAGATCAATTACCTTTGCAACATTTTGCCAGCATATTCAAGTTTAAGCATTCCTTTAATTATACGAGCCCCTTATTCTCTTATCAAAAACCCTTTAGGATCATGTAGTGGTTTTATTTTTACTTGAGCAAATTTGATCAACAGTTTTGACTTGCTAAAATTTGGGAGGGTTCAGATTCCCGCAGATACATATCTTAGTATCTTACTGTCATGTTGGTAGGAGATCTGAGCCGTTCATCTAAAAAAAAATATTTGTGCAATTCCATTAAGATTAATTGATGAACCATAAAAATTGAAAGTTTCAGACCTCCTTCCTAATAATCAGATACCTGAGTGAATGTGAATCCAAGTTGAATTTTGGCAAAGGGATGAGGATGCATCAGAGATTTACCAATCAACAATGACAGGAATATACAGTTAATTTATAAGTATTTCTCCTCATTATAACGATTTCCTGTTGATCAAGGTTACCTCTTTTGCAGCTTCACGGGAAGTGACGACGACGAGGTCAGTCTCACCAGCACGAAGGAGCATGACGGGTCCATATAACTGGGCAAGGTCACGCATGACATGGTGCGGCAATTTGGCGGTTGCTAGTTGGTGCAGGTTTCCAATAATTGGCAGGGTCCAGGGACCCGGCGGAAGTTTGGATTTAGATCGTGTCACTTTCTTCTTGAGAAAACGGAAGGAGAGCAATAGTATGAGAAGAGAGACAACAATGTAGGAAAGAGAAGGGAGTGGAAGTTCCATTTTTGCTGTTTTCTTATGTAAATATGAGGGTTTATAAGAGGTGTGACTTCCCAGATATATATATATATATATATTGAAGTTTCAGAATGCTGGATACATCTGTTATTGTTGCCTGTATCTTTCGTATATATATAGGCCAAGACCTCTATTTATAATTCCAATTAGCACAAACAATGATTTGCTGGACGTTAGCAATGCATGCAGGCCTTCTAGTTCTCAATATCAATTTTGTTTTCGGGTCAATATTTTCTCTTGGTAATTGTAGCTTTTATTCATCTTTTATGGTATAACATTTTTTCAAAAGTATTATTGAAATTAAAAATTAAAATTGTAAATATACTTCTAATTATTTACATAGAATATGTATCAATTTTGGATCAATTTAGAATTTGATTGATCATTTATCATAAAATCATTAAAATTTTTATTAAAATTTTAAAATTGTTCTGATAGATGGCCAAAAATCTCTTTTAAATTTGATAAATATTTTATTTAAATAATTAGAAATAAATTTACGATTTTAATTATTTTTTAATTTAAATAATATTTTTAAAAATATATTTTGTAAAAATACGATGCATCATAAAATTTGAGTATATGTTAGAATGATCAATTTTTTTCTTTTTTTTGGTTGGAATTATATGAATGGTGATGCGTGCGCTTCACACTAATGGACACGTACGCGGTGCCATGCATGTAGATTTGTGCTCTTATGTGAATGAATACTCTGGATTTCGGCTGTTCTTGCATCATGGATCTAACATTTTTCTTTCTTGTTCTTTGTTCTTTTTAGGCTTTAATGATGCAACAATACAGACAACTAACTGGCTAACATTTTTCCTTTGGGTCCGTTTGACATCTTCTTTTTCACTCGCTATTCTGAAATAGTACACATTTCAATATTTATTAGTACCAAACACTAAAAATGAGGAGAGAATACTGACGTGACGGAACACTTTTATTTTAGTATTTCTAGAGGATGTTTGAACAGCAGAACAGAGTAGAGAGAAAATGATTGAAAGAGTGAAAATTAATCAAAGTTGTCTTTTTTTCCTTTTGTTGTCAAGTTCGTTAATTTTTTTATGAATAATTATGGTTTTCAATGAGTTTTGTCCTAGTTTAGTATTAATTTATTATTAAGATTTGGTTTGTATTATTTTTAGATTCAATTTTATTTTAGATTTTGTTGTACTAACGTAGAGATACTAAGATAAATATATTAATCGTGTTCTATTGAAAATTATTTCATAAAAAATATTATTAAATTTCATGCTACAAAATATGTGGGCTTAAGAGTAATACAAAAACCACAAATAACTATAGGGGTATTTTAATCTTTTCTAATTTGTTGATGATTTATAAAAATCTATTATTTTACTATTTCAAATAACTTTTTATCAAATAATATTTTTACTCCTTCAAATAATACTTTTTTATTATTCTTCTAAATATCACTATTTTATTACCATTCTATTTTTATTATTTAAATAACACTATTTTAGCACTGTTCCAAGAAAACGGATAGAAAACCAAAGATGATGTTTGGGACTCCTATTCTAGCACTACGCCTATGGCCCGTTTAGATATGAAACATTAAGTCAATTAATATATATATACTATACAAAGCAAATTAATATTATTCATGACATCAAAATATCAACACAATAATTTTATCAATAAATATATATATATATATATGAAATGATTTTCGCACTTTATAGGATTTAATATAATTCCTTTGAAAAATATATATACAATACAAAAATATCAGATACATTTGTATGATTCGGAAAAAAAAAAGATATGAAACATTGAGTCTCGCTCTATATATGTACTTCATCAATTTGCCCATGAGTATCAAATTAGAAATTTTCTTTTCTTTTCTTTTGCTTTTGTACTTGGTTTCTGATATTAGGGGGCGTTTAGTTAGTTCATTCCATATTTCATTTCAAGGAATTAATGCCATTCCAAGGGATTCTATTCCTGATAATATGATATTACCGTGTTTGGTTATAAATGGCTATTGCTTATAGTAATCTCAAAAAAACAGAACTATTATATTGACTAAAATTTATATATTTTTTAGCATCTATTAAAAATCAAAACGAAATGAATTGAGATCTATCATTTTTACGAAACAAGAAAAATATAATAATAAGTTGAGAAGTTTCATATGACATGAGTGCAAAGATATCCATTTTTATTTTTCAATCATGAAACGTAATTATGATGTGGTCCTAATAGATACAACAATAAATTGGCAAGTATTACATGTTAAATACTAAATAGGATAATCATGAAATTTGATTTGGTAGCTTGTGAAAATCAAATTTGAATATCACTTGAATTGATTACTGTGCTCATGAAAGGAAGAAGTCATTTATCTTGAAAACAACAACATTTAAGCAAGGCTGTCATTGTCAAGATCGTAAAAATAATCCATTGCTAAGTGATTCTAGTTTAAGTAACAAAATTGCTCCAAGAATGTAGGTTAAATTTAAAAACACACACATGACATAACGGTTATTATTTGTTTGGATTTGTACCAGCAGATCAGCAGGCCGAAAAATAGTAGAAACTAAACCATAACAATTATACCTAACTTCAATCACCCTGAGAAATGCATAACAAATTCTAAAATTTACCAAATATCGCCTAGAATACTTTTAAGTATTGGAATTTAACAAAAAGATCGTGGAACAACCAAAATTTTACATAATCCATTGTCTAATGAACACAAAGAGATAGTAGAAAATGAGAGATAAGTGCAGTTACTTCTCTTCATTGCAGCTCCTCGAACCTCTAAGAAAGTTGTAGCCGGCGTTCTCGCATGTTAGCCAAAAATCCACAACACACTTGACACAGTCCTGTAGTTTCTTATTCTCTTTCAATTTTGTTGTCAAGACTGAAAAAATTATATGATCCAGCAAACAAAAATGGTACCGGTTGTTTCCTTCTCATCGAATTGAGATACCTTCTCGCCTTCTCATTTCTGACTTGTAGCTAAGAACAAGAAGTTGGAATCAAGAACAGTCAGAATAGAGAAAACAATTAGTGATTTAACCTAGATGACTAAATCCAAACAAGAGTATTGAACCTAAAAGATCAGTGATCAAATTCAATTGATGTACCACATTTTTGCTTGGAAACAAAGGTTTTCCAGTCAAAATCTTTGGAAAGATGCAACCAACACTCCAAATATTGATTGCCGGCGAGTACTGCAGTGAAGTAAACACAACAATTAAATATGTAACTTCCTGGAAGAAAATCACAAGAGAGATAGAGTCACAGAAACTCTTCATACCGGAATGAAAAGGTATGTCAGAACAAAGAACTTGACCGGAAGAGCAGCAGTATCATCCTCCATGCACGGGTGCTGAATTATGGGATTGACATGAAGCAGTACATCCTCCATTCCTCCTCTCTGTTAAGGATCCGAGCGAAGAAAACAAAATGGATTTTCAAAATCGTCGCTGGATAGTCTCTCTTTTTCTATTTTCGTTTCTCCCCTTCTGCTGTAATCCTGTACTAATTATAGGATGAAGAGCTCCTCTTCCAATTCTTCATCTCAGACGACATCTATTGGACCTGCTCTCTCTCTCCCTCCCTCCCTCCTCCCTCCCTCCCTCCCTCTCCTCTCTCTATTCTTGTTCATCGATTCTTCGGCTTGTATATCGTTTTAATCCAATAGCACAAGAAATTAATCCATCATATTCCTGTGGCATATCTCATAAAAAGATAACACTAGCTTGTCGGTCTTCAACACAGGGAAATCCTGGACTGAATCGCTATAATATTCTAATAAACATACACTCAAATATTATTATTGTTAATTGAACGCTAACTGGGTAACAATGAGGGAAAGTTCGATTGAACCACAAGTTGTCAAATATTAAGCGTCATACTATTCTCAATTAAGTTCTAGAACAACATGTTGTCAAATTTACATTAATTCATGAAGGATTGGTACCTGTCCCTTTTTTTTTTTTTAATTAATTCGAGTATGTATGCCAACACGAAAAGTGGCAACTATAGGCATCACTAGATGTGAATAAACTGGTACTTATAATTTCAGTGTATCGAACCTCAAATACTTTTATCTCTTGTTATATATAGTTCTAATAACGGTGTACGTTTTTCTTTTTAATTGGAAAAAAAGACGCTGGCTCTTGAAAATTAAAATGGATATTTTAAATACAGGAAACGGAAAAACAGAAAACAGTTTTTTGTTTTCAAGAAACCAAAAACTGAAAATTTGAAACGGTACCAAACACACCCTAAACTTTCACTTATCCATTTTTAGTCACTCAATTTTAATATATATCCGAAATTAGTTATTTTGTCACTTTTTCCATCCAAAATACTAACGGCAAATGACGTGCTTACATGCAATAATGGCTCAAGACTGATCAGTACAGTGTCGCAAATCATGGCTCAAGTCAGTACAGACTTAATGTGTCATACAACAGTTACAATTTTAACTACTGGATTATCAAGGGCAGTTAACCGAAATTACAATTTTTTCTTTTTGAAAAGATGTCCTCAAAGGGGACACCGATTTCATTGAAATCGTTAAATTAAGTGTTAACAAAAGACCCCTGCTCAGGAAGAGAAGGGGTAGCAGTATAGGAAGTAATAATTAGTATCCAGTCAACCAAACACGCAAAAGGCCACACACTCGGCCATGCAAAATATCAAATCACATCCACAAAAAGAAAAAGCCTTCCCACAGATGCACTGCCCTGATCTACTCAACCTAGTACTCCTCAGAAGAAGAGACGTACTCCATCGGAACAGGACCCCCTAATCTCCCACCTGTCCAGAAAAGAAACAAGGAAGTGATATGGATAAAGGTGGTGTGTGTGCGAGGCGGTAATGTCTCTCGAAAGGTGGAGTGATTGTGTTCCGTCCAAGCTACCCAAAAGATAGCTCCTAACAGTGCTACTGCACCACGATGGGTGTCAGTTGAAATACGCAAGCAACTTTCCAAAACGCCTCTAAGGAAGATTTTCATACCTGATCAAAAATAGTTTAGAAACTAGTTTGTTGGTCAATTAATTTCTTAAATTTAGCATAACTTTGAAATTTGATTGTCTATTTTGAAATGCAGAACTTAAACCTTAACTTAATAATAAACAGAGAATTAATTCTCAAATTGAATAACCAATTAATTGTCAAACTTGATTTTCGAAACTAATTTGTAAAACTTTATTTTGATTTCTGAAACCAAAATTCTAATTAACAAATCTACTGATTTCCGAACTATTTGAAACCAGATTTGATTAAATAATTTGATTTAAACCAACAAATCAAATTAAAAAATAGATCTTAAAAGCACAAATGTCTGACATTTCCGAACCAAAATCAGAATTTAAAAGTTCAACTAGAGTATGCTCTGATACCACTTGTTAGAATATTACCCGTGATCCTCTAATGAACTTTTGATTTAAATTAAAATTACCTTAATCTATATTATCGGTCTTCTGGAGAGACACAACCCTGTTGATCACCGGATTCCTTAAGCCTTCATGGTGATCTTTCTCTTATCCGATAGAGAGATGAAGAGAATCGGTGCTGACGATTTTCTTCTCTTTTCAAAAAACTCGAATATTGAAAGAGAGTTTTGTTGGTTTTTTTTTTAGAAGATAATGGAGAGCCAGGGTGAGAGAGAGAGGACGGTTTTGAAATATATAATGAATGTCAATAATCGAAAGATTGGCAAACCAACAATTATGCCTTAGCGGATCAATCAGATCCAATTTCTTTTTTAACGGGTTTATTTTCATAATCAGAAAACTGCCTATTAATTGTATTCTCCAGGGACCAATAACATAATTGTATTATTACTAAACTTTATATAATTTAGACTATCACTAAATCATAAATTTATTAATACGCATTCTACATATTAAATGCCTCATTTCTTATGACACATATTGAAACCTGATAAATAATACTTAATTTGATTACTTCAAAACAGATTTAATTTGATATTCGACAGTATACTATTCAATATATATTTATATTAGATATAAGTTCATATATTTTGTATTTAATAGAAATTAATTCCAAAAGGTTGGCCCCCCCCCCCACAAGTCCTTGTATATGGTCACTAGCACCCCCCTGGAATCAAGAAATCTGTACATGGAATGAACTGTGTATTGACCATGCGAGCCGCCTGGCCATAGCCATAGAACATTATCGAAGATGCCTGGGGTAAGAGCCACCTGATCCAAGGGGTCTTGAAGCTCTGCATGGTCCTGAGAATGAAGCACTAGGGCGTTAGGAGCAAGGGGGACTCCTGTGCGACAGACAAGCTCGACTGAACACTGCGAATCCGTCTTGGAATCATAAAGCAGGGGTAAAGCGTAAGCAAGAGAACTTTCACAATCCAAATGTCATGCCAAAAGGAGGTATGACGCCCGTCATCGATGATTTTACGAGAGCCCAATTAGAAGTTAAATATAACAAATTCAACCTTTTATATTTTTTTCTTTTTTTCTTTTTAGATAAGTAGGTGACAACTAACCAACAAACATATTTTAAATAATTGCATTTTAAGTTAATGATACAAAATTAAGAGAAAATCAAAGAGGAAGGTAATTTAAAAAAAGTAAGATGCAAAAAGACGTGTTTGTTGGGTACTTCTAAGCAAAAGTATCATCAACCGTCAAAACATCAAAAACTTTAATACACCTTTTGGTAATATGATAAATAATTGAATTGATGTATTTATTTAAATGAACTTATAAGCATACACATGAAAGCTGTGCTCCTTAAATTTTTGAGCAACAATTTATATAAGTAACATTACAACTTTATTTGCCATAGTAATGGTGGACAAATCTAAGAATTTATGTCCATCTTTTCCTTAAAAACCCATTTATTTTGAACGGTTTTCTTCCCTTGAAGAAGGTCTATCAAGATTCATACTTGATTGTCATACATGGACTGTATTTTAGATTTCATGGCTTCATACCATAATTTGGAGTTATCTCTATTCATTACTTCTTGAAAGGTCATCAGATCTTCGGCATCCATTACCAAGATCTCATAAAGTCCTAAATAGAAATTAGGTTTCTTATTGACCTTCTTAGTTCTTGTGGCTCTTCTTGTTCATCCTGAATCTTTTGAATCTCTTGCACAATCTCTTATAGAATCGATTCAATACTGGATTGAACATTATGTGGTGATGTGTGGACCCCTTCCTCAATAGGTTGAGGAATCTGTTTACTCATGCTCCCACTAGCCATAGGAATTATGGTTAGGCTACTTCGATCTGCATGGTTATTATCTATGACGTGATCGAGGTCTTGTAGTATTTCTCGAGTTTCTTTAAGTGTTACTCTATTCTCACCATTTTTAATTCTTTTGAGAAATTTTTTCTCAAAGAAAAATTGCACCCCTTTCAACTAATATTATGTTAGTTGACTTGTGCCTAAAGTAGTATCATTTTATTTTTTTCGTATAACTTATAAAGAAGCATTTATCCGTTTGGTGTTCTAACTTGATTGTCATCAATCGTTTGACGTAAGCCTTGCATCCCCAAATTTTTGAGACAAGACAAATCAAGATTTTTTTCTGTCCACAACTCGTAAGGAGTTTTCTCGATAGATTTAGATGGAACAATGTTCAGTGTGTAAGCTGCAGTTAGTAATGCATGTCGTCAAAAATAAAGAGGCAATTATGTTTGACACATCATTGATCGAACCATGTCGAGCAATGTTCTGTTCCTTCTCTTGAATACACCATTCCATTGAGATGTTCTGGATGGAGTTAATTGTGGTATGATACCACACTCTTTTAGATACGCGCCAAATTCATTTCTCAAGTATTCTCCTACACAATTAGTTTGTAGAGTCTTAATTCTATTATTTAGTTAGTTTTCTATTTCATTCTTTAATTCTTTGAACTTGTCAAAGGATTCACTTTTATTCTTCATTACATAAACATAGCTATAACGACTGTAGTTATCTGTGAAGGTAATGAATCTTTTGTAAAATATTAAAGTTTTAAGGAAAATAAAAACTGAGATTAAATCTTTTGTTCTGTTTTCTTGTACAATGTTGCTCTGCTTTTTATCCGTGAAAACCCCTAATCAATGTGCTAATTACTTTCCTAATCTACTGCTATTCTATTCCTAATACACTCTGCTAGCTAATATTCCCAAAATGTAAACAATAAATACATAGATTCACTATACTCCCCCTCAAGTTGGAGCATGCAGATCAATAATGCCCAACTTGCCCATCAAATAGTGAAATTGTTGTTGTCCAAGAGCTTTTGTAAAAGTATCAGCCAACTGCTCTGAAGATCGAATATGAGATGTAGTAATATTGCCAGTATAAACATGATCTCGCATAAAATGACAATCCAATTCAATATGCTTTGTCCTTTCGTGGAAAACCGGATTGGTAGCAATGTGAAGTGCTGCCTGACTGTCACAGTGCAGCTTCATTGATTGAGAATGAGAAATTCCAAGAGATTGAAGAAAGGCTTTGAGCCAAATCAACTTGCATACAGTATAAGCCATGGATCTATACTTGGCCTCTGCTGAAGACCAAGATACGGTCTGTTGTTTCTTGGTTTTCCATGAAATCGGAGATTGACCAAGCATCACAAAGTACTGGTCAGAGATCTTCTAGTCATTGGGCAACTTGCCCAGTTAGAATCACAATAACCATTTAATTGCAAATCACTGTCAGCTTGAGAAGGATCCCTTGTCCTGGATTACTCTTTAAGAACCGCAACACTCTTAGAGCTGCTTCGTAATGTACTTGAAGTGGTGTTTGCATGAACTGAGCCAAGATATGTACCGAATAGAACAATTCAGGGCGAGTAATGGTAAGATAGATGAGTTTTCCAATTAGTCGCCTATAGCGCTCTAGCTCATCCATCAAGGGACCAATTGCTTCAGCCAGTTGATGATTTTGTTCAAGTGGAGTTGTCAGTGGTTTAGCACCCAAAACTCCACATTCAGCCAACAGATCAAGAGTGTACTTATGTTGGCATAGAAACAAACCAGTTGATCCTCGTGCAATCTCGATGCCAAGAAAATATTTGAGCACTCCCAAATCTTTCATATGGAACAATGTAGTCAGATAATCCTTGAATGTTCTGATGGCTCCTCCATCATTTCCTGCAACAATTAAATCATGAACATAAACCAAGATTGCAAGAGTTACATCACGAGAGTGATATGTAAAAAGGGAGCAGTCTGCTTTGGATTGAACAAACCCATAACCCTCAAGTGCCGCGGTCAGTTTTGAAAACCACATGCGTTGAGCCTGTTTCAATCCATAGAGGGATTTGTGAAGTCGACACACCTTCCCAGGCTGTGATGAGGCAAAACCTTGTGGCAATAGCATGTACACTTCTTCATGCAGTTCACCATGCAAAAATGCATTGTGCAAATCCATCTGATGTAATTCCCAATGTTTGACAGCAACAACAACAAGAAAGGTCCGGACACTCACCATTTTTGCAACTGGTGCAAATGTCTCAGTATAGTCTACCCCTTGTACCTGACAGTTTCCAAAAGCAACTAATTGAGCCTTGTATCTTTCAACTTGTATGTCTGAGCGATATTTAATACAATACACCCATTTACACCCAATTGTAGTTTTATTCGGCAGCAATTCTTCCACAGTCCAAGTTTTGCTTCTTTCAAGCGCTTCTATTTCAGCTTGCATAGCATCACACCAATTTTGGTTTTTTACTGCTTCACCGAAATGCTTCGGTTCTTTTTCTTTGGTAACAACTGCTAACGATTTTCTGTGATTCATGGAAAAGTTATTACAATTTACATAATCAGCTATAGGATAGAGAATACCTGAGGAACTGTTAGATGTGGGGTGAGATGAAGATAAGTCACAACGAGTAGTATAGCAAATATAGTCTCTAAGTCGACCAGGAGCTTGTCTCGTTCGAGGCCCGAGAGCATGAACGGGCTCAATCCGGTTCAGTACCAGTTCTGCACCAGCAGACTCGTTCTGCCTCTGCATCCGCACTACAACAAGAGATGATTCTAGTTCTGATTCTGTACCGCTTCACTCTGAGCTTCTGGTTTGATATCAGCAAACTGACTGCTCTCTCCTTCTTCATTCAGATCGCTCCTCCTTACTTCTATCTCATAATTTACTCCTATATGTTCACCAACATTCTGATTTATTGTATCCTCTTTGTGCTCATCAATCTCATTTACTTGAGCAAAAGGTTCACTTTCACTGAACATCACATCTCGTGATACAAAAAATTCTCCAGTTTCCAGATCGTACACACGCCATCCTTTCCTTCCATATGGATATCCAACAAATACACACTTTCTACTTCTAACTTTAAACTTATCAGAACTTAGTGATTTGTCTGAGACATAACACAAGCAACCAAACACACGTACCGGTGAGTAAGATGGTCGCTTTCCGAACAACAACTCATAAGGGGTTTTATTTTGTAAAATAGGAGTAGGTGTTCTGTTGATTAAATAAGCAACAGTCAATACACATTCACCCCAAAATTCAAGAGGCGGATGTGATTGAAACCTCAAGGCTCTTGCCACATTAAGAATGTGTCGATGTTTTCTTTCCATCTCCCGTTCTGCTGTGGTGTGTATACACAGGAAGTCTGATGCAGTGTTCCATTTTCTGCACAAAACTGTTTGATCAAACCTGATTTGAATTCAAGACCATTATCACTTCTCAAGCACTTCACTGATTTTTCAAATTGTGTTTTCACCATCTTACAAAAAGAAACTATCAAATTTGAGGTCTCTTTCTTTTCAGCCATCAAATACACCCAAACAGCACAGGAAAAATCATCAACAACAGTCAAAAAATAATGAGCCCCACAGTGAGAGGCAACATGATACGGTCCCCAAATATCACAGTGAGTCAACTCAAAAGTTTCAGCAGCTTATTCAAACTATTAGGAAACATATCTCTAGTTTGCTTAGCTTTTAGACAAATCTCACAAACTTTACTCAAAACACAATTATCCTTCTTAACACCAGAAATTAGAGATGTTATCTGAGTTGATGGATGCCCCATGCGCTTATGCCACGACACACAAGAATCATCCTTATTCACATGACAATCTCTTGCTGATGCCACTGAATGATAATAGTATACTCTGTTGAATAAACATTAAATGTTATTTTTAATGGGCTTTAAATTTAGAAGTTAGTGGAAAAATAAAAGGTCAAGAGTTTTTTGTAGTTGAAAGGCCAAGGGGTGATATAGGAGATAGTGGTTAATTAAGTATAAAATAACAAAAGTTATGTAATAAGAAATATTTTATTATTTTAAAATTGAAAATGATTATAAAATTAAAACATAAATATTTTATAAATTTTAATTATTTATGTAATCATATATTTCTTATGGAGTTTGGCTAATGTGCTTCCATAAACATTTCAGCCTGAAATATTTATGGATCAAATTTTAAAATTTCGTATCTGAAATGTCGATCCAAGTAGTTAAGTAAAATCTTCACATCAAAATCTTATAGAATACCAAAATTTATCATTTTTAGAATTTTTGTAACTATTTTTAATGATTTTTGAAAAATGATCTTAAAAATAATAGAAAAAATATTAATATTTGAATATCAAAAAATGGTCATCTTTAAAAAAAAATCATTAAAAATAGTTCAAAAACTCTAAAAATAGTAAATTTGGTGTTCTAAAAATTTTTGATATGAAGAATTTATTGAGCTACTTGAATCTACATTTCGGACATTGAATTTTAAAATTCGATCCATAAGTGTATCATACCGAAATACTTATTGAAGTACATTAGCTAAACTCTTTCTTATGAACATAAATAAAGCATATAAATCAAAACAAAAATGAAATAGCAAACATATCATGAATGTAAATATTTAATTCAGTGTCTATATTGAAATGATTGTGTGTTTTGAAAATTAATTAAAGTCATATATTTTGTTCATTAATATGTAATTTAAATATATTACTGTTCCATGAGTTTTAATATATTATATCTTATGAAATATTCAAGAATATGCTATTGGTCTTGAATCATATAACTAATAGGATGATAACGTATAGCTTTAAATATGTTTATAAGTCGAGGTGATTAAAGTGAATATAATCATCAAGATAAGATTGTCATGTTATTAAAAATACATTGAAATTCTATAAGTGTTGAATATGAATTATCATTTAATAACATTAATATGTAGAAATGGACTTCTACATACTGAACAATAATCAAACAGAATAAGACATTATAAGGAATGTATTATGTGTCATTAATATTTTATTGTATCTTTAGAGTCTAAGATATAAGATATGTGAATTTCTCACATAAGAATTACATATTGTAATTATCATCTTAAGCTAAATGAATTTAGTGAATAGTTTATAATTCATGCATATGACTTGTGCTGGAGAAATTCATATATCAATATAATCATTGTCCCTCAGAAGAGTTATGATATTACTGGGCGTCTTTGGTAAAGTGGGATTATATAGTGCACAATATAACTGAAATAGTTATATATATAATTTACTTGAGAGACCAATAAATGAATATAATGTGAAAATGACACAGTCTTATTTCACATAATATTCATAATATCATGAGACAAGAACAGACACAAATATTATGGATCGACGTAGTCATCTATTTTTATTTGGTGACTGTAATGTAGTGATAGAATCTCTTATAATCTATGATATGAAATTCATATTATAAGCAAAATTAAGATGACGTAGATCATCATAAAGGTCACACTAACTGAATGGAAAACAATAAATATTTTGATATTTTAATAAAATATATATTATGAAAACATATGAGATAAATTATCAAAAATAAAATGTCATTTTATGACATGGTTTAGATACATAATTAATTTATGTAGGTTTGTGATTATTATTTAGTATAATGATTGGCATCATTATAAAAATAATATTATGACATAATAATATTGTATAACATAATATTATTATGTCGTAAATTAATTAATCATGTAAGAGGGTTTGTTTGAGACATAAGAGAGAGAGAAGGATTAATTTGCAATTGTGCAAATTATCATTTAATTTCTTCATATATTATAAATATGAAGAAAGATGAGGAGTCATTAGTTTAATACATACTATATATCTCTTTCCTTGAGTCTAACCAAACATAAAAGAAGAAGAGTCTTCTTTTTCTTCTTCCTCCTCTAATTTGTCATGTAATCTTGCAATTTTTACATCACCAATATCAAAACGAGGAAGTTTTGATTGAAGCTAGATAATTGTATCTAAGCCTCAAACTTTAAAACTCTTCTATCAAGAGTTCTTAGTTTGTTATTTAGGTTCAAGGTGAACCGATAGGCGATGTGCAAGAGAAGAAGGCTCGGCTAGCGACGAAGACATGAGAAGGGCTTCGAGAGAATATGGTTAGTATCCTACAACTTATATAAAATTAGAATAATATATATATGGTATATATTATAGGAAAAATATATACATAAGATTTTATATTTGTCACAAGAACAAATATTTGTGTTATTGTCAATTAAAAAAAAATTACTTCAGCTGCACAACACGTAAAATAAAATCAACATATATTTATACAAACATAAAATATAAATATTTTAAATATATGTATATAAGGTTATTTTAAAAATTTACAAAAAAAATGAAATATTTCAAATATCATGCTATATATATACAAGGGTATTTTGGTTATTTCATAATTTAAAATTAAGTATTAGATAACAATAATCTGCTGGGGGAGTCATTTGTCACAAGTTAAGCAGTTCAAGGGGTCTCTGTCCAAGTTAAAAGTTCGGGTTGGGGGGGGGGGGGGGGGGGGGGGCAACTTATCACAACTCAAAAGTTCAGTTGGGGCACCCATGGCATTGCCCCTTTTTAATTTTACTCCAAATATTATTCTAATTTATTATGCTAGATACTAAGGAGCTATTATAAGTCATTTTCATAATCTTGCCTTCGAAAATGATAATTTCAAATTATATTGCTGATAATTTCAAAGTCTTGTATGTAGAAGACAAAATACGCTTAAGGATGACGATGTCACGATCCATATAACAAAATTCTAATTATTAATTTGTTTTATTCTTATTTATCTCATTTACTTTTTAGCTATCCGGATTTTATTCGAATTTGTTCAAACACAGACAATTACCAAATTGGAGATGCAATAGTCTACTATATAAATTTTGTAAATAATTGAATTATTTGACTGTATATTGAATAAAGCAAAGATTTATATCATGCTATTCCGAAACATTTTATGCTAATTTGATTGAAGGATATATACCTCTCGTGCAGCCACTCTTGCTGTAATGACAACGAGGTCCGTGTGGCCTGTTCGAAGTAACATGACAGGTCCATGTGACCGGGCAAGGTCCCGCAGCGCATGTTGTGGCGATCCAGCACCCGCTAGGTTGTGTAGGTTGCCGATAAATGGGAGGGTCCATGGACCCGGAGGGAGCTTGTGTTTGGATAGAGATATTGTGGCTTTCTTCCTGTGGAGGAATTGAAGAGAGAGTGCAAAGCATAGGAGAAAAGCACTAACTTGGAAGAGAAGAAAGGCAAGTATGAGTTCCATTTCCTTTAATTTTGTTTTGGGTGCTGCTAGAACAAATAAACAGGCTTTTATAGCAGTAAAAGCATCCCATTTAATTAACATATGGCAAGCTATTCAGAGAAAATTACATATTACTATTAAGTTATTTTCATTACCTGTTTTTCAGTTTGAAAATTACTAGTTGGGCACGTTAAGTATTAAATTAAATTTGTTTTTGGAATTCTTCTACAAGAACTCTCTATATCCATTAATTTTTTGCTTACATTATCTCATGATTTTATATTTAATGTTCTCTGTATTTATTTTGTCGATTTTCTAAAACACAGTCTATTCTGCAATATTTCAGTTTCTCTTTACATCCCTAATTTTTAGTAATAGCATATGGAAAAATAGTATTTTCTTCTGAGTTTTCTACAATTGGAATAGAAAAGAAGCAAAATTGGGAATAATGTAAAACAATTCCATCAAATTATGATAGAGTAATGTATACATCCAATAACGCATACTCGTCTGAGTGCCTTTCATGACTGGCACTGTTTATATTGATGGGATTCTATATCATCATCAATCAAACAATGTGCATGTACAATGTGTGTGTGTGTGTGTAAGCTGTAAGCAAAAGATTCTAAAATCTTCAACGTAACTAACTCGGTGTGAGAAAGCAATGCTAATCATTCCAATAATGTGTAACTCTTGTAGTATCAACTAATGCTAAACATCTCAATGGTGTGTACTAATGTAGTATCATCACCAGCAATTCTTAACAAAATTCAAAGCTTAACATACACACACATGAAGACAGGTCATAGGCTTGTATGATAGCTTCTACATATATGGACTATTTGATTAAGGGCGGTTTAAGCGACACTTTTTGCAAAAATTCCAGCATATATTGAGTCTAATTTCACTGGTATCGGTTTGTTCTGGGTGTCTGATCAATGCATCAGGCTATGATTCTGATACAGGTCAAAATCGATCACTATGTTGCATTTGGTTTTTTGGATACTGAACAAAACGTAGTATGAATTAGAAAAGTCTCATCAAGGAAGAAACAGGCATGGTTCAATTCTGTAATCACTGCTATTTGTATTGAACTTTTCTTATTAACCTCCAGTTAAACTAAAATTAAAATGCAATGATGCAATTAATTACAAGTCTCAGCTGTACTGGTCTGCGGCAGCTATATATTGTGCTACACAACAGCTCAATTCAGCTATAGCTGTGGCGTTAATCACTTCAACTGTCACTTGCTTGGTTATCTTCGTTTCCTCTTTTTGTATGTTTGTACACGGGGTTGTATGTTGGTAACTTTTCAAGAACAATAAGCAAACTTTATCAAAGTTAGAAACATAAATGAAACAAATCAGGGATTCACGATTGATTTACTCTTTGATTCAGAAATTGTAGCTGAAGGTGATAAAGCCCAGTACTGAAGTTCGACACAAAACAAACTGCAGAGGAACAGGTATAGCCCATGAGCACACACTACAGAAATATGCTTGGATGTTGGCACGGTGGTCATTTTTTTTTTATTTCGCTTTTGGGATGGTTGGGACCACTGATTTTATTTTTGAGGAGTCATAATTACATATTTACACTCTAAATATATTTATATTTGATATTTATATCTAATAATAAAAATATTTATAACTTATATTATTACAATTAAAAGTTATATAAGTTATATTTATACCTATACAATAAAAAATTTATTTTCAATTTTTCTATAATCATCTAAGAAAGCAAAAATGACAAATATTTTCTATACTAACTATATACACTTATAAATTCAAATATAAATAAATTATCTATTTAATATTATAAATATTTTTAGTGTGTAAATAAGAAATGCAAAATATAAGATATAAAAATAATTTCTCTCTATTTTAAATAGTGAAAATTGTGAAGTGACAGAGCAGAGGATGGATGCTGGAAGCCTAGATATTGATGCTACTCAATCACAATTTATATTCTTTTACTTTATTTTTTTGAATTAAATTTTCCAAAGACATTATTCTACGGATATCAAATTCCATATCCTCTAGAGTGGGCGGCTACTCTAGAGGGTGGAGTGGGCAAAAAATACACGTAATACTGTAGCTATCACTATAGCGACAGCATCAAAATTCATGCAGAAAGCTTTGTAGGGGAGATTTTTGCCCAATATATGTGAAGTACTACGGATGATGTGAATTCCATCATCCTTGATTTGCAAGCCTACAACCTTCAACTCAGTACTCGGAATAGCAGCAGCTCGGTTCTTGGGTTTTTACCTTGCATTGGCCGTTTCAGGGATGCGAGTTTGTTTTAGTGGAGTTCACAATTCTCCACTAAAATTAACACTAGTATGTTTTGCCTTGAAAAATTTTTTAAGGATTTTCAAAGACAACAATAATGGACAGGCACGTTAATTGTTTTTGTACGTTTAAGAGAAGAAAATACTAGAATGCCTTCTACTTTGTTTATCTAAAAGAAAAAACAATTACCAAGTGACATTCTATCCAGAGCAAAAACTAATTCACAGTTTCTTTAAATTTTTGGATAAAAAAAGGGAGCTTTGAACTCATATGCGGAAGAGAGGCCGAATATCATAAGCATTTCAAAACGATCCAGGAAAAACATGAATGCCATAAACATCTTTTTCTCAACAGTATTACCCTTATTTGAGTGTCCTGTTATTTTGTGAATTGTCAATGGTCCTAAGAATCTATTAATACAAAGCTAAACATGTCATGGTGCCTATAAAACCATCACCTGATTCAAACCTACATCTATATGGTCACACAGATGTCAAAAGTAGATTAGCTAATTATTGGATAGATCCACAGATGGATTTAATAAAATAACTAAGTAGATTATTAATAGAATTGGGTTAGCCCAAAGAATTGTAAGAAAACCAAAACTAGCTGTGTGAAGTTAGTTATCAGATACCTTTATAAGCCAGAGCAAAGTGAAAAGCTTCATAAAGGGCACACTGGCCCAACATATTTTGATGCTTACCATTTTGAACTTGCTTGACCAAATTTTACGGTGCTGAGATCTGACATGTACATCGCCTTCATGAGAATTAGCTCCAATTCACTTAAAGCTACCAAAGGTTGGCCAACATTATAACCTCACTTGCATTGTTTCTTCCACAAGCAGGAATATTTCATCAATCCTGAAATTAAAGAGCAAGAGAAGTCAGCAAACAAGTCAGAGGTACAGTTATGGTCTTGTAATGAAGCCCAATAGGTTTATAGAATGATAGAAATTAAATAAAAGATGCCAAAAGAAAACCAAAAAAGAGTATAACAAATAAGTATAGACAGGTGAATATTACTACTACATATTGCGGAACCAGATTTGATACTGACAACAATCAAGTAAGAACAAATGAGCAGGAAGAGAAATATGACAAACTTTTTTAATTGAAGAACAAAAAATATGCACAAAATTCAGAGTATCAACTACAGAACATGCGACAAATTAATAACAAGAAAGTATATTACAGCTGGAACGTGTGTACCTGCTCAAATTGAGGTTCACGTTAGCAAGCCATGAGGTTAAGTATACCTAACAAAGAACCAACAACATTGGTCAGCTGTACCAGTCAAAGATATTACTAAGCACCAAAATCATAGGATGTCAATGCTACGAAAATTTTAATTAAGGATTTAAGCAAAATAAAGAGCAACTGTTGCTAAAATTGGTGTTGGTGTGCACACTCAGAAAGTGATTAGTACTTGATTATTCCCGACCTGTAAAACAGTCTCAGTAGCTTCATGGCTTAACAAGTGGGAATGTGAAGAAAGGCCAACCAGATTACAAATTTGTGAGGGTGACATGACAGAGCTTTCATCAGATAGAAGACCACTAAATCTGAGTTCATCAAATTCTCCTTCAAATAGCTCTTTGACCCATGTCGTCGTGCCAATTTCTTCAACCTTTTTCTCTAATTGAATAGATGTAAGCTCCACCACGAGCAATCTCTATTGAATGGAGCAAACGAATTAATTTAAATATAACAAAGGCCACAGAAATGAGTTGAAAAATAGATTCTTAAGAAAGAACAAGATATCTATTATATTCTCTACTTCAAAGCTAGCTCTAAGAGAAACATTGCGACAAGCTCTTGTGCAAGTTCTTCTGAGATAAATCAAGGATAAAGCTTCAGAATTTGAACCCTATTTGATAAACTTTCATCGAACCTTTATAAACTGGTTCTACTTGACAAAGGAAACACCTATATTAACTGGATCTGCTTGATGAAACAAACTAATTTGAATAATCTAATGTTACTAGAATAAAGGAAGTTAAATACAATGCATAAAACGGCAAACATCTCAATCAAAGTCTACAGTGATACCACTCCTTGTAAAAATTTTAAACTAAATAGAAGTCCTCAAGTACCCAAAACTAGTGTTCTCAAACCGTGCGTGCCGTGCCGTGCCGTGTCAAAACACGGCGTGCCGCGGCACGGCACGGGAGGTTGAAATTTTTTTTTGGCGTGCGTGCTGTGCCGTGTCAAAAATGGGGAGAGAGCGGCACGGCACAGATAAGGCACGGCACGGTTAAGGCATGGCACGGATAAGGCACGGCACGGTTAAGGCACGGCATGCTACACGTGCCATGCTAAACGTGACATGCCTTAACCGTGCCGAGCCGTGTCGAGTTGACACGCCGTGCTACACGTGCCTTAACCGTGCTAAACGTGTTTGGTGGGAAAAAAATTCGAAAAAATCTGAAAAAATTGAAAAAAATTCGGAAAAATATTAAAAAAATATAAAAAAATAAAAAATTTTAAATTTATTTGCTGGTAAAAAATTAAACAAACAATTAGAAAAAAAATAATATTTTTGTAAAAATTGCCAAAAAAATTAGAAAAATCCGAAATTTTTTTAAAAAAATCCGAAAATTATTTTTGAAAAATTAGAATTTTTTTTACAAAATTAATTTGAAAAATTCGGATTTTGGTCATTTTCTTATTTTAAATTTGAATTTTAAATTAAAATGTGTTTA
The DNA here is from genome assembly GCA_031770325.1 of Bolboschoenus planiculmis. NCBI lineage: Eukaryota > Viridiplantae > Streptophyta > Magnoliopsida > Poales > Cyperaceae > Bolboschoenus > Bolboschoenus planiculmis. Next base: position 3,044,443 of record CM062794.1, on the reverse strand, counting down.
TTGGGGTACATTATTTAGGAGGTGTTTAACATTGTTAAAGAGAGGAGATACAGTGGGATACACAAATTGGGGGATATATATCATATTAGCCTATTTTTTAATCCCATTACAAAATCCCTCCAAAAAAATTACAAAATCAACCGTCCGATCAACATCCAACGGCCCACAATCTGTGCATACTATGCTTATCCGTGCTAACCGTGCTAAACGTGCCTACCCGTGCCTACACGTGTTGTGCCTAACCGTGCCTATTCGTGCCTACCCATGCCTATCCGTGCCTACCCGTGCCTACCCGTGCCTACCCGTGCCGTGCCTATCCGTGCCTATACGTGCCTATCTGTGCCTACCCGTGCCTACCCGTGCCGTGCCTATCCGTGCCTATACGTGCCTATCTGTGCCTACCCGTGCCTATCCGTGCCCTACCCGTGCTAACTGTGCCTATCCCGTACCTATCCATGCCTATGCGTGTCCCCGTACCGTGCCTATGCGTGTCTCGTGCCGTGTCGCCTCCCTTATCCATGCGTGCCGTGCCGTGTCTACAGTAAAAAAAATCGGACATGGCACGGATAACGGCACGGCACGCGACACGCATAACACGGCACGCGTTGACACGCCATGCCGTGCCGTATCACCTCCGACACGTGCCGTGCCTTGACACGCCGTGCCGTTTTGTATTCCCTACCCAAAACTTATGTTTGAGGCCTTACAGATTTTAAAGATCCATTAAGACCCTTATAATCTGATTTTTCTTTTCAACATTTTGTTTCCTAAAGGATTTTTCACACAGAAGAAAAACAGAAGTTCCTCATTACAATTGACCAGAAATGAGTCATTTTCCTATTATCCCATAATAACACCTTCCACCTTAGGTTCACTAGGATTCATGTTTATTACAAGTATGAAAAATCACATCGGGGAGGGAACACAAGGGCGCAAATTTTAAATGTTAAACAGCATGTAAAATTTATGAATGTTTCCGCATTACACATCACACAATATTTATGAACTTAATAAGTATTATTTTAAATTAGAATAATTATATTTTTATAATATAAATTAAGTAAATGGGTTTTTAAGCCCCGATCTAGAGATATTCGATCTCATAAAGGCTAGATCTAAAACCGCACTGAGTGACTTGTCACTCGTGTTTTCACGGTGGTTGTGGGGCTCAGATTGGAGCTAGATGCTAGACGATGAGGATCGACTTTAAGTGATGATCTATGATGATGCCATATTAGGATTAACTTATTTTTATTTTATGATATCTAGTCTGACTTTATTTTGCTAATGATGATGGTAACCTCATAGGTACCATCTCCTTTTATATTTGATATTTTTGCTTCCGCTATCTTATTTATATATTTTGCGATGGTTGTACGGAGATATATTTTATGATGTGACTGATATTATGGACTTTTATTTATTTTGGTTGGGATAAATGAAGCAATTGTATTGTATTTAGCCTTCCGTGTGCGCGCACCTCCGTGCACACGTGGCGGGTTGTCCCTCCTCGAATATTTTATTTTTGGTTCGGGTGTGACAATTATGACCAGTATTATTATAAGTAATTAGTTTAAAATTCTTGATAAATGTTAAAAATAACTTATAATTTAAAAAATCTGACAAGTGAAGTGTAATGCCTCATACACATTATATATACATAAAAAAAATTATGAAATGTATTTAAAGGAACATCAAATGATATTGAAATTGCTTGAAAATTTATACACAATGAATCTATGACTAAATCAAATGTCCATAAATTTTATTTTTATTTTATAAAATTGTTTGACATGTTTTGAGAGATTGATGTCTATCGAAAGAGTGATTGTCAAGGAATCCGAACACTTAATTAAAATGTTATATTGTGTAGGCTATGGTTATTTAAATACGAAGGATCATGTATTGTTCTTTTGACAATCTTAATAATAGTTTTTCTAAAAAAATCAAATAAAAAAAATCTAATAATCATAATTCATGCAATTTAAATATTGTTTGATGTTGTATCAAGAATCGTTATTTTTTACTGTTTGAAATTTCAAACCGCTTGATGTATGGTGAAAAATGTATCAAATATCATTATTTTTTAATAGATATAACATGTGGATAATATAAATCATGTATATTGGATATCAAATTTATGCTCTATTTTTTAAAATTATTATGTTTGTAAAAATAAAGAATTGTTAAGTGATTCCCTCCTGGTTATATAAATGTATGTAGTTTGTTAATCTGTTGTTATTTCCTCGCAAGTGCTAGTTTATTCGAAAGTATATATATATATATAGGAGTTGGCTAAGGTGCTACATATAGTTAGGGGAATCTGTGCTACGACTTTGTAGACCGTCTGATTTATATTAAGATTCACGCAGAGTTGTGTCGCTGGATGAAGAAAATGAGACAAAAAATTTTAAAAACAAAAAGTCTCTCTGTTAACATTTTCCTCTCCATAAACTCTTTCCTCCCAAATCACTACCCCTTCCCCTCTCCACTCTCCTATCCCCTAGCCTCTTGTTATTGCCTCCACCCTAAACCCAAATCGCTCTCCAGTCGCCTCTCTCCCCAAATCGTTGAACCTCTCCCCTCTCTTGTCGCCTCTCTTCTCCTCTCAAATCTCTCTCTCTTTGAAATCGCTGAAGCAATCTGAAGTTCTCTTGTCGCTCTCTCGTCGCTCTCGCTCATCACTGTAGCGACATTGGATAACCCCTCTCCCATCGCTCACCGCTACAGCAACAAAGGTACTGCTCCTCTCTCTATCTCTCGTTGCTCTCTCTCACCCTAACCAACTCCTATGTACTTTATAATTTAAATGCTGATGATAATTTTTTTTAACATAGGGAATCAAGTTTTTCATTGTTATGGATGCTGATGGTACAATGCCTATTTGGGAGGTAGGGGAGTTTGAGGTAGGTGCTGAGATTGAAGAAGAGGTTGTTGGATGTGATGAGATTGAGGAAGATGCTATCGGAGGTGATGCGATTGAGGAAGAGGATGTTGGAGGCCATGAGAATGTCGAACCATTTATTGGTATGGAGTTTTGTAATGTTGTCGAGGCACAAAATTTTTATAACTCATATGGTTGTAGACTTGGATTTAGTGTTCGAATAAATACTTCTGCTAGTTCAAAAGATGGGCTTTCTTCTTTAAGAATGGTTTGTTCAAAACAAGGTTTCTCCAAACGGCAGAAGCAAGAGGAAATGGGGATAGCTGCTGATGCTAATTTAAGGTCGCCTCAAAAAGAGGTACCAAATAAAAGGGGGGGTTGTGGTGCCTACATTAGGTTTAGAAGGTTAAAGAACGGGAATTGGACAGTGAGTGCATTTAATGGTAAACATAATCATATTTTAGTTGCTAGTCCAGCCAAAAATAGAAACTTAAGATCTCTAAAAGGCATGACCTCTACGGAGAAGATAATTGTAATTGCGATGTGAGCTCAAAATGTGTCTGCATCTAAAATTTGGCACTACTTGGCAGATTTGGCAGGTGGGAGTCACAATCTGAAATTTAAAATGAAAGATATAAGCAATCTGATAGCTGAGGAGAATAGGTGCCTAGTTGGTGTTGATGTCAAGACGACATTGGCTTATTTTCAGAAAAAGCAAGAGAGTGATTCTGAATTTTTCTTTTCTATAGAGCCGGATGAGGATGGAGTTGCCAAAAACCTACTCTGGATTGATGGTAGAGCGAGACGGGCATGGCTTGAGTTTGGAGATGTTGTTACTTTTGACACAACATACATCACTAATAAATATTGCATGCCCCTGGGATTCTTCATCGGGGTAAACAACCACTGACAATCGATTGTTTTTGGTAGTTGTCTTCTTAGAAATGAGCAGGCCACAAACTTCAGCTGGTTGTTCAGAACATGGATGCAAGCAATGTATAATAAGGCACCGATTTCAATAATTACAGATCAAGATCCCGCAATGAGAGTTGCTATAGAAGAAATTTTTCCCAATACAATTCATAGATGTTGTCAATGGCATGTAATGAGGAAAGCAAGGGAGCAATTGTTGGTCTATTATGGCACGAAAGAAGGTTTTCAAAAAGAGCTTAGTGCCGTTATCAATCGGAGCTTAATGGTATCTGATTTTGAAAGTTCATGGGCAAAGATGCTTGAAAAGTATCGATTGGAAGGCAATAGTCATCTAAAAATGATGTATGAAAAGCGAGCCGAATGGGTCCCTGCCTTCTTTAGAGGTATCTTCTTTGCTAACATGTCCACAACTCAAAGAAGTGAAAGAATGAATGTTGTTATGAAGTTATTGGTGGATAACCGTACCTCTATCTACCAATTTGTACTACAACTTAAGAAGTTAATTGAAGGTAATTGGCAAAAAGAGAGTGACGAAGATTGTCGAACAATCAATGAAACCCCTCAACTGTGGTCAATGAACAATATGGAGGTAGATGCACGTCGGGTGTACACTAGAAACATATTCACTATGTTTAAAAAGATTTTGAAAGAGAGTAGCAATGGTATTGTTGTGGAGGTTGAAAGAGATAAATTTTATGAGGTTAAGATTACATGCCATCCTTTTTTCCCTAATTGGGTACCCGAAACACACCAAGTTTCTATAGATAAAATTAATGAAATCATTTCATGTAGTTGCAAAGGGTTCGAATTTATTGGGCTTTTATGTTCACATGCCATAAAAGTAATGCAATATGTCGGGATGCAAAATCTTCCTTCTAAATACATTATCAAGCGTTGGACCAAAGGTGCCAATGAGAGTGCAAAGAGATCAATTAAGGAAAGATGTATGGACATGGGAGAATCGACCGAGCTCGAATCCATGAGGTATGCAACCATTTTTCCCAAAATGGTAGAGCTTGGGAAGTTGGTTTCCAAATCTGGATCTGCATTTAGATTGGTGGATGCTAATCTAGATGAGATAATGGCTAAAGTCAAGTCTATGATAAGCTCCATAGGAAGTGCACAAGGAGCAGAGGCAATTCCTGTTGCTGCCACTTCTAGTCAAGAGAAAACAAGTCTAGTTGAGGACTATATGGATCCTCCTTTATCGCAATGTAAAGGAAGAAAAAACCACAACAGCTCAAGCCGATAATTGAAATAATTGCTCCCAAAAGACGGACTTGTAGTTATTGTAATGAACAAGAAGGTCATAATTTTCATACTTGTCCCAAGGTATGTAAACCGAATTGTATAATATAGAGTTATATTTTTTTAAGTTTGAACTAATTAATTTTTTTGTTATGTGTTTGTAGCGCCTTCAGGATAGTCAAAAGGAGCCATGAAGATACTTCATTGTTGTCCCAAATTTGAAAAAATGATTTCAATAGTTGTCATTTTTTGTTGTTATTTTGGAACTTATATGATGTGTGGTCATTGTGGATTTATAGTTTTATAATTTTGTTATTATAGATAGTCATTTTATTATTTCAAAAGTGAAGGTTACAACAATCTGTCATTATGAAACTTATATTTTGTTATTATGGTTTTAACAATATGTCATTTTGGAATATGGTTACTTGGGAATTTCTTCTATTATGTATCATTATTGTTTATTGTTGCTAAATAAATGATACTGATATGAAATGTATATTTTGGAACTTATATGTGTGGTCATTGTGCTAGATAAATGAAAGTTGATGTAAATGGAAGCAGATGTACCATATACTGGTATGGACCGTTTATGAAGAAAACCAAATAGTTGATTTGAGGCATTTTAGTTTGACCAATTAAACTGCTAAAGCCAACAATAGAAAAATATCCCGACAACAAAAATTCACGGCAGCAAATGCATCTCTCTTATACATAGCATTAAAGAAGCAACAAAAAAGATAGTTAATTAATATTCTCGTATTCCAAATACATCTAGAAGGTTTCAGACTAATTTAATTAATTAAGGTGAATCATAAACATAAATACATTCCAAAGTAATTAACTAAGGTTAATCATAAACAAAGATACATTTCAAAGTAACTAACTAGTTCAACAATTACATTTTTTCAAATAAATGGCAGAAAGTAAACATAGTGCCACAGTCAACAATGAAACAACTAAGGTGAACCATAAATTGTTACTCTTCCTCCCTTCTTCCATGTTGTCTTCGTACCGACATAGTTGTTGTTTAAGATGCAATGGCTTGAAGTTAACTTCATGACACCAAGCACGAAAAATATTGCTACGGCTACAATGACATGCATAAAATTCACGATACTTATTCTTTTTGGTATTGGCAGCCTTCACTTCACATGGAAGTTGACATCTCTTGCAATAATACTGTTGTGGTACATCAAAGTTCTAGGTACCATGATATCGGCTCTCAGTTCTCATCTCTATAGTTGAAATTGAAATTAACAATATCACAAGTTAAAACTAGAACAATATCTGAACTGAAACAAAAATCAAGAATATACTTGTCCTTAACTACATGCCATCTTGCATGACAGTGTATCAAATTACACTAAGAAAGAAACAGAATATATCTGATGCATGACCATTTTCATAATAAAAAGTTATTTTCCCTCCAGATCCATGACCATTTTCTCAAAACTAACTTTTGTGAAATCAAATTAATGTTTATATATTTACAAATTGAATTTATAAATAATTTTTTGTTCATCGGTATTCATATTTTCACATTAAATAGAGAGAACCCTGATAATTAGCTAGCTAGGAGGTCCAAAAGAAGATGCAAATTCTCAAAGCAAAAATAAAAATAAGAAAGAAATTTATGTATTTAGCTTGTTAATTGTAATAATTTAATATAGAGGGGCTTCCAAATATGGGCATTATCAGGATATCATTTTCCTCAACCGAATAAGAATCAAACAAATATCTTTGGAAAAAGATTACCAAACACCTTAATCTTATTAATTGTAAATTTAATCACCTCCAAGCAAAAAGAGGATACTATCAAGACAAATATTACTACATGCATTGTGGTTTTCATGTATTAGATTAGCGACTCAAAATATATATGTGGTTTTAACAATGCATCTTCAGCCCCTAGTTCATTTAAGCTCTAAATTGTTCAAAAATTTCAATCTAATTTGAACTCCATATCCCATTGCATATTATATGAGAACAACAGAGTTTCAATTCAAATTTCTAAAAAGACCGTATCTCCAAATCCCTTACTGTATATTCTCATAGAATATGTAGTTCAACTGAAATTTCTGAAAAAAATAGAATACTTCATTGGTTTACAAGTTTAGCATACAAAAATATTAAAATATGGGCAAATCAGTAAAGTCAGAACTTCAACATATAAGTTGTAGAGGGAAATATATACCAACCATGTGCTCAGAATCGAGGATTTATTTAAGTGCACGTCTCCAAAACATTGAAAATTGGAGTTTGTGTCGAATGCACGGTCCAGCTGCAATAGAGAAAGAGGGAGAACGAAAACCCTCAAATCTCTGGAATCGGTGCTATGCCTGAGCGTTCCACCTAAAAACTACTGCTCGAACTTTCCCTTGACCGGATCGCCTTGCCTGGAGATTGGAGAGAGGGTCAGCGATTCGTGTGTGTGTGTGTGTGTGTGTGAGAGAGAGAGAGAGAGAGAGGCGATTTGAAAATTGGGAATTTGGGGGAGAAGCCACGGGAAGGATTTGTTTTCTCTTCTAACCTTAACAGAGAGCTCTTTGTTTTTAATTTTTTCCGTCTCTGTTACTCTCACTCAGCGCTCCATCCATACGTGAATTTTAAAGCGAATCGGATGGCTGATGAACTCGTAGCACAGCATACCACCAACTACATGTAGTTCCTGACCATCTGTGCTACGACCTTCTTTATCATTCGATCGACTGTAAAACTCTTGCACGAATCGATCGCTGGATGAGGAAAACGGCGACGGAAATTTTTAAAACGAATGGACTCCGTTAGAGACAGGCGACATAACAAATCCCTTTTCTTCTCCCGTGCTTCTTTTTCCCACGTATTTTGAATTGCTCTCTCTCTCGCGCTCGCTTCTCTCTCCCAAAATTTGAATCGCTCCCTCTCTCGCTCGAATGGCCTCTTTCTCTCTGCGATTTTGAGTTGCTCTCTCGATCAAATCGCCTCTTCCGTCCCTTGTTTGGGTTGGTCATCTTTGTCTAGTCCGAAGTGAGTCAAGACGGTCTCGTCCTCCTCCCCTTGCACTGACAGTTGTACAAGGTACCTTCTCCCCTCTCTCTCTTCACTTGTAGCGACCATGGCATCCTAAAGTGCATAGTTATAGCTAATTCCAATTGTGTACTTAATTAATTTCAGTTGTGTAGGTACAGCAGCTAGCTACAGTTCCAATAGTTTCGAATTTAATTGTTGTCTTAGTTACAATAATTTCTGTCAAAATTTGCATGAATTAGTTGTAATTTCTGTCAATTTTAGAGTTAGGGGCTTAGTAATCGCCCCCCTTTTCAAAAAGAGAGAAGTTCTTGAAATTTCGATTCCAGAACTAAAAAAAAGCTTCACCAATTCAAGTTAACCCCGTCTATACACTGTAGTTATTAGTCAATGTACATTTGAGTTAACCCCGTCGTCTATACTCTACAGTAATTTTCAGTGCAGTTTTTTCTTTCTGGATTTTTGTGACAAATTCTTAGTTTGCACTGTTAATTCCAAATTACAAGGAAATGCTAAATTTTCAAACCAGTTTCTTTTACATGTTAATGCTTGTGGTGGTTTTAATTTCTGTAGAAATTATGTTAAGTGCCTATTTGGTTATGGTTGAATTGGGTTTAAATTTAAACTAGATGTAGTATAGGTTTGCTTATGGCTGAATTAGGTTTAAATTTGGCTGAATTTAGTCTAACTTTGATGCAAAAATAATTCTAATTTTAGGTTTAGTTTGGATCTAAATTGATTCTGACTTTTTTCTCTTCTTGAACTCACAGTGAGATAGACAAGATGAGAAGTCACAGAAGTTTACTGTGCTTAGAATCATCACTTTGGCAAAGATGTGATGCCTCTTTTTGTACTAAGGTCACCATACCAGCAGAATTAATGAAGCAGGGTCATTTTGGTCTTTATGTTATTTTTTGGATATATTGTTTTGGATGTAAAACTATTATCAATTAGAGATGCAAGCCTTTAGCAACTTTTTGAAATTCAGATCTGCAATTTTTTGAAGTTCAGATTGTGCAATAAGTTTGCCTACTTAGTATTTGAGAAATTGTGGTTGGTACCATTGTATAAATGAATTGCATTTATGTTTATTTTATATGCAAATTTCAACTTTGTTGTACTTTTATCTGTAAAATGATATTGCTCTTTGTTTGGTTTATTGACCTTTTGAGAAGAACATTTGCAAGTTTGATTTTGTGATTCTATTTAATTAATAGAAGTAACCAAGCATCTGATAAAAATTAACAAAACATCTTATCAATATCAGATGTGCTGAAATCTAAATATCTGCTCAAGTTCAATCTAGTGCATGCACTGTTAACCGTTAATTGTATTATTACTTTATGCCTTTTTTTTCAGTGTTATATCATGTCAAGAAACGTTGGTTAAAATTCAGAGATTGAGAGAACAAATATTCCACAAATCATTATTTCTCGGAACATAGATATACATGAAGCATAGCTCTCACTAGGATAAAAATTATAGAAACCAATATACAATATCAAGAAAAAAAAATAATTCTTCCACACGTGATGACTCATACATCTAGCTTCATGCATGATTTTTGTGCTCCCATTCCAATTATGGTGTTAATTCTTCGAAATTATTTCAAAGTTCAGCATTTGATTTAAGCTTCTTCAGCTTTGTCAGGCCATCTTCTCATTCATCTATACAAATCATTTCATTCAGATATGAGACCAAAAATCAATAAAAAAAACTAATAATCTAACAATTACATTTTTTGAAATAAGTAATAAAGATCAAACACAGTAAAAGTACAGTTGTTCCAGATCAAGGTTCCAATTACAATAGCCTCTTAGTCTCATTGCAGAATTACAGGGGCTGGTTTGGAAAAAAAAACCATTAACAAAAATTCCATAAATTGGTCTGAAAATCTAGCATAATTGGCTTGAAGCTAACGATTTGTAACAAAAAAATTTGAGACACTGTAATTCTGTTTGGTACAAAAGAAGTGCTTGCAAAAAAAATGGAATCAACAATTGTAAACTGGTATTGAAGCAGTAATTAAATACGATAACCGATGGAACTAATTAAACTACCTCCCATACCTATACATCGGAAATTTTGCATCAAGTCCCCTTAATTTGTTGAATTAACAAGAAGTAGCATTACAGTCCTCTCAAGTAAAGTTAACAGGAATTGGTTACATCTATGCAATTTCGAATGCCATGGATACTACCGGTGCGAGAGGCAGGGAAGGAGGAACCTTTTTCAGCTGTCGGTGCAAAGGGGAAGGGAGGACGATATGGTCTCACGTTGGACTTGAGAAGAAGAACAAGATCTCTCTTCTCGCCTAACCTCGAACTCGAGAGAGATCATTTTGTCTCGTTGCTTGATCGTCTCGACTGGAGAGAGTTCGAGAGAGGGGCAGCCACGACGAGGGATAAGAGGGAGGCGATTTGAGAGAGGGAGAACCAATTCGAAATTTGAGAGAGAGAGAGGCGATGAGAGAGGAGGAGAGAGATAGGGTGTAGTTCAATGGCCTGTACCTTAATGGAGACCGCAAGCTTTTAAAATTTTCTGTCTCCGTTTTTTCATTCAGCGACCTAATCTCTCCACATCTTAAAGCGAATCGGACAGCCACAAAACTCGTAGCACAGATGGGACTAACTACATGTAGTGCTCTAGCCAACTCCTATATATGTATATGTATATATATATATGTATATGTATATGTATATGTATATGTATATGTATATGTATATGTATATGTATATGTATATGTATATGTGTATATATATTTTAGTGAAACAAGAGTTTGTGATTTGGAAATAATTCGACAATCTAAAATTCATAATTAAAGTAAAACACGGATATCGTTTGGGAACAATTTATTGCTTTATGCAGTATAAAAAGTATATCAAAACGTTGATATTATTATAAATTAAATTTGAAGTTGTTTTTAAAGTTTCTTAACAATATTGTATAAAAGTGTATTGATCATACAATTCCATAAATTAAAAAATATTCAAAAAATGCCGACAAAAAAAGCTATACGAATATAATATAGGAACCTTGTCAGTTGTCACTGTGCTTGTAACCAGATGAAAAATATGGAGCTGTAAACTTTAGTTTCTATATATGTGAAATTTGGGTTAACGTAGTTAAGATGTATTTTTAAGTAAGTTGCTTGTTAATGGTGTTTAAAAGTTGTTCATTTATAATTTCCTCCATAAATACATACATAGACCGGATTGATGGCTGGAGTTCTTTGTTCTTGTATCAGGATGCACAAACAGTGTTTGCTTGGGCAAGTTGTTTGCAGTCAATTAATACGCAATCAGTTTTCAATCGTATTACTAGGAGAAATTTGAGCAACTTTACACTAATTGCAAGGTTGTAAGGTTTCCCAAAAGCCCAAATATATTCACATGCTAAGCAGATCTGTAAATTTATTGCAAGTTCACAACTATATGACCTTATAGTTATGAGGTCTTGATCTTCTGTTGTGCAGTACTATGCTTCATAGATTACAGACGAATGGATTATAGAGAGTTTTTTTTTTAGATTTATTTTGCATGAATCTTAACGTAGTCGGACAGACAATATTATGTGCTGTACGGTGCAACGCAGTAGAGAATATAGATCCTATAGTTGTAGTTCAACATTTGGTCGGTTTCTCTCCGAGAAGAAATTCAAAAGAACTCGGCGCACAATTTCAAGTATACACAAATGAGGATAGATCTTTTGACACCAAAAGTTCATAAATTACTGAAATGTCAGGTCTTACCCCCAACAAAACAGAAGTAATATCTTTTAGAAGACATTAGGAGTACCCCTCAATTTTTTATGGCTATACAAATGAGGATGTAAGTAGGAATATCCTGGCAATAGTCTTCTCCATATTTCACCTAAATATTTACCTTTTATCATGTTATTAATCACTAAAATTTTGAAGCATCAGAGCGCTGGTTCTTGCATCCGGCTTGAGACCAAGTTTTAGCATTTTCACATGTATTTTCTTAGCCACTTCAATCTGTCCTCTCGAACACAATTCCTGGATAGTTGAATGGTAGACAGATGCGTATGAAGGAATGTGATGCTAACACACGAGAAAAAAACAAAAAAGATGTTAGAGGTTTTTAAAGAGATTACACCCAACTTGTTTAAGCAATAGAAATTTGGGGTTTTAAGCAGATTAAACCAAAATTTGGTCATATTTGGCAGCAGAATTTCCTATTACTGTAACAAGCACCAAGATTTGTTTTATGTTTTCAAATAAACTTGTGCTAAGAAAAATGTTAATGAAAATACCAAGGTATCACTAACACCTTAGGTTGATTCAACTGATTGCTTCATATGCTGACAAATTTGGAAAGGAAAAAGGTCACCTTCACACCAGCACACAAGGAATGCATTTGTGCTAGCTATGCATAGACCTGTATGCTATGCACTCAATTTTCACCTTTTTCGATATTTTAGAAAATAAGATATCTTACAAGGGGTAGGTCAAACTTATCAACATTTTAACAGACTATATGACTTTAGTTACACAAATGGTCTCATACAGTTGCAAATAATCAATGTCGGCATTAATTGAAATTTAGAGAAATACACAACGTTTGGTGACACTATGGTAAAATTTTTGTGCAATTTTGACATAAGAATGACATCTGAATTCAATGCCTCTGCAAGAAGATAAAGAAAGAAGTACCTTTAATATTTCAAGGAACTCATCCCAAAGAGAACCAAAGATGCTACACCTTATCAGGGACATATACGTAAAATCATCTCCATTACACCCTTGTTGAACCATATGCCTGTAGACTTGAAAGGCAACTTTTACCTCGCCCGCCTCTTCACATGCGAATATAACATGGTTGTAAGATTGGATAGGAATTTCAATCTTACAACTCTCCATTTCCCATAAGAGTTGCAATGCCTGGGCCCACATCCCTTGTTTCTGACAAGCCAGCAAAGCCACATTATAGACATAAGAATCTAATTCCACCTTTGCTTCCATTTTAACCCATTGAAAAAGTTCAATCACCTCGAAGTACTTACTAGACTTATAAAGAGCAGATAATAAAGCATACCATGTGTACATATCAGGCTGGAGGCCTGATGAACGTAAAGTTTGGTAAACCCTAAAAGCCAGCTCACAACGACCGGATTTACCGAGACAGTTTATTACCGAATTAAAGGCAATTATATTCGGTTTTATGCCCCTACCCAACATTTTTCTTAGCACAATAACCGCCAATTCCCAGTTCCCTTCCTGGGAGCATGTAGCAATAATGGCTTTCATGGTAGCTTCACTTGATTCAAACCCAAACTGGATTGATTCATGGTATGCCTCAATTGCCAGCTCAGCACAGTTGCATTGCACGAAGGTGCTAATTAAAAGGTCATAGGTTAGTGAGGTTCCTTTGATAGAATTTTTGTGAAGTTTTCTCCACAATTTCTCAGTTTCAACCCAATCTTTAGCTTTAGCACATGCTGAAATCATGGTATTATAAACAATTGCATCCAATTTTCCCTTTGAACTATCATCTCTTTCTAATTGGTTAAACATTGTAATTGCAGCATCATAACCTTCATTGGCAGCAACAGCTTTCAGTACTAAGGTATAAGTGTGACCTGTAGAGATATCTCTTTTAGACATTTTGTCGAACATCTCTAATGCATCAGGTAATGAACCGTTCCGCAAAAGGCAAGAGAGAAGCGAGTTACATGCATAAGCATCTGGTGTGAGATTTAACGCCTCCATGGATAAGTAAAGCTCGCGAGCACTTCTTGTTTTGTTCGATCGGCTCAAAGCCACTAGCCTCTTTGATAGTGTCTTCTCATCCCTCTCCTCCAAGAAATGCAAAGCGATATCGTTGTGCTTAGAATCTGCTTGTGGTCTATCCTCTATCCCAGTACTACAACTTCCTTGAATTGATCTGTCAATAGCAAATTCACCTTCTGGGATCCAAATTGTGGTGTCCAAATCCTCTTCGGTAGAGATATCAGAGTCTGAGAAACAAGTCGCGACACTACAAATCAATCCCCTGGAGAAAACACCACAGTTTGACATCGGAGAGAGACGCAATCTATGGAACTTATTCCTTCTTCTAATCGAAGAATTTCGAAATGGACAGCTGCGGTTCATATCACAGCTCGTGCTACTACTACAACCCCTTATCAGAACCGCCATATTGCAAATGATTCCCTTCAAACAAAATAGAAGCAACACTTCCAAGCGGAAACTTGGATAAAATCAACTTTATTCAATAACGAAAATCACAGCTACAAGAGAGAGAGAGAGAGAGAGATGGGTTGAGAGACACCTGTAATGATAAAGTACGGCGTAATAAATAATAATACGAACAGACTTGATTCAGCTCAGCCGGTTCAAGTTTGGACCAAACAGAACCGGACCGGGCCGGAGAGTCTGCCCCTATAATTTCTATGCGCACTTATTTTCATGTAGGCCCATTTATTTGAAAGGCTTATTGGGCTTGAGTTTAGAAAGGTACAATGATGCAACGGTACATTACCAAATTGTGGGATTAAAAAAGGTACATTGGAAACTTGGTAACCATAAGCAGGTACTTGGTAGTAAACCGCCTCTTTTCGCCTCTTAATATAATAGTTTTTTGTCTGAGGCAAACTAAAAGGAAGGGAACAATGTTGAAAAGACTTAAAGACATGATTCTTTTCTTAACATAAACCAAAGACATCTCAATTTCCATGGGGAAAAGGCAATGCCTCAAGCACCTTGCTTTACCCCCAAAATTCTGATCCCTTCTCCATTATCCATCCGATATAATAAACAAGTAGCTTGACTTCCTTTGCAAGATTTGTTCAAGATATAGCTAGCTTAGCATGTAAAGTAGCTTCAATAATAGACAACGGTGGCAGGATCAGTTTTTGTTAAACCACTTAAGGTAATATTGAGGCTCAATTACATCAATATTCTTCACATAATTGTACCAGAATAACTTAATTAACAATTTTTGATTGATTTAAGTTTTAGCTTTTTCTGTAACTACAGAATACAGTTTACTGGAATAGGTGACGAGCAAACTTACCCGATAACACCATCATCAAGAGCTGGTAATTTCAAGCTATCATGTTTATGCAGTATTTTTTGTGTCTCGTGGTCCTAATTACACATGCATGTATGCAATATGTGTTATAATTAGTATTTGTGAAATAGATGATGTATGATTGAAGATGAAAAACAATCTTTCATTTATTTACTCTTTGAAGAAACTCATATATGAGCCTGTAAAATAATAGCCAATAATACAAAACTAAAAGCGTAATTTCACTTTATTCTGTAGGAAAAAATGAGCAACATGAGAGAATCCAGCGGAGGAATATTCGAGGCCGCAGTTGCAGCAGCTGCATTTGCAGCCATGTCTAGTGAAAATGATAATTTCATGAAACAAAAGGAGTTGTCAAAGGAACGAAGCATGAAGAAGCCGACCGATGCCAGTGGCAAGCTTGTCAGATGGCTCAGTAATAAGGATACCAAAGAGGATACTAAATTATCAGGTACATAACCATAATGGCATTTTTAATTTAGGGTTGTAATGGCTAGTACCAACAAGCTCGCATTCTAATTCTAGATTATAATTGTACTGATTGATACACAGGGGTAGTTGTCTCAACAACAATTGCAAATAGAACTTAGTTTGATAACTAAGGATCACACTGTCAGTTAAGCATATTTGGGAAAACAAGTTCCAGTCTATTTGTTGTATTAGTAGGGTTATTAATCTAAAGAAGAAAAAAACAATTAAATTCAGTTACTGACAGTTACTGGTAATGGCTATTCTTTGCATGATGTTCTAACCATATTCCTTTAAATTAATTAATATTTATCAAATGCAAAAAAATAATAAGAAAATTCAGGAGAAAGATCAACAACAATAACTGATCAAAAATTTGATGGAAAAGCTAAAGTACCTAGCTTCAAAAGGACACCAACGTCTCCTGAAGAGAACCGACAGAGGGCTGGCAGCAAAAAGACACTCAGTTTCTCTGAAGAGAACCGAGAAAGGGGTGGTAGCAAAAAGACACTGACATTCTCTGAAGAGAACCAAAGCAGGCGCGGTAGCAAGAGATTCAATCAAGCAAAAGAACAAGAAATCCAACCAGCACCTAGTTGGGATAGGTTGGGTCCAAGAAGTACAATACTGGGCCCACAACCGGGAGAGACAAAAGCAGATGCTTGGGAGAGGGAACAGTTGCAGAAAATAAGAGACCGGTACAGTCAACTTCTTATTCATGTAATGAAAAACCAGAAGTGCTGAATCAATCTAACCATCTGTTTTCATACTTGTGTATAGATTTGAAAAGATGAACACTACAATTCTGGAATGGGAGAATGAGAAGAAGGTGAAAGCTAAACGAAAATTGGAACGAAAAGAGGTTTTATTATAGTTAATTTTAATTCATCACAAACCTACTTTTATGTTTGAATAAATTCAAATTGGTTGTCTTAATTTTTGAAATGAATGAAACACAAATTAGAAAAAGAAAATACATAGCAAACTGACAGCTGCTTTCACCAGCTGAGTTGAGGTGCTCAGGTGCATAACTGATATAAGAACAGTACATAAATGTTTGCATTTTCTAAATATTACAGAGAGAAATAGAGGCTAGAAGATTAAAGGCACAATCACAGTACAGGGAGGAGATGACAAGGATTGATAAAATAGTCGGAGGCGCCAGATCTTTGGCTGAAGAAAGGAAAAGAAATGATGAAATGAAAGCTGCTGAAAAAGCCATGAAAATGCGGTCCGTAGAACGATCACCCAAATCATCACGCTTTTGTTTCTAAATAAGATTTGAAAATGAAGAAACATTATATGAAATAGTAGATTGTTGTATATTTTCAAGAGTGTGTGTATATAAATTCAAGGTGCTTGCTTGCTTGACTATTGTAAATCATATATGAAGTATAAAGTATGACCCGTTGATAAAACTGTTCAATCCCCCACTCTCTCCCAAAGCAAAAAAAAAAAAAAAAGAGAAGAAAGAAGAAAAAAGAGGAAGAAACGACAACCTAACATCATTTTTTTTTTTCTGTTGTAAGTTCTGATACCAAGACCAGCTGATGCTTGTTTAACTTAACATGTCAAGTCTGGGACCAAAGCAAACCTGCGGTACACTAATGCAGACACTGCAATATTTCTATGGCTTTTAAGTCTCAGAATCAGGCAATTTTTTCTTGAAATGGAGATTGCTCATAATCCCCATATTATGCAACAACATGCTTTGATCCTTCCATCTCTGTGAAATAATGTATCCATTTATGTAAGGTATGCATCAATAGTTAATTTTTACTCCAACCTGAAAAATGTTAGGTCATGAAGTGCTTCACCATTACTCAAGTATACATTTAAGCTGTTAAAATATCATGAATTGGTTGTCTTGTATACAAGAATACTTGTGCTTTTTGTTGTTCCGTTCAAATGTGCAAGTACCTTTTAACAATCAAGACTGATATCATTAATTAGAGAACTTGATGGTAGAATAAAACTATCAGTATTGTTATGGGACTGATATAAGAAAAGTTCATTTGTCTTCCTAATTTATTTATTGGTTGCCAGTGCCAGAGTTCGTCTACGACATGTCAATAGATGTTTTCATAGCTTGATTTGGTTCATCGCTTCAAACCTTATCAGAGAAAATAGAAGCATTTATGCTAATACCATTCAAAACCATAAATTAAAAATAAACCATGAAGAATGAAAATATCTGACACAAAAATACAAAACTCAAACCAAAATCATCAAAATTATATACTTCCAATACTGCAAGAGGCACACATATATAACAAATCAGATCAGCACCATGTATCAACCTTTGGTCTGACAAATGAAATCCGTACTAAAACAACATTCTTACTGATAACAAACCAAATCAGTAGCAAATCTGTAACCAAAAAAAAAAAAAATCAGCTTTCTTACAAAAGCCAAACCAAATCAGCAACAAAGCAGAATACCTACCTATAACAGACCAAATCAGAACCCAAAAATAGGAAAAATTGATTCTTCTAGGCTGTAAATTTTCTCCAATAAGAAAATCACAGTTTCCCCATCAAAACATCTTTCTACCTTGCACAACTTTCTGTATAGACCTAATCGTTTTACTGACACTATTTACAGAAGAAGCAACTTTGATTTTGCAAACTTCAATTTCTTGTCAGAGAGCATATCACCAAGGAAAAAAAGAACACCATATACTATATAAGAAGTCAACATTCACCCAGTACAAATAAAACACTAGGCAGAAGATGTGGGTTTCCCATCTTGTAGGGATATAACAGTCTCAAAAGCACCGACCAAAGCCTTAACTTTACTCTTTCTCGACTCGACAAGCTTACTCGCTGTCTCTTCTATCACATTATTGAAAAGACTGATTTGCCCCTCCTTCCTCTCATTCCCATCTTGGTGCCTGAGAACCACACCTGCTGATTTCTGATCCACACTTTTTGACCCAGTAAGATCAGACCCACTCCGTTTCCTATAGCTCACTTTCCTTCCATCACTGCTAGATTTAGGGTTTTCACCCACCACTCCTGCCACTCTCGGCTTTCTGAACTTGAGCCGTCTTGGCCCAGAGTCGCTATCAGGTTTGAGTTCAACAACCCGACCTGGCTTGAACTTCAGCTTGTAGGCCTTCTTCTCCTCTAATTGATTGGAGCCGCTTCTCCTCCTATTACTACGTTCAACTTTGGGTTTCTCATTTTTGGAAGCAGATCCAACTGAGCCACTTGAAACAGATCTTGACATAGATAGAGATCCGCTTTCAGATTCAGAGTCAGACACCATGCTCTCTTCTTCTTCGGCACTTGATTCAAAATCTGATTCAGAGTCAGGTTCAGATTTCTCACCTGGCTCGCTGGAAATGGACCCGGATTCGTGAATAGCTTCATACTCTGGCTCAGAATTCTTGTCCTCCTCGCACTCAGATTCCACAACAGTTCCCTTGTCTGGCTCAGTACTCTTGCTCTTTTCGCCTAACTCAGTCTCAAATTCCACAACAGTTTCCTTGTCAGTTGAGATTTGTGTGCTATTTTCTTGAGTGCTTTTGTCAGTTTCACTTAATAAACACTCCATTGGTATTTCTCCTATGACATTATCTTCACACTTGGAGACCTCATTAGTTTCTACTCCTTTTGGCCCCTCAATTCCAAAATCGATTTCAGTTGTTTCTTTGATATCAGGTTTAAGCTCTTCAATTGTTTTCTCTTTATAGGAATCAAAATCAACTTGGACCATTTCCAATTTCAATTCAGGTTCAACAACATAAAGAGTCCTCTCCACTCCCCCTCCACCATCATTTCCATCTATAGTACGAATAGGCCCCATATCTGCTTTAGCATAGTTTCTGACAATATCAGAGGGGCCCCTATTTACTTTTCGTTCACTCCTTTCTTGTATCTTGGGCCTATTGGAGATAGTAGCACTATTCTTACAAATGATTCCAGGTCTGCCAGCCTTGGTCTTGGTCGGTGCACTAGAGATCTTCACTGGGGTCAACACCACAGGTTTAGTCCCAGAACAGGCCACCTCCATTGAAACCCGTCTATGTAAATTCTGTCTAGCCAACCCAGTTGGCCCCTCCAATTTAGGTTTAGTAGGTACAGGCACGACCTTTGAATCCAATGGCATCACCTTGGGCTTTACTGTCTTTGGCGTGGCATCATATGATGCAATATCTTTCCATTTGGGTCCTCTTAATCCACTTTTCTTCTTGGATGAGTGGGACCCACCTTTTCTTTCTTCTTCTTCAACGGCATGCCTGCCCCCATACTTACAAAAGTCATGGCATGAACCTGTTGAAGCTCGAAGGTAATGCGGCACTTTGACTGGCGTTTGACGTTGACTGGAAATTGACTTCTGATCAGGTTTTGACTTCAGCTTTGATTCAGGAGTCCGTACCAAGCCTATTGGTTTGGCATATTCTGTGGAGAACTTTCCACTTCTTGCTGTATCAGCTACTAGCACAGCATCTTTTAATTTTGATTTACCACTCATTATAGATGTTCGAGTAGATTTCAAGAATTTAAGAACCCTGCAATAACAAGAACCATGCCATCAAGTACCGCACTGCCTAGAGTTCAGAAGAATTTTATAATGCATGGGAAGATTTAAAAGTTCACAACTTCCTAATTGAGTGTAAGAATTTTAGTGAACTTAAATCTTTGCTGAAAAGAGGATATTACAGAAAATGATTTATATAGCTCGATAGGTTTGGACATACAACATGGACATTTAATGGTAATTACTACCACCACATGCATAATTACCACTATCTAAAAAAATAAAGATGTTAATGACATGACGAGGCTACCATACCAGCTGTTTTGTGCTTGCACTAGCTATAACTGAAATAGTACGAAAATAGTAATGGTATTGTTTTAATAAAACATTTTTTTCTCTTAAAAAAAGAGAACTAGCTGATAAAAGACCTGCAATATGCAGTACCTGAGACGCCACAAGTTAACTTTTTATCAAAATAATGCCAACCAGGACTAGAATCAAAATACACACTACACTGCAGTTACTACTAATCATTGAAATTTTAATTGAAAACATCATTTTTTTCATGAACTCTTTAAAAAGATTGAAATGGACTATTTTTCAGAATGCATGGAAGCAAGATCAGCGCATGGTAAAAAGCTAGCATTTGAATAATTATGTACACAATATTCTTTTTATCTTTCTTTTTGGTGATTTGCTAAATAAAATATGCAACTACTTCCTATTTTAGCCCGGCATTGTACTTTGCAACTAATGCGGGCTATATTCATTAAAAAGAGATTGCACTGACACTACAAGAAACGATCTTGATTACGGATTACCAGACTAAATGTACATTAGCTTGAGTAAATCCAGGATAAATTCACCGAAATGAACTAAAAAACATCCATAAGTACTCCAAACAAAGTGGAATTCGATGGAAAAAAATGTGAAATTCTACATCAATTAAAGATTGCAAGATTGTTGGATTGAACAATACTGGAGTCATCTGCAAGGCCTCAATTACTACACAAATGATATCTTAAACAACCAATTTTCTGGATTGCATACCCAGAGGTGAACTCCATACCTCAAATTTCAATTCAAGATCCAAGCAGAACATTTCACCATTGAACCAACCCAAACGAGGAACTCCATAAATAAAAAGCATTACGAGGTAAGATATTGAGATACAACGTCGCTCCTCTAAAGAACGCAAATCAAGAATCAAAGACAGGATCTTTACTCGGCGACGCTACCACAATATGCAGAATCAAGGTGCACTAATCTCCTAACAGAGACAGAGAGAGAGCGAGAGAGAGAGTCTAAGAAAAAGATGGTACCTTTCGGCGGAGGGAAACAATTACTAATTCTCTGATCTTCTCTTAGGCGATGGATGGATCGGAGCAGCCACCAAACTTCACTTTTGCGTTTCCTTTTCTTTTCTTTTGGTTTCCTTTTTTTCTCCTCCGAAGAAGCAAAAGATGGCGTGGGTTGTACTTGTACGGAGTTGGGGGTTTTTAATTTTTAACCGAAGCCAAAAGCAGCTTCACCAACCCAAAGAGAAACCGTCGACTGTTGGGGAAAGATGCGTCTTTTTCGCATATACCCTTGGAAAGGTTGCAAATATGATTGATTTCCATTTTTTCTTCATATAAAATGGGAATGGTAAGGTGAAGACTTTTCTCTTTTTCTCTTTTTCTTTTTTTTTTCTTTTTCTTTTTTTTTTCGTTTTCTTTTTAATGTTAAAATTTGAGTTAAAGTAATAACTACCACGTTAACATTTATAACTAACTGCTTTGTAATTAGTTAAATTAATTGCAGAAACAGTGTAACCATTTTCCATTAATATCTTCCTATTTCAGTTCCTATCCGTAAAGCAAGAAAGGGGTCCTTAAAAAAGAGCCCTTACAAGTTACAACAACCCCCCTGATAAAATTATGAATTTCGCAAAATAGCCCATTTGAATAGAGGAGGTAGGAATCAGACAAACCACCGCGACAATTTCCTTGGGATTGCATATTTAATTATTTATAATTCTTTAGTGAATTAATAGTAAAAATATTGAAAGGTCAATTTTCCGTGGATTTTTAGTGAATTTCTTATAATTCTTTTATAAAGCGATTGAATAATCCTACAATCATAATCGTATACTTATTTCTTTTGTGTTGTTCGGATCGACTTCTTTGATAAAAAAAAAATTACAACTTATATGAAAATTACAATCATAGTCTGATTTGATTTAAACGTTTCAAATTTGTTCATAACACGAACTTTGTAATTAATTTTCTTTCTCAATATAAAATAATTCGGTTGCAATCTCATCCAGAGAAACATAGAACCAAATATAATGCCATGTTCAACATAGCATGTTAACCTTATTTTGCTTATATAGTATATTAATTAGACGTGAGATCTGAGTTTTAATTTGACCAAGTGTATTAAGCACATGCATTAATTCAATACTAATTAAGCTATAAAATAACCAAAATACATGGTCCTATATATGGTCCTTGGTTCTAACATTAAGGAACCATTTTTTTTCAGGAGTAATAAATAATGTATTTTCTTTTATGTACCACATATATATTTATATATTTTTTAAAATTATTTATATCTTATGTTATTAAAATAAACTTTTAAAATTTTTATTTTTCCAACAAAGTGTTTATTTAATATGAATATTTTACATATTAGAAATAAATATAAATGCAGAATATATATGATACATGAACTTTATCTAATATGTCAAACTTATAGTTTTTTTCGTTTATCTAGCATAAAAACAAATGATTAAAAAAATGAATAAAAAGGGTTCATTCCAAATGCGCTTATTTTTATCATTTTTTTTCAAAGCTTGATTTTGATAGTATTTTTAAGAACATTTTTGTCAGTTTGAAAAATGTTGTAACCATAGCATCTCTACATCCAAGTTGCCAAAGTTTTGAAAGGGCACAATTGTCATTTTACCCCTTATGTCTTAGTATTAATCCAACCTTTTTTTTTATCCGTTAAGAATGCATATTTACCTATCTACTAAGTAAAATTATATAATGGTTGACATTTTTTTTTATTAAACCAAACACTTATTTATATATAATTATGTTGGATTTGTAATATTTTTATCATTAACAATTAAATATATTTTGCTTATGGCTAGATGGAAAACAAGGAGATGGTCACATAAGGTTTCCATTAATTTTGAAAAGCAAGCAATAGTGTGCAAAATAGAAAAAAAAACAAATATTATATAGAAAAAACTCCTTACATTTTGTACATTTAACACACCTATAATGGAGGAAAATTATGGAATTTTCCTTCCAAAAAATAAAATGTGATTTATAGGATTATCCAAAAATTGTTGTTAGCAGCCAAGCTTATGAATTTTTTGCACACCCTTGACATACCAAAAGGTGCTGAATCTGAAATAAGCTTATGAATTTTTCGTCATCGATGCGAGCTTTAATTTTTATAAAATTAAATGAGTTGTTATGTATATTAATGATTTTGTTATGTAAATTTATTTTGTACAGTACCATTATTATTTAACTTAAATGAGTTGTTATGTATATTAGTGATATTTAAGTTAAATAATATAAGTATTATACAAAATAAAATCGTTAATATGCATAATAACTTATTTAATATATATAATGAAATCGTTAATATGCATAATTATCCACATTGGTATCAATAATGGTATCTCCATACCATTAAATACACATGATAACAATTTTTGGAGGATCAAAAGGAACCAATGCATAAATAAATTCAATACCCAACACAGTTTATTGTTTCCTGTAACCCAAAAACAATTTCTTCACTGTTTATAAAAAACCTTCTTATTCAAGGTGGTCATGAGGTCGGAGAGACATGAACATGGCCGCATACCGGCGGAGACGCCTATCACTATCTCCGGTATCTGCTCTCTGAATATCCATCATTTGATCCCTCGATTTGTAACGGCGCCATGCCAGCTGGATGTTCACCGCAGCCCATGTGCGCCAGTGAGACGAGTAGTATCTTGCGGTTCTCTTTAGTTTCTCATTTGCAAATTTATATCTGAAAGTTTAAATTGCAACATTAGGATCAATATGGAAAAACCTTTTCTGATTTTATATTTTCTGTATTTGTTCAATTCAAGTAGTTGAAACCTTGAAGATATTATGCAATCAAAAGAGAATACTCTGATTTTCTAATTTTTGCTTTCTTTTTCTGTGGGGGTTGCTCATTATTTGTAAATTGTAATTTAATTATGGTGGTAATTATTATAACAAAATAAATACCTCCTCCTTTAATGGTCTAAAGCTTTGTCACTTATGAATGAACCATGTCATATTAATAATTTTGCTTATTTCGCTGGATTTGTGTTTTGTGATTCCGCTATTCCAGCAATTAATCAGTAAATACTATAATTCAACAAACCTAAAGTGCTCAGTTATGAACCGAAGATCATTGGCATACAAACCGAAAGCCTCAGTCGGTTCGGCTGACACAAAAGTGGCTGAAGAGGCCGGGAGGCGGTCAATAAATGGTCGGCGCAGGCACCATGAGAGGAGTTCATCTCCAAGGAAGCTTCCGGGACCCAGCATGCATGTGGCAATCGCACCTTTGCTGAGAGACTGGCTACTTTGCAATTGGCCTCGCACAATAAACACCATCCTTTGCACAGGATCTCCTTCTCTTATCACCTGCTTTTTTTTTGTCAGAAAAAGTATGCAGTAAGTAATTTATATATAGCGAAAAATAAAAGAAGAAACAGTTTTGAAATAATGTGTTTGCCTTTTCATCCTTGGAGTAGACCAGGTGTTTGACTCGATCGCAGATATTGTCGAGGATGAGGTCATCCAAATGCTGGAATAAAGGTACCTGAAAATTGCATGTATAATGTCCAAATTAATTAGCTTCTAGTTGGAAAAAAATTCAAGGAAATTTTCTTGTGCTTAAAACAAGGGAACTATATATAATCAACACAGAACAAAAATCAAAATGAAACAGTGTGTAGTTTATAATGCCTGTTTAATGAGTTCAAGGCAAAGATGGCGCCTGATATCACGCCTGAGACCTTGAGGCAACTCTTGGATAAAATCCATCTCATCGTCACCTCTAGTTGTGTGCCATCTCTGCCTTTCGTACTGTCTAACCCGTTGCCTTAGCGGATATGGCAGTTGTCGCCTTTTCATCCACCATTCCAAGTCCCGGCAACGTAATTGCATCTTTCTCTTCCTTGCCATCACAGAATGCAAGAACACCTACGCAATAAGAAGAAAGAATTAACAAATATCAGTACTGATTTTTGCAACATTTGCACAAGTGAATAATACATAATATATGAGGTTTTGAGGATAACCTGAATATTTCCAATCAATAGAGTGAAGAGCATCAAACCACTTAGACATATAATTATACTGAATATCACCTCCAACCCCTGGCTTGTCGGCACGAGATTATTACCGAATGTACTGCACTTAATAGCAATAGAGTTCATATCATTTCCGTCTTTTTCTAAATTGATATATATACTAAATAATTATTCCTTGTCATATGTTTTGTACAAAGGATGAAACATGTTGGATTTATGTCCCATGTTGTACCTTAGAGTCATGAGGCCCCAAAATATTGGATAAAGGATCTTGACGGCTATATTATTGCTGGAAATGACCGGGAGGGCTTGAATGTAAATACCGAAATTGAATGGCCCCTTTCCGCTCAAACACGCTTGTACTGTCTGATTGGCTGCAAATGTCATGTCATCCATGCAGGATAAATGTTTCACAAGGTCACAGCTGTCATTTATCTGGCATGTATTTTCATAGCATGAGATGATTCGCTGGATTGCAAGAATGTACCAACAACCACCTGCGACCTGAAATCGAGTAATTATATTACAATTTTTAATAAAAGAAGTTCCATATTTTGAAAGATTGTAATATCCGATTAATTGTGGTTTGTAACTTTGAATGTTGAATTAACTATTTACCAGTGTTAATGGAAGTAAGAATCAAAAATTCAAACCCTTGATACTGAGCAGGTTATTTCAATGAGCATATAATGTTGCATAACAACATAACATAAGTGTATAATATTAATACTATAGCTTCTACTATTACTATTATTATGAATCCTCAAGTTCTATCATGGCATGATTCATGAATATTAATCACAATCGGGAACTATTAATCATACAGTAACTCACATGGGAGGCAATGAAATAGGCAATGAGGTTCAGCACAAAGCCCCACCAAATCGTCCCGAAAATATATCCCGTGACCTTTTGCATTCTTCGCATCATGCAAATGCTGTGATAGACCTTGGGAATGTATTGGAACAAAAACACCAACAAAAGAATAACTATTACGTGCCTGATCTGTCCTTCAGCAATCGTTTTCGGTAAAACCCACCAGAAAAGTATCTGCATTCGTTAAATTAACAAGACATTAATTGTCTATCAGCATTGCAATTACAAAACATGAAATAAAAGATCTATTACAATTTACTGTTTATTATAAATGCTGTCACATACAACATAATCTGCTGAAAACCTCTCTGCTCAAGTCCTCCTAGATTAATTTTTCACTTTTATTTGGTTGAAACTTTTGCTGCCTTGCCTAGAAAACAAGGCCCAGGTAGGAGAAATTTGGGCCGAATCAGATATCTGGAAATGAAACTTAACTGATCAAAAGAATCACAAGATGTTGAGAAATCAGAAACTTGGAATTTGCAAAGAAGCGAATCTTAGCCGTACAATCACGAGATATGGTCAGAAAAGACGATGTCAGAATTAATGACATGTAGGCGACCAGGGTTGTGGTACTGTCACTGTAGAACTTGGTTCGATGTATGCCATTCTCCAATCAGAATTCAGAAATGACATGTAGGTGATGATTAGTGTTGTAATGTTGCAAGGTTAATTCTGAAATTAAAGAAATTATATTTTGTTTTTTTTTTCCTATTTCAAGAGGACATGTATGCAAGTTCTGTATATTTTAAAAGTAAACACTGCACAAATTTTAAAGTAAAAAACAGAGACATGTATTGCAAATTTGCAACTTGCAAACGAGAGAGATAAAAAATTTATAGTTATCTTGGTCGCTACTTGGTGATTGATTACCTTACAATTACAGATATACCTGATAAGACAAAGACATGAGCTGTCTACCTCAGTTGTGCAATCTCATTAGTTATGTCATTTGAAGAACTGTATCTTTCGTATGCTTAATCAAATTGAATTGAAAGTGATTGTAACTACTACTGATAATATCAAAATTGAAATCAGTGAGAAACCATATAAATAATGTTTCATGTGCGGATGAAATTCTACAAACCAATAAAAATTGGTATGAAATAATATCATTATATACATCTCAAAAACCTACTCTTAAAGTTGTGATATTGATATAGGTATAGTAGTACTGTAGTAGTTGCACCATCATTAATTAATTCAAAACACTTGGTACCTTTCTCTATATTAAATTGCACTGGTCCCTAATTTGGCACCGCATAAAATTTTCATGATTCCGTGAGAGATCACTCATCTTTGTTTTCCTTTTTGGAAACGAGAGAGAAAGAATGTATCCATCAAATTAAATAATGAAGTCTGAGGAGGAAGAGAAGACAAACGACTGATGCAAGTATGTATTGTTGGATATATGGATGTGATAATGGAGCCAAAATCAGTTAGGGTTTGCATACAATCTTTGTATTTAATATTTATCGTCCATATATGATATTATATAATGCCAATTTTGTATTTGTATCGACAAGTTTCCTACGTTTTTTTGGTCCATTGTCCAATCAAAAACTTAATTGTTGTATTAGATTGATATATTAAAACAAATATAATTAACGTATTTTGATGTTTTGATTGAATACCAAGATTCTTTATATAAAATATCAATAAAAGTGAATGTTAAGGTTTTATATGGGAAATTGTAGGATTAAATGACATGATGTTTTTCGAATTCACATCACGGAAGTTTCAATTTTGAGTGTCTTATACAGAAATTATTTTTTTATTCTCACATCAAATAAAGTGAAACATGACATGACACTTATAGTGTTTATTTCTTTTTTCTTTTTTACTCTTTTTCAATATTCTAAATTATTTCTAAGATGTGATTGGGAGACAAGTGTGAGTAGGATCAAATAATGAATAACATTGATGGAAGGAAAAAATATATATCAACTGAGCTTAATTTTAGTTTATTATGTTCCGTTTGGAAGTAAAATAAAATTAAAAGAGAATAAATATTAAATCAGTTTAAAACAGTGATGTTTGATAATAGTGAAATAAATAGATAAAATAATGAGGGTAAAATATGTTAAAAGTTATGAAATTTGATGTTTTAACATTACTCCACCTCTATAGATGCTTTAACTTACTTTACCTTAAATCATCTCTATTTATTACATTAAAACCCTTTAAAGTATTTAAATCACCTCCACTTCACTTGTCAAACGAAGGGTTAAGTTCTTACACTTTTCTTATTTAAAATTCATCTCTAACAAAAATATAAAATATTCATTTTATTTTAATTTTAAAATAATGTATTCTTCGTTAAATATCAAAAGGTTTGCAAATCATTTTGTACTAGATAAAAAAGGTAAAGAGTCAACAATTTGTTGTGATTAATTTGCACTATTCATTTTTTAACATCTTCATATTCTATAAAACGAACTTTAAATTTTATGTTTTTCAATGTGCATACTGAATACATTTCTTTAGAAACAAAAAAGATCAATAATTAATGTTTATTAAAATTTAAAATAATAATATAAATTTTACAGTATCAGGAAATACCAAAATAGTAATATTGGTAGTAAATCTCTTTCAAAAAAAACAAAAAAGAAAAAAAATTGCTCTTCCACTGACGAAAATTTTTGAACATAGAGTTCTGCATGCTACGGTAATTATGTATAATTTCTATCCACTTCATTTTTTAAAGTAACTACTCTTTTGAGAGGATATGAACTCCTCTTTCAGGACAAGTGAGGTCCAATGTATTAATTTAAGCACCAATGGAAATTTATGGAGAATATTATTTCACCTAAACAAATTGTATAAGAGAGACATCTGGACCGTGTCATGCTTCTCATGTCAGTGTTTTATGGAAATACTGTGTTATATTTACACGTGTCAGATATTTACGTGTCAACTAGACGTGTTGTACAGTGTAGATATGTGTTAAAGTGAGCACGTACTATGCCGTGTTGTATTTTTTTGTAAGGGTGAAACAATACTTATAACAATACGGTACGTGCTAGCATGTCATATCTATACATGTTTACACATATCTGCACGTGTTTCAATTATTTTAAGAATATTTAAATTTTATTTGTTAATAACATTAAAAATTCAAAAAGAAATCAGAAGAAAATTAAAAAATATTTTTATAAAATGGAAGAAAATATATTCAATAATTAGAAATTTTAATATTTAAAGATAATTATCATTTTTCGTCGAAATATTTTCAAAAAATATAAAACATATCTTATACGTATTTGAATGTGTCCACACGTGTCACGTATTTACTAAATATTTGAACGTATCGTGTCTAATATATCTATCACCTAACACGACATTCTAAAAATATAACGTATAATATGTAAACACAGTACATATAAACATACGTATTATATATAAATCATATCTAAATACATACATATCCTATCCTACTTACGAGTCATATATATTTTTATTAATACATTAAGCACTACCCATAACCTTGTGACATAGACATCTTCATTAAACAAAAAAAAAAACATTCTTATTTATATTTATTCGAAGAAGTGTTACGGATGTACGGTATTAATAATCCGAAAGCATCTCTATTCCACATAACACTATAACACAAATGCCAAAAAAATAACTCTTCTTTCGGTCTCAGCAAGAGAACAAAATGTATTTTTCAGAAATTTGTCGTTTTAGGATATTAATTGGATCTAAGCTGGTTGGATTTTGTATAGGTTTCTAATTCGATTTGCACTAGTCAAAATTATAATACCTTTTTGATAAAAACGAATTTGTAATATTATTTCGAATCTATGATAGAGCAATTGAAAATCTAAATTAATTGGTATTTTAAGTGGAGGAGTTTTACAAGTTGTGTATATTAAAATATTTTCATCCCACTTGTGAATACTTTATTAAATTTCACATAAATTTTCAGGTCTGTTCACTCTCTTTTTTTTTTTATCAAGGGTTTTGAACGCTATGGTTTTGAAAAGTTGAGGTGGTGTTTAGTGGAAAAATAAGAAACCATGGGAAGCCATGGAGAGCAATGTTTTGATAAATTCTTGCTTCTTACTTTATAAAGAGGAATCTAATATTTATGTTATTGGAGTTACCTTCCATCATAACCATATTTTCTAATTAAAAACCTAACATTTGAGCTTCAAAAAAATCTGAAACGTTGATGGTTTTATTTATAATAAAATGCATTTGCATAAAAAAAATGATAATTCAGTTTGTTTTTGTACAAGTCAAGAAACGGAGAGAAGTGAAGTGCTTTTTTTTATTTAATTTGACAGCTGATTTTTGTTTTTTCACTTTTTATTTTTGTATAAAATTAGCTCAAAATTTTATAATTTTCAAAGGATAGTAAGTTGGCTAATTAACTAAAAAGCAAAATTATTTCCTATGCCTCTATTTGGCAATGAGATAAACAGAGGATAATTTTATCCCAAAATAAGTTTTATCTCTGAATTTGAAATGATGTTTGGCATTATTTTAGAGATAACTCTTGAAATAGTATTACATTAAATAAAGTCAAAATTTGTAAAGACCAAAATGTCCAAATGAAAATTATGTACTATATGGATGAGAAGTGTGGCAACAATGTGTTCAATTTTTTTCCAAAAAAAAAAAACATCTTGAGATAATATTATCACCAATATTTTGTGGTGATAAGAGATAGATAGAGTATTGAGAGAATAAACATTTATCTCAGCTTAACCTTATAATTCTATTAATTTAACTTGCATCTTTAGTTTAAAAAAGCCATTTACATTGTTTCACATGAATCATTTAAATTTAATTTTTTTTCAATTTTTAATAAAAAATTATAATTATGATGCACATTATTTTTAATTTTATATTTAAAGACCATTAAAAGAAAACGCTTCGTTAAAGTATCCACTAAGTGCTCGAGTCTATATCTTTTGAAGTGGGCAGTCACTTTATGTTAAAGTGGGCAGAAAAAAGTGTGAATACTGTGGCGATCACTATAACGGATAGCATTCAAATTCGTACGAAATATTTTGGAGGTAGATTTTTTAGATCAATTATTTCACCGTGTGAAATACGGCGGGAGATGTGAATTCCTAAAGGGAAGAGATCCCTTAACAACTAATATTTTGACAACCTTAACGATCATTTTTCAAATAATTTTAAAATAAATCTTAAAAATTCTTAAAGATAGAAAAAAAATTACAAACATATTTTGTAACTTATAGATTGATTGTGTTTCAAATTTCATACAATTTAAGGGTCATTTGATACTCTATCAAAATTAGATAAAATTTTTAACGGTTTAAAATTTAATACAGATGATGAAATATCAAATGACCCAATTTGAAACACAATCAATCTATATATTTATCATTTTTATATTTTTAAGAATTTTTAAAATTTATTTTAAAATTATTTTAAAAAATAATTATCAAATCATTAAAATATTAATTGTCAAAATATTCCTCCCATTCCTAAATGCTCAGTTATGATTGTTCATCAATTCTCTATAGAACTGTAGAAACAGAAAGATAGATCCAAAAAACACTTCACATTCCAAAACCTACTTTCTGACACCTATCGCTTTAAATTACGTCATGTACGGACAAACTAACAAAACAAAACATAACATTTTTTTTTCTTCCTCTATTACTTTCCAAAATGAAATTCCGACAATAACCAAATTGCCATTGCCATTAACACTGCTTATGTTGTTTTTTTGTCCACTATACTGTTTCCCTTTTATTCTTTTCATCATAGAATATATATCACTGTACTAAGTTATGATGTTTCTTTAGAAATATCACCTTTGTAAATTGTTCTCAGGCCACTCATGTTATGTTATGTTAATCAAAATAAGAATAAAATCGAGGATAGAAAAGTATATATGTGATTGATTACCTGAGGAAGAGGAAGTAACACAAAGAGATCAAACCAGATTCCTTTTGGGTTCTTTACGTAGTGTCTGGCAATCTCTTTCGGATCCCAAACCAGCTTCCCCGACCCGATAACTAGCGATTCACGTGACACGAAAGCAAGCCGAAGCTGCACCCAGATATGCCCGGCATGAGCCATGTCGGCACAGGTGCGCACGGCTCCGGCCAACGCCACAACCTGATGTAACACCCCTATCAACCCTTCATGACATGTGCCGTTTTTTACCCCGATACCGATAGCATAGAAGAACATTGGGTCGGCTGCAAGTGCAACTGCACGTGCGAACAGCAACGCACGGTTCCAGAATTGCACTTGAGGACTTCTCGGATCGAGCACCTCACCGAAAATCCATGTCTGTTTCCTCTTGCTTGTTGCATGCAGGTTATGGGTCGGGCTACTGGATGCAGGATTGTGTTGGATCGGTATCAGAGATGAACCGGCACAAGCTTCCCATTCGGGTTGCACTTGAGCGTGTTCACAGCTGGTGGAATGGAAAGCCGGTGCACCGGGTCGGGTGCAAGCATAGCATTCCGATATGGAGGCAGATCCGGAGCCTGAATTTCCGGAATTAGATCCAGATATTGTGTCATCACGGCTAGTGCATATCCGGAGTTTACGTTTCCACCGCCTCCATTTGCTCCGAAAGCTACTAATTTTGAGGAAAGAAAATACTGGTATCATATTTTTTGGCAATTGAACAGTTCAAGAACAAATTAACAAAACAAAGATAAATTACTAATATATTGATAATTTAAGTGACAGGACAAGCATGTATAAACTCAGTCCCAATTCATCCGATTTCATTTTTGAATTACTTGGTATATACAAAGACGCCAAATTTATCAGGATCACACATGCAGATACAGTTTAGAGTAGCATCCATCGTTAAAGTTTTCTGGTATAATTAAATGAAGCAGCAGAGGCTATACATATGTAACATATATACCTTCTGGTAGAGGGAGAGGGAGAAGAGGGAGGAGGTCTGGTGGGACTGGATGAGTCCAGTGCCTGAGGGGAACTGGACGATCCAGTGAGAGTGCCAGAAGCAATGGAGGAAGAGAGCATTTGGGAGAGATCGGATGGGGGTGAGCTCATGTTTCATCTCTCTCTCTCTCTCTCTCTCTCTCTCTCTCTTTCTCTTGTTATTTTTTCCTTTCTATCTTCTCCCTTTATTATGAGCTTGGAGCAATGGAGGTGGAGGCAGGGGGTATAAAAAGAGAAGCTTTGCTAGACTAACTTGTTTCTATATACATTCTTGTCTAATATATTTTTTTTATAGTACTCCTGTGCAATTTTTGGCATGAAAATTGTGGTCCGATCTTTCTTCTTCTTGTTGTTTTCTTTTTTCTTTTTTTGAATTAATGAATTAAGAGTGCGGTCCGATATATTGCATTAAGTTCAAGAGTCAATAATTGTGAGCCATGATTTTTTTTTGTGATTAAAGAAATATTTTTGTGTGAGATAATGTAATTTTAAAATTTAATTGAGAATTTATTTATGAATATTTTATTTTGTTAAGAAATTAAGAAATTTAAGGAAAAATTGTTTCTTGGTTGGCTTGACAATTAATTTGACACCAATCAGTGGCCACGTGGCAAATTATTAAACTAAGCCGTGTGTGGAGAGATAGTGGGGTCCACATGCAGTGAGCCAGAGCCTTTGAGAGGTCTGAGTGTGCCAAATTTGTTAGCTTAATTACTTCCCTATGGCCCCATTATATTGATATTTGATTGTTTTATCATTATCATTATTGTTAATGTTATACATAATTTTTATTTTTTATTTTATAAAAAGAGTGATATGATTGCATTTGTTACCTCCATCCAAAAGTTTTTATATTTAATGATAAAAATATTTATATTTTTATATTAATAAAATTAAAAGCTCTGAAAATTATATTTTTTTTATTTATTCAACACTCTATGCTTCTCCGGCTTCAATTTTTTTTATGATCATTCAAAAATATGAATTTTTATAAATATTTATAAGTTTATATATAAATATTTTTTGTATTGAATATAAATATATTCGAAATATAGATAAAACATATGAGATGTATGATAATTTCTTTTCTTAAAATTCATCTTCATAGCATTATGATTTACAAATATGAATAGATCTTGACCACGTGATGAACCAAAAAAATAATTATTTTTTCTCCAATGGCTGCAATTAATATAATTATTTTAATTTTCTATAGGATCATAGGAGCACACCCAAAATTAATAACGAAGGGGTCATAAAGCTGAAAAATAAAGAGTCAAAGAGCCTTAATTAAATTTGGTTGGACCAAATCAAACAATACACATATTCTATAATTCAACTTAATTAATAATTTAAACTTTCATTTATTTAAATAATTTATTACACATCTGTTGGGTCCAATTATAATGAATTAATTATGATAGTGGTAACAAAGAATAAATGAAAGATAGCTTCTTCTTCTTCTTTTTTTCATATAGAGATTCCATTAATCCGACATTTATTTTTTTAAATATTTTTTATAAAATTTAAATTTATATTTTTTTTCGTAAAGAAACAAAATTTATCACGACTGTATTAAGATATCTGATTCTAAAAGAAAGATAACCAGCACATGAGAATTTCCTTTTCATCAGTTGGGCCACCAATAATGCAAGAACATCAACATAAAAGGGATTGAATTATCAGAAAATATATCTATAATATATTTATGCACTTGGTAATTATCTGGAGAAACATAGGTGGTGGCTACGCATGTTGTGTGGTCAAATCAATTCTTGCATTATGTGTTTGAATATTTTTGTACCTAGCTAAATTAATGACATTTATAAGATTTGCAATAACTTCATGTCTCTGTCTATATTGACTATAACCTGTGAAAATTTCAGAGAATTCAAGATCGATTTTGTCGAGTTTGATTTTAGTAAAAACACAGTCAAATAATATATCTGATTTACTACTTAATTTATTAATTTTGGGTTGTACTGCTTCATGTTTCTAACACATCTTATAATTAATGATAATTTACTTCAAATTCTCAAAGAAAGAAGTAAATAATATGTGCTACTTTTATATACAATTAATTAATTGATACACTTGTACGTTGTTATTTTGATACTTATTATGAATCCAGAAATAAATAATTTAATAATCATGTGCAATGAATGACTTGTCTAAGTTGTTAATTAAATTTATTCTCTGAGGTTGTTTGCACCAGAATGTTCCAAATATTTGTCACAAATCTACAAGTGGGATTAAAGATATTTTAATTTGAGCTCTGACATAACATATGTGCTCTATATTTATAAACAGAAGTTGACCCTTTTGGTTCTAATAATTATTTTGTGGTTCCATAATTGACAAAATTAACTATAAATCCATGCCTGGAAGTGCAGCTAGAATTGTTGCTTTTTTATCATTAGATATTTTCTACAAAATTCACACTAATATATAAATATATATACACAAAATTCATATATTATAATATATATATATATTAGTTAGATAAGACAAAGTATAACTTTCCTACTATGTAAAAAAAAAGCAAAGAACAAAAAAAAAATGCAAAACATAAAATTGCACAAAATTGTAAATAAATGATGGATTACATACATGCATGCTAGCTTGAACTTAGCTGTTCCTAAACCTAACCTACTTCCATGGCCAAAATAAAAGAAATGAATTCCAAAATTTCCAAAACTATTATAAGGTACCCATAATGTAATTTTGTCTTTATGCATTTTATGTTTCTGTTTTGTGTAAATATTTCTTGGTGTAACTGCTTGGATGTCTTTATTAATTACATGTGGACCCACTCATAACTATGCTGACCCATTGATGTGCCAAATTATCATACATCCTATCATACAAAACATATACGTCTCTTTTTATGGCTATTTGAATCACCAAATCATCAAATGCGGATCTCATATGAGGATATACATTTTGAAAAAACAAAAATTTGAAATATAGAAATTAAATAGAATTTTTTTAAATAATTCAATGAATAAAGTGTTTTAAAAGTTCCTCAATGACTCAAACATTTTATGAAAAGGAAAGAAAAGAACATGTTTCCTTACATTTGAAAAATAATATAGGATTCTTAATCTCAATGTATGCAAGTGCAAAAAAAGGGACAACACTTGATTTTGATCATATCATGTTTCAATGATGCCTATGGACCGATTTTTTTTTTATTTAAGAAAATTAATATTTAAAATTAAATAAATAAGAAAATTAGATGAGAAATCACAAATATAGGAGAGACGGATTTCCAAAATTCATCCCCAAATGTATTTTTAATCTTTCTTTATAAAAATAATATTTTAAAGTGGGACGGAATTTTAAAATTCGTCCCCCAATAATTTTGAAAATCCGTCCCTCCTATATTTGTGATTTCTCATCCGATTTTCTTATTTATTTAATTTTAAATATTAATTTTCTTAAATAAAAAAAAATCGGGCCTATGGACATATATATTAACAAAATAAAAGGGGAAAAAAGACACTTTGACCTAATAATCCATCTATAACATTTCTTAAATTAGAGATAAAACCAAAATATAATCTATATTTAAATTTAAAATTTAGTCAACCAAGATCCATATGAGTCGGGTGTGTATTAAGATTCTTAGGAACTATATATGGATAAGATTAGGCATAATTAGTATAAAGAATAATAAAATATTATTGATCCGACCCGATATATTGTTACCTCGCAATAAAGGTTTTATGTAAAAATGTAGATCCGATAATGCGTAAAAAAAATAATTTAGAAGCAATTGATTGTAACGATTTAGTCCCATTGTAAATTGAATGGTCGGTTTTGCCAATATCTTTTCCTAAATTTTAGTTGAAGAACAAAATCAAATTAAACTTTTCACTTTACTCTTTAAGTCTTAGCTCCTATTTTACCCTAATTTCGCTCGCTCGACGCCGTCAAAATCTTAAAACCCTAAATTGAGCATACAACGGCACCTCTCGCTCTACCTCCCTTTCTCCTCTCTCCCTCTCCTAAAAGGTACTTATTTATTTTTTTTTCCTAAATTTTAGCTATTAAATTTTGTTCTAGGTATGTAATAATAATTGCTCAATTGGACTTCTATTAGTTTTCTTTTCAATGGTTGATTTCAATAAGGATCTAAAGAAGAATAAGAAAAATATGTATTTGTTGATGACATAATTAAGAATTCTTATGTGATCTTAAGTGGACAAATCTTTTTTATGGGAAATATTTAAGTTGGAGAAAATTTTTCTATATTTAGGTGATTGTATATTATAAATTGAGTAAAAATTCAATATGAGTTTAAGTTTATTAAAAGGAGAAGCCTTTGAGAGTTTTACTAAAAAAAACCATGAGATCTACTTCAAACGATAAATTAGAATAATTTGATCTACTTTAGAGCCAAGTGTTTATTTGTAAAAAAATTAATTTTCAAGTATATTTTTGTATACTTCATCTCTACTGGTACAGAGAGTTTGTGATACCAAAATTATAGTATCAAATGAAACTGGTGGCATAATCTATTTAGAAAAAAAAAAAGGGAGAGTCTATTTTGTATAGGATCAAGAGAAAATGGTGAAAATTATTGAAAAATGAGATTTAAAAGGTTGGGTCTAAGACTTAGCTCATGAAGTAAATTAATATCGATTTTTCGAATTTGTAATTAGAAACTAGTTTAACTATTTTGAGTTTAAAGTTGTGTCATATTTTGTTTTAGGACATGAAATGGCTTGAAACTTTTGTGAATCTTTAGGACAATCTATACTTTTGGATTGAGTTTGTGAACTTAAAGATAAATCGAGATTAATTGTAATTACACAATTTTGACTCCTAAATTAAAGAAAAGATAAATTGACAAAAAATAGAAAGAGAACTTATATTCATAAAGGAATATAAGTTTCAACCCTAAACTCTAAATCCTAAACCCTAAACTCTAAATCCTAAACCCTAAACCCTAAATCCCCTAAAAACTTTAGAGTATTAATACGTTCTAGGCCTATTTCTCATGAAATGAAAATCTAAAGATAATTATTTTGTAGAGTATTGCCGCAATAATTACTTATTTAATATTTTTTTTATATGGATGTACTAAACAACAGTATTATCTCAAAAATGTTCCTTTGATATTGTTGCAATTAAAATGAATCTATTTTATTCTTTTCATAAAACCCACATCACATCCCCTCTAAGTCTCTACCTTTTTTTTTTCCTTGAGAGGAATGCAACAGTCAAACCACAGAGTTTCTATGGTGTCAAAAAAAAGCTAAAGTTATCAAAATGTGTAATCCAATGTCAATATACACTGTGCTAAAATTATCAAAATAAAAAACTTTATTTTGGTGAGTATGAAGACTTGAGAAATTAGCACATTCTAATATACTGATATTAAGTAGGAATTTTATTGATGGATAACAATATAAAATTGCAATCATGATTTGATGTCCGTATGAAGTATGTGCTTGATATATATATGTATAATATAGAATGATCATTATTTATTTATTTCTGTTGTTTGAAAGTTTGAAAAATGGTATTCAAGATTTCATTTTACTGGTACCGTTTTCACTAAAACATTTGGAATTAGCTAGGTCCTTCTTGTAGCAAATGCAGTTAGAATTTAAATTATCTATAGTCTCAAAAATTCAGATTATGGTAAGAAAACCAAATGCATATGACAATAATCAAAGCGATACTCATTCGCATGAATTGACTAGCAGGCCAGTATCATAAATTTCAGTGAAATTGCATGCCAGTATCATAAATTTCAT
Organism: Bolboschoenus planiculmis; assembly: GCA_031770325.1. Taxonomy (NCBI): domain Eukaryota; kingdom Viridiplantae; phylum Streptophyta; class Magnoliopsida; order Poales; family Cyperaceae; genus Bolboschoenus; species Bolboschoenus planiculmis. The sequence continues at coordinate 3,005,464 of CM062794.1, read as the reverse complement.
CTTGAGCATATTTATTAACTCTTTTTCTGGAATTTACTGATTCTCTTCTCTAGCTCTCTTTGCTTTAAGTTACATAAAATTTCTTTTTACCTTTTTTGCATGGGGGCTTGAAACTTTTGTGAATCATAAAATTTCTGGACAATAATCATAGTTGGTAGTTTATTTCATTCACTTTCTGTTATTCAAATAGAAATCTGCACGCTACTAGGTTTGCACCGGACATGATGAAAAAGAACAATCAAGCCTCCTCCAGTGCTGCACGACCACAAAATGAGTTGCGGGGTTAGTGTTCCTATGTCAGATCTTATTTTCAATAGGTTATTTTTCATAAGTGGTGACCCAGCATATATTTTATATAACAAGTTATACAAATCTAGCTGTTGTTTAGTATTCAATGTTGGCCATATAGTTATTACGAACCATTCATCTAGATTTATTTCAACTGATGTGCACATGTGAAGATGTAATACACAGTTGAGTTTGTTTCATATGAGATAAGTTAAAATAGGAGCACATTAAAATTACCTATTACAACTAACTTGATGTGTTCATATTTTTGTCTCTTGATCTTATTGTGAATGAAATAGAAAGTACATATTTAATTATTATTGTGTATGCAAAATTATTTATATATGTTTATATATCACTTAATTGTGAAGAAAAGTAAAATATGAAAAATTTAGACTTTAGATTTGTATTTGAACTTCAGAAATTTAAATTTTTTGTTTGAACAGAGACTCTATAATATGTGCATAACTATACAGTTATAGTACCCGTTGCTTTACTGTGAAATTGTAACTAATTTGCTTCAGTTATATTTCCATGTAGCTGTTCAAGGTGGAACTGCAACAACCTTTCTTCGGAGGTCGATTCGACTTCGAAACAAAGCTGCATCAAAACTCAGATCCCAACAGAAGGAAACAAACAGTTAGTTTTCATCATAATCTTAAATATATTTTCTTACTTTATTATTATTATTTGTGAATGAAACACAAACTTAAATTTCTTATCTTCTAATGGATTATTCATATAAAATTTGTGGTTGTTCTTTTAAATTTTTCCAGGAGGGTTAGCTACATCCCGGAACCAAAGCTCTGTTCGCTACAAGATAAAGTATCGAAGAAGAAAAGGCAGTGCATCATTGAGCATGCTCCCGGATGATCTCTTGATTGATATCATCTCTCGTCTGCCACCAAAGGCCTTCTTCCGGTGTAAAAGTGTCTCAAAATCCTTCCGCACCTTATCAACAGAGGCCTTTCGTCTAAACAAGCGTTTTCTCCCAAGTGTCTGCGGTCTATTCCATGACACGCTCAATTGGTATGGCGATATACGCTTTGGATTTGCAGAAGTGTCGACTGCAGCCAGTCGAGACGTCGATATTTCTCTTAGGGTCTTGCCCTCCCATGACAACATGAAGATTGTAGATTGTTGCAACGGGCTACTTCTTGTCCAAGTCTGGAATGTTCAAGTGCAAAAGCGCTTATATGTTTACAACCCAGCTACTCATAACATATTAGCGGCATGGTCCGTGCCACCGCCGAAAGATTGGTGGAGCTTTTATGAAACTTTCTCTTTGGCATTCGATCCAAGAGTTTCATCCCATTTCTATGTCGTGTGCTTCAGGGGTTGGTCGACCAATGATGAAGTAGATCTGAATTTTTTTCAGACTTTTTCCTCAAAAACAGGAAAATGGAGATCTCAGAAAAAGTTGGGCTCTGATTGTAAGATCAAAGTATGGAACAATGGCACATTTATTGGTGGGAAGGTGTACCGATTGGCATCCATGAATAAAATTGTAACCATTGATCCAAGCAAGAACTCGTTTCAAGTGATACAGTTGCCAAATATCCAGCACATTTTGCGCCCCCAAATCGGGCAATCTCGGGGGTATTTGCATTTCTTGACAGTAGTTGAGCACTCATTACAGATTTGGATCCTCGATAACCAGCAACAGTGGGTACCGAAGCACCAACTGACATTTAATGAAGTGTTTGGAGTGCCGGGGTATGGATTGCTCAACTATGAGATGTTTTTTGCTACTGTGAACTTTGAGAACCCGGTGGCATTGCATCCGGAAGAAGATATTCTTTTTGTTCCTTCCGCAAGTGGAAAGCTTGTGAGCTTCGACCTGAAGACTCACAGACGGCGAGAGCTATGCAAACTACCTCGGAGTTCCTTGTTGGCTTTTTGGGTTTACATGCCATGTTACTTTGCATGATTTGATATTGAAGGGCCTTTATCTCCTTTCTAGATTCAGTACTCAAATTAAGTGCTGTGATTATTTTGATCTATTTGTAGTGAATTTGTCCTGCTGTGGTTTGAATGTTGTTATTTTTAGTGCTTTTGGATATTTGTAACTGGTAATTTAAACACCGGAATTTTTAGTTTGTTGGCTGTAACTTTCGTGATTTTGTTGTTATTCTTTGTTTTCTAGTCTTTATTTATAACTATTATGATATGTTTCTCGAAGTTGGAGATTGATTGCTCAATGAAGGCCTTTGTGCTGTCTCATGGAAATCACTGATATGTTTTCTCAAGTTGGAGATTGATTGCTTCATTAAGGCCTTTGTAGTTTGTACTGTCTCATGAAATTGAAGGCTTGATTACCCTTCGAATACATTTTTAGTTGATATTTTTTGTTTTATGCTTCTACTGATCTCCTCTGTCATATTAGTCCTTCCCCGGTCTGTAGAATTTAAACTCAACTTCATCTTAATTGTAATTAATTTAAAATCAGTCGTAATTCTGGGATTTTACCTGTGTTTTGGATGGATAAGGTACTAATTCAACAATGCTGATCCAGTTCTGGTCAAGAAAAGAAAAAGATCATCCATGCTCCTCGTCAGATCTGACTGTAGTCAACTTAGTGTGTTGATTAGATGAAAATATGTTGCAAAATCATCAAATTTGCTTGTATGTGAAATTGTGAACATCTGTTCTATTTGGTTCTTTACAATTTACACCTTGTTTTGATGGAGGGTACAAGAAGGGAGAAAAAATAATTTCATACTTTTAGACAGTTCTTGTTTTGTTGGATATTAATTTATCAATTACTTGATTAAAAGAATTTGCTAGTTAGTGTTTATATTTTATTTAGCAAAATACCAAAATTAAATGTCGCACAAATTGACCAATATATAGCAGTTGATATAAACACAAGGGACCAACTGTTACCAGTTCAGGCTAAAACATTTCAGTTCCTACTTTTACCAGTAGTCCTTTGTAACAAAGTTAAATGGCTGCTTCACTTTTTTCAGTTGTAGGATCATAATCTTTTCCGGTTATCACTGTGATATTACTAGATTGTTCTAAGTAGAACCAAGTCATTAGTATGTACCAAATTGTCCATTACAAAGTGTTACAGAATACAGTTCAAAAAAAAAGGATTGTATTCGCAATTACGGATACGGCAAATCAAGTTTCACAACATAATCTTGTTATGATGTTTCATTATCATCCTTGGGAATTGAAACCATCACAAATATACATAATGGAATGACAAGAAATGCTGCGAATTTTAGTACCTCCTCATTCTCTCTTGTAATGACGCCTATTCGGGACCAGTCTCCACTATACCTGCACATTGAAAAGCAGGACAAATCAGTCGTTTTTCATTTGAAAAGGTTTAAACCTCACATACAAATTTACAACCAGTTCTTGCTATACTGAGACTGTAGCAGAAACTAAGCAATGGCTGCATGCATATCAGTTCTGGTTTACTCAACTGCGTACAGTGATTTGCCTCATCAGGCTTCTTTCGAATGTGCTAGCTTTTGTTTAACAATGTGATTATATTAACCCGTAATTGAATTGTAGCTTAGGAGCCATCATAACTTCACAGAACTTGGCACAAAACAGATTAACAGATAACCACACCAAGCCCACTTGACACTGCCTAAACCCATTCAACCTGGCTTATGCCCCAGTCTAAAACCAAAAAACACTGGACGAGACTACTTGAAACTCAATTGAATTAACCCGAAACAAGTCTAAACGATCTTTACATGAACCCATGACCAGAAATCAGGCTTGATACCTAAAAAGGCGAAAACCTGAAACAAATTGAGAGACAAGGCAACCTGATTATCTGATTCAGCTGGAAATGACCTGACCAACCTATCCAATTTGCTGCTTCTGTGCAACAATAATGATTTTTGGGACCAAATCAGCAGCAACGTTTCCATCAAAAATTTTATGATAAAAAGTTCTTATAGGCTTCTCTTATCTTTTGGTACTTCAAGAGAGAGCTAGTAGGAAAATGAAAAGACCTTAACTTTTGGACAAATAGACAATTTCTTTCATTGGCGCAAAAAAAAAAAAAAAAAAGCTGGACTAGTGGACACATCTAGCAATCTTTTTCATGAAATTTAAGTACCCAATTGAATCACGCCTCTTATCTGCACAGTTCATTCACTGGCAAAAAAAAAAAAATGCCGCTCCTAGTTTCAATATTCTAATATATTTATTTACTAATTGCCAATTATTAGCACCTTCAAAAAAAGATTCATGTGGTTTTCAATGAAGATACAACTTCAAACATTTGATTTGTCAACCATAAGTTGTTCCCAACCGAAATCCCATCATACATGCACCAAACATATATTTTTTTTTTCTTTACTTTGGTAAATTCTTCAGAACCTCAATAATGATTCTGATTAGGAAAAGAAGAAATCTTTCAAAAAAACCAAGAAGAAATCTTACCCAGCATCAATAAATCCAAGAGCAAACAGAGCAACACCAGCTCTAGCAATCAGAGATTTAGTAATTTTAAAGGGAGAATAGATAGAATCCGAATTGGTTTGTTTGGCGGATTCACCAAAGTTGGGTTTCTTCGCTTTTATGGAGAGCTTGAACCACCTCGCCTCTCTTCTACTTCTACCCAACTGAAAATGAGAGCGCTCAGAGGAGAAGATAATAGAACTCTTCAAACCCAATGAAAGCATCTTTCTTTATTGTTCTTTTTTTTTTGCACATTAAAAAGAAACAACAACAGCTCTCTTTGTTTTGTAGGATAATATAAAAGATGAGGGGCAACTCAGTATAAAATTGGGCCTGATTCAGCCTGGTATGGCAATACTGTTGAATTCCTGCCTCTTTTGAATCGTATGGTCGAATCACCTCTAATAAACTTAAAATTGGGCTAAATCTGAATCGCAACAAATATAACGTTTGAGCATGTTATTTTTACTATATTTTACGCTTTTATTTTAATAATATTTTTGTGTTAATCAGTGTTTTCATATCTATAAGACTACATACTATATTTCTTGTTTTTTTTATTAAAAATCATCAAACATTATGCACACTTGCATCTTCAATTTGACGATGCTGAACATATTATATTTATAATCTAGAATCTAGAATACAATAACATACAGAAACCTTCAGGGATAAAATAGGTGATCCTTTTCATTTTCATACCAATTGGTATTGTGCATAGCACCGTAGATCATTTACAAAAATA